>JAZKJV010000775.1:0-434212 GCA_037367405.1 Ottelia alismoides
TAAAGTTTAAACAGTAAACAACAAATACGAAACCCGGCGGGGTATAAAGTACAAAATCCCCATCTAAGGCGCTGGCGGACGGTGGATGGGCTGCCACTTATCCACGTGTCGCTCCGCTAGCGCACGATGCCCCTTCGGACACGGACGGTCCAGATTAGACAAGGGACGGGCTTTCGATGGCTGGCAGGGCTTCACATCTGACGACGGCTGCTCCTCAGGAAGAACACGGCCAGATCAACGGTCCTGGAGGTGCTGAGATGAACTTGATATGAACCGACCCCCGTCAAGATTCGACTCGATGATTCGAGTCCCGCCAGCGGTCAGAAGCTCCTCCGATGGTTGCCGACACCTCCTGGGAACAACCTCTAAAAGACGACGGTCTCAAAATGGCGGATTAACTGCCAGCGCTCCGCTGTGGCGAATTGAGGAGGAGGGCGCTCCAGGCTGCTCTGATTGCGACAAAAACGAACCCAAGCGAGGTTCTCTGGCACCTGGACCTGCAAATAACGCACATGTCCAACAGAAGAGGGTTCCAGGGCTAGCAAAAAAGAATGGACGGCGGGTGTAGGTGGCTGGAATTAAGCTCGCCGGAGCTTGCTCCGGCGAGATGATGGTGTCGGTGAACGAGCCCGATAGGCACGAATAAACACAGGGATTGAATGCTATAACATACAAGACGAAGACAAGCAAACAAAAACAAAATAAAGAACAAGTTTGAACGGCCTAAAACCATGAACAGGGACCTCAACAGCCGAGCATGGCCAGAGGTGGTGGAAGCGCCACCCGACGTCGCCGCGGCCTTCTGGAGGAAGCTGGAGGAGAGCTGTCACCTCTCCCGTCCAGAGCTTGGCCAAAGGAGGGCTTAGGTTAGTCAAAAATGGGTTCCCCGAGAGAAAGAAGTCTGGGGGTGTTTTTGAACCATGGTCGAGTAGGCTCAAAGATCGATGGAGATCTAATGAATCAAATATCCAATCCCCGAGGAAATCAGTTGGTGTGTAAGAGTGGTTCTCGAGGAGAAAAATTGATGCAGGAAGCATCATGAATGGGTGAAAGATGCGGCCCCCAAAAAGGGGCGAAAATCAAGAAAAACCAAGTCTGACAACAGCCACAGGGGTTGGGTCAGAGAGTTGACCGAGGTCAACTCTCAGACCCTCCTGGTTGGTCCACGTGGACCAACTAGGAAAAACCCTAGAAAAAATAGATTAAAAATCATTTAAAAATCGAAAACGATTTATTTAATTTTTTGTCATAAAATAAAAAATGTTTATTTTTTATGACGTATTTTATAATGATTTTTATTTATTTTTATGAAGTGTATTTTTACAAGTTTACATTTATACCCTTTATAGGTATATTACCTATATATTTGATTATTTTATTTTTATTGTATGTATTTAATTTATTTATTTTTGATTATTAATTTATATAATTATAACATACTTTTATACACATAATTATATTTTTATTTTATTTTATTGATGTGTTTTGTAAATTTAATAAAATAGAATTAGTAATTATACAGATATGTATATAGGTATTATACCAAGGTTTTGTATATACAAGTATTTTTATTTTGAGTTTTATTTAAGTTTTTATTCTGATTTTAATGCACATAATTATTATAAGTAATGTTTACAACATTATAAAAATATAAAATTATAAAAATAATAAATAAATAATAAATTGAATATTTTAATCTGTACAAGTATACAATAGGGGTCCAAAACTCAACTTTCAAACCGTAGCTCTGCCAAATGCGAAACCACCGCCATTAAATAGCTTATTTTCTTCTATATACAATTAAAGGTGAGTTTGATGCATTTGAAGTTTTCAGTTGTGAGATACGGGTCTGGGAAGTTGGGATTCTGGAATTTTATTCATACCATAACTTTTTATCTGTGTATTATTTTTTTTGTGAAATCAATTTTGTATTTTTCTTTATAAAATTATCTACAACTTTCATGTACAAGGTTTCTTTATTTGAGGTATAAAAAGTGGAACCAAAAATAGGTCCCAAAATGAATAAAGAATGAATAAAATAAAAGGAATTGGTATTGTATTTTGGCCCTTATCTCCCCCTACTTTATTCCTTGTCGACCTAGTCATCGAGATGCCTAGGTCTCAGGGTTTCGGGTCATAAAATATTTACAATATTTTATTCTTTTTCTTTTCTTTTCTTTATTCTATAATTTTGGCTTTAAAAACTGTAGTTTATACAATATTTACACACATATACATGAATGCTAAAATGCATGAATTACGCCTATTTACACGCATTTACTAGGATTTTTAAGGCCAAAATGATAGAATAAAGATGATGAAATGTAGATTCATCATTGAGGATCGTGTTTTTGCGGTGTCCTCTAAACCTCTCACTCTACTAAGGAAACTAGACCGTTTCCGGCTATCCAAGAGTCCCTATTGCAGAGAAAGTGATCAACTGTATGAAATCGGTAGTATTTTGAAAGAAATTTGGACTCTGGCTCTAACCTTAGGGGTCATCTCTCACTCACAAATCTGGAGAGTACCTGCAATTCATGCACCGGGGATTGCTCTCCCAATACAAGTGAGTCCTTTATGTTTTGTTTTAAGGTTAGATAATGTTAGCAATCTCTGTTTTAATTTTCGGTTATCTCTTTTTTTGGATATTTTCAAACAATTTCTAACGTTTTTTTAACCTAGGTGATCAAACAAGCATCTAGGTTATACGTCCTAAGTCTAAGTACGGGGCACAATCAAAGAAAAATCGAAAAATCCTAAGCAAGCACTTAGCCTCGAAAAATCTGCGGAAAATCATCGAGATAAATCGCGATATGAGAAAAGCTGCGGTGGGTGCCTTGTTCCCACAAGAGTACGCCATTTGGTGAAACAGACTCTAAGAGAGAGGAGGAGGAAGGTACAAGCCGGGATGCCCTTACGGGGCCCCTTCTATTAAAACAGAAAAACGGGCAAGTGCCCTTGATCTTTTTATATTTTCTTACAAATGCATTACAAAAAAGTAAAATGCATCTGCTCATCGACTCTCAAATGTCCGGCTCAAAGCCTGTAGTGCACAAATCATAAATAAGAAGCTGTGAAGATAGAAAAAATAAAATAAGATGGCGAAAAGTAAACCCTAAATCTAAAGCCTATGATCTACCCTATCATTGACTCCCCAGCAACGAAGCCATCTGAAAAACACACCTGATTTGAGAGATAAAAATGTCACCGTATCGACTGGGTGGATTTTAATAGAAACTTTTATTTGTATTATTTATACTCCTAAACTCAAAGTATATAGTGTCAAGTATGGGAGTGTCGAACTCAGGGAGGTAAATTGTTGGAAACTAAGAGAAAACGGTTGACGATTAGGGTTTTATGGGTCATAATTTTTATTTTATATTTAAAGATTTTTCTAAATTATTATTTAATTTTTTAAATTGTATATTGGTTTTTATGAAATTTAAGTATTTTTGTAATTTTTTAATATTTTCGAAAATGGTTAGTAATTTTTATTTGATTTTTATTTTATTATTTTTATGTTTTATTATGTTTTTACTATTTTTATGAGTTTTTATGAAGTTTTTACGATTTTTATTATATTTTATATTATTTTTTAAGGTGAGAAAACTATTTTTTTATTGAAAATAGTAGAGTATTTTAGATTTTTAAGATAGAGAATAATATGAAAATATTTTTTCATTTTACTTTTTTGTATGTGAAATTATCTTTAAAATGATATGTAGTACGTATTTTTATGATTTTTTAGTTGTGTTTTTTTTAAAAGTTTTTGTGCATTTTATATTTTTTTATTGGTTTTAGTCTTTGATTTTTATTTTGTTTTTTTGGTTTATTGTGAAAATACAGTAAAAATATACTAAATGTATTTTTTATTAGATTTTTAAAAACGTTTTTCTATTTTTTTATGATTTTTAAAGTTTGTTATATATTTTTTATATCTTTAATGATTTATTTAATGCTAGAGAATATTTTTATTTTCAAAATATATTTAGTACTGTATATAATACAATAGTATGTATTACTATGTATTTTTATTATATTTTTGTATTTATATTTTTATTTATCTTGTATAGGGTATAATGTGTTGTATAGGGGTATATATGAAATTATCTGGAAAATACAGGTTTCGCGTGTAAAATCACAAAAATGGGAGGGCTCACGCGTAAATAGACCGGGGAGCAGGTGGTGTCCTCGTGATCGAGGACCTGTCAGAACCTATTTGGTATATATTAGAAACTTCAGGGATTGCTGAGCAATTTCGCAAACAATCACGCGCTCGTGCACGTGTCTCAACCGTCCCTGGTCCTGTACGTAATATAATAGAGTTTTGGGGGTTAAATTGCAAAATGCTCAGATATTATCGGGCACCACACGTGCATAGATCACGTGATTGAGAATAGTGATGGGGCGACGGGATGAAGCTGGTGACGATGCGTGGCTAGTTTTCGCGTGTCCGATTTGAGGTCGGAACGGATGGTTCCAATTTAATCTGGACAGGAGATCTATTCTTCCCCCTTTTAAAGTCCACAGGCGGTGGGTTTGATGGAGTTCGATGATGCTCTGCGGCGAAAAGGCTTCGAGTGTGGTGGTGGTTGTACAAATATGATGCTTTAGATGAGTGTCGGAGGCGTGGCGATGTTTTGATCATACGCGACTAAGTTGTAATGCTCCAGGAGATTCCTATATAGCTATGATGTCTAGTCCGTTGTTCTTGGATTCTCAGATATGATTATTCGTGTATTGCTTCGCAGGTAGTACCAATCAACCTGGTGATGGTTAAGGATTACGATGTTGAGGTTTCTGCTGCTTCATCTCCATGAAGTGTTCAAAAAAATTCCCAGGTCATATGTTCGATGATGATCAACCTAAAACTCCAGTTGAACTACCTACACCTACAAATAGTGATCCGAATCGAGATCAAAGTCTCGGTCTTAAAACACAAATAAGGATTAGCTGAACGACAGAGCACGCGAGGTGATGGATTCGCATCGGATCTCTAACCACTATGCGTGGTTGGAGGTGAATGAGTGTGGGATATAGAACATGATCTGAGGGATTTCGATGATGAGGTGGAGGACTAACGAAGCGGATTTGATTGTAGATTTAGAGAGGACACAGAGAGAATAGAGAGATCGAGAGGAAGAGAGATGGAAGAGGAGGAGGAGAAGAAGATCAAAGAAAGACCTAACCTGGAAATCGGATGGTGTCGACACATGTGGTCGGAGCTTGGAGAAGCTCTAGATGTAGTGACCTCAAACAGCGGCGGTTCTACGAGGTTGAGTTACGGTGGAGCTGCACGGAGGTGTAGAGCTCCGGCGATCAGATCTCTCTATCCTCCTCGCTCTCTCACTCGACGGAATCGAGGGCTTGTCACTCTCCACACTCGGAGCTCACAAAGGAAGTAGGTGGAACAATGGCGGATAGATTCTTCGCAGAGGATAGGGGAGTCCTATTTATAAGAGAGGAGAGGGCGGCGGCAGACGGTTGGGTGAACGATTGGCGGTTGGGCGAACGGCCAACGGCCAGGCCCGGTTGATAGCGAGGTTGGCTAGAGAGAGGAGAGGAGAAGGGTATCAGGCAGAGCAGGAGGAAGAATAAATGTGGGGGAGGAGAGAGAAGGGAATGGCAGAGAGAGAGGGGGAAATAAAATTAAAAATTTAATTTAATAAATTAATAATTGTATTTATTTTAAGAAATAATTAGAGCGTTAATTAAGTAATTACTAATTTATTTAATTAATTAATAATAATTAATGAATTAATTAAATAACTTAATATATAATTAGATATAATTAATAATTGAATATAAATAAGTAAATTAGTAAATAAATAAATAATCAATTAATTTTACTTTAATTTAATTTAATAATAAAATATTAATAAAGTATATAAATATAAATATAAATGTAAAATACATAAAATAATAATAAATTACGGTACTTGTACAATACATATACCAATACGGTCCTGAAACCCATATTTTGCATATTAACTCCGATTTTAGCGAAATCAGTGTCTTTGATAGATAATTAAATAATATGAACTTTAAGACCAAGTCTGCCTAATTCAGAGTTCGATGGCTGAGTTCTGAGGTCCGGAAAATTTAGGTAGCAGCTTCGTGGCCTAGGGATTTATTGGCATTTTGGCTTAATTATATTTTTATATTTTTCTAATGATTTTTAGAAGAATTTTAGAAAAGGAATTAAATTCATCAGATTCACGGTTTATTTATTAAAAATACGAGAAGTTTCTACATATAGTACATATATACAATAGGGTCAAACGCCAGAACTCACCCTTTTTATTGTAATATTTTTTTGATGTTTTTAGTAAATAGTATTAGGTATAAAATGAAGTTTAAAAGTGAGTTTAGTCGTTTGGAGTTTTCTATAAATAGTTATGAACCTTAGAAGTGGGCTTTTACGGATTTTTCGATTCAGTGCAATTAATTATTTTTATAATAATTAATTTTCTAATATTTTTTTATAAATTAATTTATATTTTGTGAGCAAATTTTGTAAAGGAAGTATTTTGATTTGGAATGATCTAAGTGATAAACAAAATAGGTGAAATATTTATAATATGGAAACTGTATTCAATGTATTTTTTATTGTCTCGATTTTCTGATATTTTAATAAGTTAAGATCCTTATCTCTCCCCTACTTATTTATTTTATCGACCAAGTCAAATTGACCTAGTCTCGGGGTTAGGACCAGTCTGTATATATTACATATTTATAGCATTCTTTTTTCTAATTTTCCTTTTCTCTTTATTATTTTATTTTAGATAAAATAAGTGTTAAATATATAATATTGATAATTGTGGTAAAAATGTTAATTAATAGAAATTAAATGAATATTTACATGTATTTTATCAAAGATTTTAGCCAAAATGAAAGAATAAGGCGATGAATCATGGATTCATTACTGAGATCTCTAACTAAACCTTTTCAACCATTCCTTTGCAGCTTTTGTTTAACCCGTATACTTCACATCTGCAAGAAACAAAGTTAACTGTTCTTCTAAAGGAGCCTTCCAACCAGGGTTGGGCATTGGGTTTAGTTAGCCTGACGGAATTCAAAACTCAGCCCGCATAACCTTACAAAGACCCAAATCAAAAATAAAAGGATGGGGCATTGGCTGAAAAATGAGCCAGAATTGATTATCAGGGCAACTTCATGCTTGAGAAGAACCGTACCAAAAAGTTTGATAGCCCAAACTCAATATAGGGCTCAATAGAGACCCGATAATCCATCTCGGTATAAAATCGAACCCCGACTCGCTCCCCCAACTAAATTAATAACTCAACCAGCTATGGTGGAAGCTCTCTAAATTTCTCCATTTCCATGATCCCAGATCCAGTCCTACCCACATCTCTCAAATATACTTGGCGAAACTATGAGCTGAGCCGAACGAGTCAAGGTTCTGAAACCTCTGTCCAAAATTCACCATAGGCTAGCCCATAAGCTTACTTTATTTTTCCTTGGTTTGTTTAATATTATGGGATATTTACACCCATAACCATGAGTACTTCTATAATTACTCCATATACCCTAGATAACCACGAATTACATGAGAAACCCCGAGTAGTTACTCCGCCTCACATCAATATCCTTCTGTGAGTTTTAACCGTCAATCCTAACCAAACCATCGAGTTAATCTAACCTAACATCAATCCAACGGTTAAAATTAAATCAAAACTAAAAATAAAAAGAATCCCCCTCCTCCAACAGCCCCGTTCCTCCTCCGCCCAGCTCCCTGTTCCTCCTCCCCCAACGCCCCTTCCAGGCGGTGGTGTGGCGGCTTTCCAAGCAGTGTTACGCGGCTTTCCAGTTGATGGTGCCGCAGGTGCGAGGGACAGCGGCCTTCCAGGCAGGTGTTGGGGTGGCCTTCCAGGGGGGAGGGGAGGTGGGGGGTGGGTGGGCAGGGGGGCCTCGCTTGCGGGGAGGCTAGGATGGAGAAGAAGCCGTCGGGTGGGTGGGTACGGGCGATCTTGTAGGCGGGGCAGGGTGGTGGTGGGTGGGTACCGGTACCGGTGGGGGTTCCGGGGAGGGGGGGGTTGCGGGGGACAGGGGGTGGATGGGTGCCTTCCAGGCGGGGCATGGGGGCCTGGGTTGCGTGGGGGCTGGGATGGAGAAGAAGCCGTCGGGTGGGGGGGTGGGTGGGTACGAGCGATCTTGCAGGCGGGGCAGGGGTGTGGTGGGTGGGTATCGGTGGGGGCTCTTCCAGGCGGGGGAGGGAGGTGCGGGCGACCTGGGGTGGCGGGTGGGTAAGCCTTCCAGGCAAGGCGCGCGACGGGGAGGGAGTGGGGGAGCAGGTGATGGCGGGGCGGGGGGTGGGTACCGGTACCGGTGGGGGTTCCGGGGAGGGGGTTACGGGGACCTGGGGTGGATGGGTGCCTTCCAGGCGGGGCAGGGGGGGCCTGGGTTGCGAGGGGGCTGGGATGGAGAAGAAGCCGTCGGGTGGAGGGTGGGTGGGTGCGAGCGATCTTGCAGGCGGGGCAGGGGGTGGTGGGTGGGTACCGGTGGGGGCTCTTCCAGGCGGGGGAGGGGGGTGCGGGCGACCTTGCAGGCAGGTGGGTAAGCCTTCCAGGCAAGGTGCGTGGCGGGGGAGGGAGGGGGGGGTGGCAGCTGATGGAGAAGAAGACGTCGTAGGCGGGGTAGGGGGGTTGCGGGGGACCTGGGGTGGTGGGTGGGTTAGACTTCCAGGCGGCGCGGGGGGGGGGGGGTCTGATGCACCTTTCAAGCGGGGGAGGGGGGGAGGGGTGATGGAGAAGAACTCGACGCAGGTGATGGAAGAGAACGGCCTTCCAGGCGGGCTAGGCGGGGTGTTCTTCGACGAGGGGGAAACAGCAGGCGATGGAGAAGAAGCGCAGGCAGGTCGGTGGGGTGGAGCTTGCAGTCTATACGAGGGCCTGGTGGAGGCTCCGGTGAGAGGACGACGACAGAGGGACGAGTTGTATAGTCGGTGTCGGAGGTTGGGGAAGAAGGGGAGGAGTCATTCATAAATAAAGAGAAATTTTGGGTGTAAAGTGTAAAATTCTAACGGATGCCGTCATAGTTGACGGAAAATTCGGTGGCAATTAACCCGGGGTTATGAATGTAAGAGTTAAGGACTACTCAAGGTCCTGAGCATAATTCGTTCTTATGGAGGGTTTCTAGGGTAATTATGGAATTACTCAGGGTTATGGGTGTAAATATCCCTAATATTTTTTAATAAATATAAATGATTTTATTACAACTATTTATACTTTATACAACTAATATAAGCAATTTACATGTTAATTGAGATACATACTACTAAATTTAATGTAAAACTACTATCACATATAAAAATTTGAAATATATCATATTAATATATATCTTCTTTATCCTCCACTCATATGTTCTTTATTTTTTACGGACTGCCAGTACCTTAATTCTCGCTCAAGCTCAACCCACGAGCGAGCAAGCTAGATGGGTTGGGCGAACTGGCCCCGACCCAATTGGCTCTACTCCCAAATCACATGTCCCACCCTCGTAATAACCAAAACTCACCGTCCTAAGGCCACCTCCGCCGCTCCGACGCCATCAACTCCTCGTCGCTGTTTCGGGTGCTGGGACCTACCTCGCCTCTGCCTCCCCGATGCCCTCAACTCCTTGTCACCGCCTCGTTCAGCTGCAACGTCGCCTCTTCTGCACGGCACCACCGCCTCGTGCAGCTGCAGCTGCAATTCCTAGACGATGCCCCGGCGTAGCACCTCCGATTTTTTCTATTGCCGGCGCCACACGGCCTCTCTCCTCAACTGCGGTGAGACCATTGCCTCATCCTCTTATTCCCTTATCTTTTCCATTGCAGTTCTAGGTTTCCAGCATATTGCCATTGCTTTGCATTCAACGTGTCTTGTGAAGCAAGATGATGGATGTCAAATTGAATAAGGAAACAGTACCCATCTTGGAATTTATGCATTTCTGAAAAAAAAATCTAGAAATCTTTCATTCAAGTGTGATCTAAAGCAAGTGTGATATTTTTTTTAAAAGGCAAAGGTCGACCGTTGGCCTCGGAAGATTATTAACTATCTTTATTGTTAACTCCATTCCAGACCCACTGCCTATCGGACCAAAACCCATCGCAGTTGATGGCATGTTAAAAGATATTCGCATTTAGATGCCTCAAGATTTGGGAAAATAATTTCTATTTCAAAATGCCTCAAGATTTGGAAAAATGATTACTATAAACAATTACTATTTGATTATTACCCACATGATTATTTTTATATGGGTTCAGAAATGCAGTATATGCAGTATTAAATGTGGTATAATATTTAATTAAAAATATTAAAAAAATACAATAAAATGTGGTTATATAAAAATAGTTGATGCTTTAACAAAATCCAATCCGGCAAAGCCTTTCCCACTATAAGTAGGGTTGCTACATGGATTCTTGCTCAAGTCCATGTTGAAAGATTCAACTATTTTTTACATTGGCTGTTGACTACCTAACACAACCCCCACAAGGGGGGATTTGAACCATGATCTTTTGGGTGGTAGGCACACTACACTACCATCGGTCCATTTAAGTGGGTATTCTGCAGCACTACCAGACAACCCCCATATTACCACACATATACACTTTTCTTTTGGGTGGTAGGCACATTGCACTACCACCAGACAACCCTGACACCTCTTTAACAAAATCCAAAATAAAATTTTTAAATAAGACAATATAATGTAGAAGACATATGAGTCTGATATTATAGATCAATTATTTTGTAATGCACATATTGAACTCCATGCATACAAACACATATATTTGAGAACAAATACACTATAATATATTCCTAAATACAACATGTATGAGAATAATGAAAAGATGCATATATATTTATGATGAGATAAGAGTTTCTTGAAAAATACCCAGTTAATTCATCATCAACATGTTATAAATTAAAATAAAAAGACATGTAGATCACATATGCAAATCCCTTGCTCATATACGTAGCTACATACCGCATATGCCGCACCCTCGACCACATGCATTTTGCCCGCATATTACCACATACGACATATGCGTTTTGGTTAGGTCTAAGCGTTTGCACTTGATGTGATTTTTCATGGTGCTACAAAAGTTGCACCTTACTCTCTTAATACTAAATCCACCATATGATTACTCATCTTGAAACATTAGACCACACCTTTTTAACATCAGACCACACCTTTTTTTTCTTTTACATTTATCTTAAGCAACTCTAGGATAGCACATTCCTATTTTTGCCATTGGAGTGGAATTACATCAATCATGTCTTGAAATATTTGTACATTTCAACTTGAATTGGGTCGGTCGGGCCTGGAATTTGAAAAAAATGGGCCTAGGCACGCCTCATTAGCAAGTATACTAAAATGGGCTTGGGCCATGCCACGTTGAACCCGACCTAAAGCTCAATCCTACTTCCAACTAATGATAAAACTCCAGAAGTAAAAAACATAGCTTGACATTGATCTCCACCCATTACTATCCGCAACATAGTTTGAAACACGATATCTAGTAATTAATCATTCCGAATGACTTTAATAAATGAGGGCAATGCCAGATGTTCCTTTCTCTTAAAAAATCTGCTTGACTTCTTGCTAATGCTCTTTCTCTAGATACTTTATGACTCCATCAATAACATTCACATCATGATCAATATCGGGTCTTGTGCATACCATTGCATACTTAAGACTCCCAAATGTACTGGCATAGGCAATTCGTGACATGTGTTCCTTCTCTGCATTTGGCTGAGGTGCAAAAGAAACTGAAAGATGGATATTTGCAACAGATGGAGAACTTAAGGGCTTTTCTGTAGACAATTTAAATCTTGTCAAGACTTTTCCAATGTAGTTCTCTTGAGATAAGAAAAGGTTTTTTTTTGCATGATTCCTCATGATTTCCATCCCCAAAACCTTCTTCGTTGCACTGAGGTCCTTCATGTCAAACTATGAACTAAGGAGTTTCTTTATATCATCTATAGTCTTCTTGGCAACAATCAACATGTTGTCGATATAAAGTGACAGACGGATAAAGGATCCATCTTCTATCTTGTTGTGGTAAACACAAAAATCGTATGAGCTCTTGTTGAAACCAATACCAATCATGAAATTGTCCAACTTTTTGTGCCACTGTATGGGAGATTGTTTACGCCCATACACAGATTTTTTCAATTTGTATAGATGATCTTCCTTGTCTTGAAATACGTGTTCTTTTGGTTAACTCATCAGAATGTCCTTTTCGAGTTCACCATGCAAGAAAGCTGTCGTCAAAGTTCACCAAAAAAAATCTACACATCAAGAACTCTAACCATCCTCAAGTCCCAACTGGATGTAAATGCGTTGACATGAAAAGAATTGGAATAACAAACAACACCCGCTTGAAAAGAATGAGATGCCTTCCTCTCAATAGGCATGGCACTCGCCAGCCAGCAAGTATCAGCTCCATTTTTTCCTCTACTAGCATCCAGTCACATTGCTTCAACTGCCTCCTCACCAAGGGCAACCTGAGGTAGCTAATGCATAATGACCCACATTGCATCCAAAGAGTTGCCACACACGCTTCAATCTTGGCTTCATCCATCCCGAAAGAGTCAAAAGCGTGCTTGACATAGTTGACACACAAATCGGAGACCACTCTGATGAATATGTGATTCATCACTCTAAAAGTTGAAAATAGAGCTTCGTTCCCGAGTAATTAGCTGCATTTCTCCATTCATATTGCATTATTATCATTCATGCACTTGTAGATAATATCTGCATTTATCATCAAAAATCACATTAAATAAGAAGCCAAATTCCCTTGTAAATATCACATGTATATTATCACATTTTTTACTATTTTTCACTAACTCCAAATTGAATAAAACCAACTCTATAGTGTATATATTACTAACACTAATAAAAAAATGCCAAAAATCTTAACTTATAAAAGTGACCAATAGAACCCAAACCTTAGTTTGAGACTAAGAACCTTAAAATGTGAATATCTCTCTCATATAGTTTCCTATGGACCGTACTCACTTTTGAATTAATATACGTTCAACTACCTTCAAAATAAGATCAAATTCAAAAGAATTGGAGTTCGTATGCAAAACTTGGGTTTTGGGCTCCTATGGTATAACTTTGATATTTTTTGTACAAATCTAACCCTTTTTGATTTATTCCTTTTTCTATCACTTTCTTTATTGTATATTTTAATAAATGACATAATTTAGAAAATCTCAAAAAATATTTTGCCGTTGAAAATAAGGCATAGTGACTTTGTATATAATGTACATATCTTTCTTTCTTCATTTTTATTTACTCTTCTTAATTACTAAAAAAATCCAAAAAAACCTCTTTTATGTTTCATTTTATTACTAGTATTTTATGTTATTTTTATTTTGTAAATATTTTTTATTAAAAATACAAAAAATCAAAGTAGAAAATTAAAAAATTCCATGTACATATTGTTTTGTTGGACTTTTGTAATTTCTCCATTTTCTTTTTCTCTCTTTATTTTATTCTCCCTTTTTAGTAGCCTACTTTTATTTTATTTTATTTAATTCACATTCTCTACAATAACTTCTCTTCTTTCATCAACCTCCATTCAACTTCATTATTCATCTAACTTCCCATTCAACTCCACTAATTTAACCTCCCATTCCAATCCACCTCCATTCTAACCTCCATTTTTCCATCTCTTTTTATACATCTCATTCTCCTTATTTTTGCCTTTGATCCATCTTTATGTGAGGAGAGCCTAGTTCCCAGAGTTGAATCGGTGACAGCGACACAACCATGGTTGAGCGACGACAACCCTCTCTCCGGTCAATCCGTTGGCTTCTTGGCCAACATCGCAGCCGCATCCGCGTGCTGCCCGAGCTCATCGCTCGCAGGCGATTCGAGCGAAGACCGTGTTTCTTGTAAGCATACCACATGCGACCACTTCCATAGTAGGTAATCCTCCTTTTCAATTTTTGTCATCGTTTTTATTTTTTTATTTTGTCACCACATTACGTCACATCATTGTCACATTCATTGGTTCATTTTTTTAATTTTTTTATCATATCGCCACAACACCATCTTCTTTTTATCTTCTGTTTACTTCATGTTTTAAGAAAACAAAAAAAATTAAAAATTAGATTAAACAAAAAAATAAAATCTCAAGCAGAGACAAAATTCAAAAAAAGAAAAGGAAAAAAATGCAGCACCGGCGACCCCCTTCCTCCTCCACGCTAGCGGCGCCGCTCGCAGCCCCCATGGCCGACCCTCCCGTTCCCCACTGATGGCTGCCACATCAATCGTCCCGCCTCAGGCCTGCCAGCCGCAGCCTCCTGCGCGACGATCGCCGCCGCACACCGTCCACAACCTCGAGGTTGTGCCTTCTCCACGTTGCCCAGCCGCGACGCCCCCTCTTGCATGGCCGCGCATCCTCCATGCCGCCTAGCTGCTCCGTCGTACGTGGCCACAACTGCCGCCAACGCACCATCGCTCACGGCCGCGCGGGCAGCGCCACCCCCCGCCTCCAGCCGCCCCACTTTCATGCCCTAGGAAGACGAAGGTCCATTTTTTTTTATTTTTTTTGTAAAATTGCATTGTTTATGTTTCATGATTTCATTATTACAAAAACGTACCTATACATAGTTTGCATTGTCATTTTCTAATTTCTGTATTTCATGGAGGACCCTGTGTTTTCATATTAATTTGGACCTCAATATTGCATCTTTTTATTTAATGAAAAATGTTATGTTGTTGAGCAACTAATTGTCTATCATCTGACTATTTATTTGTATTTTGTGACTTTCGGGTAATTAACTAAGATTGTTTAAGTAAAAAAATTGCATATTTTATCCTATTTGAGCTCTTAAATTCATTTCTAACCTACAATTACTCCAAAAATTCCTTAAAAATTAGAAATGATGCCTTGACATGTGCTTAAATTATTATCCAAATTTCATCTTAATTGGAGTTGTCCTGTGTCTTAAATAAATTGTACAGTGATTTTCATAAATGATTTTTAATTAAATCCACAGATGCTATTTTTGCAAAATTCCTATCTCCTGGATTGCTCACTAAAATACCTTTTTGAGATAATTTGCTCTCTGGATGAATTAACATTATGGATTTATTAGGAATTAATTACTCACTATCACTTTATTTTCATTAAAAATTCATAAAAATTCATATATTTTTAGAAAATTACAAAAAATTATTGTACCCTCATTGCATCATGTTTTATCTCCAATAAAATTTTCATAATTTTTGCATTCTGTTTGTGTGAAAAATTGCATAAAAACCCATAAAAAGCGAGCATTTTTCATTGATGCATTTTAACTCTTAAAATTCCAAAAAAATGTGTTCTACATTCATCATTGGATTAAGTTTCTAGGATAAATATAATTTGGCTAAATTAAATTAATTTTGTATTAAAAATCAATTTGGCTAAGTTATGTGCTTTCTTATTAACTTGATTCAACCGCATTTTGCATTGACATTCATTTTCGCATTAAAAAAAATAAAAAAAATTCGCATTGGAAACCTAGACCCAAATTTTCCAAATTAACCCGAAGTTGTTCCTTTGCCTCCCTGTGTTCGATCCCGGACTTGTCCGGGATATAAATTTAAGCCAAGTCCTCTTCACGGGGATCTTTTCTCGGTACTGACTGATTCACTAAGTACCCGTATTACAACGAGTACAAATTATCACGTGCTTAGCGACACATCACACTCGAAACATGTCCGGGATAGTAGTGATACCCTCCCCAACCGAACATCTCCCTCCACAAAGGAAATTGTGTTGTCAGTATATTGTAGCAACAAAACATGCATATCCTCATCGCAAAAATCGTACATGTTCCCCATCCACTAGATGATAGACCATCTTAGAGATTGCACTTGCCAAGGAGAAAAGCAAAGGAGCCGAGGGACACCCCTGTTGAATCCCTTTATGGTGTTGGAAGAAACCTTCTACCTATCTGCCATTGACCAAGACTGAGTATGAGGTCATCATACGCCTTTTCATCCAACCAATCTATTTATCGATAAACCTATGACGAGAGAGGGATGCTTAGATGAACAACTTAACACATTCGTATGTCTTGCAGAAGTCTACATTCCAAAGCAGTCCTTTCACCTCTAATTGTCAATCATCTCCGAGGCCATTAATACTCTGCCCATCATAGTTTGCATGAGATGAAAGCAGTTTGTGAAGGTGCAATAATAGATCCCCCAAATTCTCGAAGTCTTTCGATCAGAACCTTTGCAATGGTATGGTACATAGCATTAGCCAAAGTAATAGGACAATAATCATCAACCTGTTGCGCAACATCCTTCTTAGATAGGAGGAATAAAAGAGAGCCGTTCAGATGCTCAAAACCCAGGTTCGACTGATGCAACTCCTCGATGATCATGACCCCATCCAGACTAGAGGAACCATCCACATTCAAAGTAAACTCCATGCACATACCTCTTTAGAGGTAAAAGGATGTCATAGCTCCTATACGTGCACCTCAAACTTTTTCGACAAAGCCTTGCCAACCAACCTCGCACCATCACGAGGAACCCTCTTACTCAGTTCAAGGAAGTGCTCAAACACGACAGTCCTAACAACACGATTGCCCTCCACAATCTCCTCTTACCATCTCAAATGCATGTATTAGGTTATACCTACTCCCACCGACGACCACATGAAAAAATGAATGTTGACATCTCTCTCCTTCCACCACATCGGTCTAGACCTCTACCTTAACTCCACCTCCCTTTTCTTATCCTCATTACACAAGATAGTGTAATGCTCAATCATCGACAGTTTCTCTTCCTCTTGGCATCCTTAAGGGCATCGAGGTGAAGGAACATCTCCTGAGCCCCCACCCTCCTCTATTCATGATAGGTCCTAATCTCTCGTATGAACACAGATAGTTCCCTACGTAAAGCCTCAAGCTTCGCCACTATCAGCATCTAAACCGACCTAATCGCAATGTAACCCTGCCAATAACTAGTCGCCCGTTCCTTAAACAATCCTCAAGAAGCCACAAATGCTCGAATTGAAACATGCAACCAACACGGCATCCCTCTCCGGAGTCCTAACTGATAGAAGTACGATCCGAACGCGAACACATCAGAAAAACACCGCCACTAACAGGAAGGCCCCCACCAACTTCACGGAGCCAAGAAAATGGTCCAAGCGGAGTGCGGCGATAATTCCACCAAGTGTAAAGAGTGGTCGTCATGTTTGAGACCTCCATTGCTAAGTCCCCACAAAATCCTCAAGCAAAGTGGAACCAAGATCCAGATTCCACACCCCCTCTCTCCTGAGGGCAGTCGATAACATATAAATGTGACATTGAAAATTTGAAATGACCACCTTCCAGCCAAAGAAGGTCAAAAAACATGCACACACCAACCACAACTTGTCCCACTAGTTCGAAACAGAAGAAACCTTAAATGGCCTATAGACCACGGATAAAAAAAGGGTCTGCACCATCATAAGGACCATGCACCGATCTGCTGATATTCAAGGGATGCGTACCTCAATCAGTTTACCCTTGATGAATGTGGCGTTGATGCCCCGATCATACTCGGACCATACGTCTATCTGCTAGGATTCGGGGAATGGCAATTGCCCAAGCTGCCTGTTTCGATTTGAGTGCTTGTGGTTGCAGGACTTATGCTTATCTTCTGGGATTTGGGTGATGGCCATTGCCCAGGTTGTCCGTTTTGATTTGAGTGCTCGTTGTTGCATGGCTTTTATGAGAAGCTCTCGCTATGATGGTAGGGTTAGGTGGTGAATGGTTCTGCATCCGAAGAGGGTGATCGAGAAGATTAGGTCTTTGCGTAGTGTACTTATGCTGTTTAGGAGGGAGACTCAAATGTATAGGGGGAAACATAGAGATGAGGTTTAGGTTGTGTGCCTGGATTAGATGGACGACTCCCGAAGCTATCGGAGGAAGAAAGGGCGGCGAGATGCGAACATAGTTGCATTATGCTAGAGGAAGACAAGTAGGTCTCGTAATGTGCCCTCTTTTGGTTGATGTTAGAGGAAAGCTTGAGGCGGTGAAAGGAAATTCTTTTAGTTTTAAAAATCATCATCTGAAAAATTAAGTAAACTATTTTGAATTTGAACATATTCAAGACTAGCCGTTTGAGTAAATTTGTTAGTCGAACTGGAGAGGGTTTTGGGTGACTAATCAGAGTTGTAAGTTGACTGAAAGAATTTGGGCAGTAAGCTTGCGGTCCAGTGGGTTACTTCATTGACTAGTCATCCAGTGGGTTACTTCGGTGACTAGTCTAAATTGTAAGTTGACTAAAATATCTGAGACAAAACATAGAGTATTGGCTTTTAAGAATAGTCAACTGGTATAATATGAGGCGACACAAGATGAAATCAGTCGGCTGGGGAATAAGTTAGCCAACTGATTGGTGCTCTGCATGGGATATTTTTGACAATGAATCTAATTAAAATAGTAAACTAGGCTTCAACGAGTGTGAATCTAGAGACTTCTAACTTGGTTAAAATGCATCCATGTCCCTATATTTGATGAAGAGACATGAAACTGCATTTCTCCCCATGTCTTTGAGCTTCCGAGCCTCTATTATTTCACTCTTTATGCTTCATGACTCTTTAACCCTTTTGATCTTTTAGCTTCATATTCTTTAGGACAAATTCTTTATCCTCCAATCTTTTGAGGGGTTTGTTAACCATTTGGTCAGAAATGTCTTCTTCCTTTCTCAGTGTTTTCTTCCTTTCTCATTCCTTCTCAGATTTACTTTGATCTATTGTACATGAACTCTTGGTCTTTCCACAAAAAAAAGTACAAACAAGCTTTTGTCAGCCTAAGTCACTAACAATAGGTGCCTTCTGGAACATTGTTCCAATATTTGGATTACTTTTGTGAAGTTTTAAACATCTTTCAACTACACAAATATGGTATATGACCAATTAAAAATGCTTGCAAATCTTGAACCCTGGATTATTTTGAAGACCAAACTGCATCAATGGTGTAATTTTGATTTCCATATAAACATGCTCGTTATATTTCTCAGCCTTATCGACTATTTTTTGTTTAACTTCAAACATATTGAAGTTGTTTATCTTGCTATTACTGTATTACTTGCTTCCCTACAATTAGTTCAGGAAAAAAATAGTCGAAAAAGACGACCCTTTTCAGTTTCTTTATTTGACATTCATATCTGCTGTTTTGTTAATAAAAATGAAGTCCAACCTTCTATTTAATTGAGAGTTGCTTCCATTGATATGGGAAATAGGGCACTGAAGAGATCAGTTTTAGAGCTACAGCACCTGAGCATGATATTGCTATTATTGGAGGAGGCATGGTTGGCATGGCTCTTGCAAGTGCGTTAGGTATGTATGAAGAACTGCGTGTTAGATATTTAATTTTTCTTGTTTTTTACTTCTTTCTTCTCTCGTAGAGTCATTCTTAGGAAGCTTGCAATAGTTGGATGACTTCGCTAATTAATTGGACTGACTACACGTTTCAGTGGCAACTCAATAAAATGTTGTTGTTTGGTCAATAGTCAATAGTTGGACAGACTTGTTGGTTATTGCAATACTCCATAAATGTTAAATCTTTCTTTTACTCTTTCTTCTTATTCAAATTGTTGCTATTTCTAAATTTCTTATTTGGTTTTATCTAAGGTAATTTTGATGAGTCTTACTATAAACTGGCTAACCACATAAATGTATTCTATACAAAAATGCAAGAAAATGTATGTTGAAGATAATCTATATATTTATTAAGAAATACAAAGTCGATTGTTTTTACCTAGTTACCTTGATTTTTAGAAGACAAGATTTACAATAATCTACACCCTCATAGTAATGTTATCTGCTTTTCTTTATGGGAAGAAATGTAGTCTTTGAAGAACAAAGAACCGTAGCCTCTCTTTTATAGGAGAATTAATTGTTAATAAGAAAGTTACATATGAGATCAAGAGAACAAAAAAAGTAGAAGTAAAATAAAACAATATTAACACGTCCCCTCAAGTTAAAGTATAGTGAGTAAAATAGATTTGAGTTTTTTGAGGGAAAAAGGGTAAGACATCGAGAAACCGCCTGCCCTGCAACTTATATATATTTATGTAAAACCACTATATCTACATGAACCAAAAAATATGTAATCTTTTTACGTGTTCAATTATATTTTCCACATAAAAATCGCTATCCTCAGAATATAAAACCATTCCGAGCTAGCCACAAAGACCAAAGAATGGCAACCACCCAAATTTTGGTCGGACTATCTCCATCGTCAAGTGCGTCCATGGAGTCCCAGAAGTCTCCCCACACCATTGCCGCAATTCTCTCCATGTTCGCGTTAGCCCATACCTCCCTCGCAACAGGGCAAGTAAATAAACATGATTAACACTCTCCTCTGCCCCTTCGCACCATGTACAAGTTCCATCACAACCAGAAAAGAATCACACTCTTCTATCCCCCATCATGAAACGCTTCCGTAGCAATAACCAAATAAAAGTCTGGATTCGCAATGGCACCTTTCGATGCCGTAAGACATTGAATCGATCCGAGATCACTACGTGATCTCGTCTCTTTCATCGATAGAGAGACCTATAGGCCTTTCGTATAGTGAATCACCCATTAACCCAGGACTAACAATCATCCATATTTATCCATCCCTCCATGATGAAGTGCTAGTCAGCTAAGTTAATTAAGTCTCGTTGTAATACGAGCTGTTACCAGATCAATAGAACCATGCTAAAGATCTATGCGAATAGGGCTTGGCTTAAATTTATACTTGGATAAGTCTATGATTGAACACAATGATACATGCAATTAGTCTATTTAGTTAGGCTTTAAATATCTAGGTTAAGTGATTATATAGTGTTTCTAGGTCAATGATAACAATACATATGGATGCATGAATTTCTATGTGGTTTAATAATGCAAGTTAAGTTAATTATATGCTACAAAATATAGTGCAATAAAATAAACACACGCAACACACTAAAAAACCCTTGAATTTAATGCTCAATCAATATATTTTTATTACGCATAAATTAATCCAAGTTAATAATCGATACCTAGCTTTAATTTCACCTTATTAAGTAATACATATAATTCAAAGAATACCTACTTCGCTTAATATATTTTAAGCATTTAATTAGGATGTAAATGATAATCGAATCAATTAATTGGTTTCCTAATTAAATTCTACGTATATTAAAACTAAGCTATGATGAATTAATGGCAAATGGATTTAGATAAAACAAGTAGTGTGCTTCAATGATTAATTAATAAAAATTCACTGGTTACATCAGAGAATGAATTATGTTGTTAAAAAGATCATAAAGATCATGAACATAGCTTAAAATTTATTAAGCATTCATTCTAGGGAGTTAAATACATGAAAAACATGAATTAAAATAAATAAAACATAACAAACATGTCTTGGAAGAACTTAAACGTAATAAACAAAAGTCGCCGGGGCGTTATCTGCAACTACTCCACGCACAGGAATAGATATGCAAATCAGAAGACCTGACAGGAGTTAGGTGTAAAAATCCCAAGCAGCATGTGCTTCAGTGTGTGAAGTAGCTTCGACTGGAAGCTTGGGCGCGTATCGGGCTCGGTCCATGATGATGCAGAAGGTACCTCGAGGCTGGTTTGGTCCCATCGGAGGCTGCAGGCTCGAAGAGGTGGGTCGGGGCTCCTCTGGACCATAGGATCAGTTCAGAACGATTGGATCCAACGAAACATGTAACTCAAATCCAAGTCCTCCTCCATCTCCCCTTATGACATAGGGGTTGTGCTGCGGCAAATGCTGATGGCCTCCTCTGTGCTCCTCACGCCTTGCTGTAGGTCGGAGCAGGTAGCTGGAGGCCTGACAGAGTCAATAAAGTGTCGGAGATGAACTGGAGCTGACTGAAGTGGTGGGGCTATGCAGGCTCGTCGGAGAAGAATGGGGAAATCAATGATGTACTCCAAGCTCCGATCAGTGCAGACCTGCAACGATAGAAGTATAGCTGAAGCAACATGGTGTTTACTGCGATGATGCGAGGTGGAGTAGAGGGCTATCAAAGGTTGGTCGTAGGTGGAGTCCTAATGTATTCTTCACCTGAGCAAGGTGAAGAACAAATCAGAGTGTGGGAAACAATTTGGAGGAATATGAGATGGTCAAAGATACGTGTGAAGATGGTGTGTGTTCGGTGAAGGTGTGGAGATGATCAAATTGAAGTGAGGGAATGTGTGTGGTCCTTATAAAATATGAGAAAATAACAAGGGGGCAAACTTAGATGTGCATGGAAATCTGAAAAGATCAAAGATAGAGGAATTGGCCTAGGGATGAAGCCTAAGGTGACCTTTGGTCTTCGCTCGACATTGCGGCTAGAAGCGAAACTCGGGCAGCTCAAGGAGATGGGCCGCAGCATAGTGAATGCACTGTGGATCTGATCGGATAAGGACACCATCGTCGCTCTACCTATTTGTCTCTCTTTATCACAAAGGAGAAGAAGGGGGCTCGAGAGCTTCTCGCAAAATGACGGATACCTGTGAATGGAGGTTGGAATGAGGGTTTTGTTCGGAGAAGAGCTGTTGAAGGGGGTGATTTTAACTGCTGTTGGGGAGTTAGTTTGGAGTGGACAACGAAGATGAAGGCTATGTCTTGAATGAGGAATGTTAGGGCTTTCGTTTGGCATCGAAGGGAGTTGAAGATGACGCATAGATTGATTGAGATAATATGGAGAAAAGTCACATGTGAAAAGACGCGTGACCTAGAGGGTAACCATTTGGAGGTTGACAATGACCCGTGTGACCGTTGAATCGCTCGATACAATGACCACTATCTGGGCGTTGGTAGATGGATCATAGTCGCTTGATTGTTTCATAGGAAGAGATGAAGGGACCTTGACCGTCTGATCAAGAGATTAGATGGTCCAGAAGAAGGGAGGCTTGATATAACAGACCATGCATGTGGCTTCATTGGAATGAGCCACGTGGTTCAATAAAAATAGAACAAATAAAAATCAATGAAAAATCAAAATAAAATAAATGAAAGGAGTCAAATTAAAAAGTATTCTACCTGAAGTTATGTATTTTTTAAGATCTAAAACTTTTATGTAGAATTCAAAATTTAAATACATCATATATACTACTTAATGTATTTTGTAAGTATTTTTAAGGAATAAAAAAATCTTTTTCTTTGTTTTGTTATTTTTTAGATAATAAATAATGTACAATATATTATTTATAATATTAAAGTAATCTTTATTGGTTTTTTAATATCGAGAAACACAGAAAATAAAAGGAACTATAAACATATATATATTTTTGAATGGAAAAGGATGACATCCCATCATGGGACCCACCTCAAAAAGATATATATATATATGTAAAGATAAAAAAATTACAAAAAGACTACATGTTCCAAGATTTATAAAGTGCCCTACAATGCTCGATCACATTAACAAAATAGAAGGCATGTCCCCTGAAGATGACATTGTTTCTAGGCACCATATTGCTCGTAATAGCCCAAAAGGAAAGACCCTGTACTCGTGCCCAAAACCACATACTGAACGGATATCCCTCCAAAAGCTTGAGCAGTCCCGGCCATGCAGCCACGAAAGACCTTCCCTACTCCACACTTGAGCCGACGATGGACATGAGAAGAACATGTGCTCCATCTCCTCCGTCACCACTCCACAACTGTTACAAGAAGTATCCCCCGCCCCCAATAGCTGCCCCCTGCACCCCTTGGTTAGAATCCTGCCAAACCTGAACAACCGAAGGAAGAACTTGATATGGGTCGGAACCTTGCTTCTCCATATCACCGACATATCTGCTCCTACCTCCTCCACTCCCTCAGCTTCCGCCGCAAAGAACCCATATGCTTTCTTCACCGAAAAACGACTATCCCTCCAGACAAAGTGATCCCTCCCATCCATTGGTCCCGCCTGCTGCGCCATCTCCAATTGAAGCGCCATGACGTCCTCGACCCTTTGTTCCGATAGGTTCAAAGTGAAAATCGGGGACCATGCCCCCATCTCCCAGACCTTCTGCATGACCACCTCCTTATCTGCCGCCAACTGCACCAATCGCGGGAATCACTCCCCCACCGCTTCCTCTTCTGTCCAATCATCCTGCCAGAACCTGAATCCATCTCCATTCCCTAGAATGGGTCTCATCATACCTGCTATCTCCGGAATCACCTGCATAATGCCCCTCCACAAGGATGATGGTATAAATAGATATATACAATAATTATATACTTTATTTATAGGGATTTTTACCCAGCAGACCCTATAATCTTTTCCAATTACCTCTACAACCTTTGAAACATCCTAATTCCTCCCCCGACCCCGTAAACTTGCTCCGTCTTACCCAACAAACTCTGCCGTCAATTTTAACTATATTTGAGACAATTACTTGGGTTAGTCTTGAGTTAACTTAACCAATTTACCATCGAACGGTTAGGATTAGCCAAAATAATAAAAAAAAAGAATAGAATAAAATCCTGCAAAGTAGACGTGAGGGTTCTTGCTGATTTGGATGCAAACGTTCTTGCGGTAGCAGTGGTGGGGGGTAGCGGTGGCGGGGACTCCATCGGCTGAGGGGGAGCAGGGAGTTTGGGAGGCTGGGCGGCGTGGGGCTCCATCAGCTTTGGGGGGTCGGGGAGGGCTTGAACAGGGAAGCTGGGCGCACGGGCACAGGGGGGGGGGGTGGCGGGGAAGTCCATCGGCTTCGGGGGAGCAGGGAGCTTCCAAGAGGGGGAGCAGGGAGCTTGGGAGGCTGGGCGACGTGGGGCTCCATCGGCTTTGGGGGGCTGAGGTCTGAACGAGGAAGCTGGGCGCGCGAGGGGGGGGGGGGTGGCGGGGACTCCATCGGCTTCGGGGGAGCAGGGAGCTTCCAAGAGGGGGAGCAGGGAGCTTGGGAGGCTAGGCGGCGTGAGGCTCCATCGGCTTTGGGGCGCGCGGGGAGGGGGGGGGGAGCTTGGGTTCCTACGGGCCATTCGAGCATGGGAGGAGGGAAGGAGCTGGGTACAGGGCTCCTCGGCGGCCGGGGGGTAGAGCAGGGGTGGAGGAGCTGTTCGCGAGGCTCCTAGGCGGCGGCAGCGACGACGCTCAAAGCTTGGCGCTGGACGAGGGGGGGGGGAGGGGGCAGCGCAGGGGGGATCAGCTCCTCTCGGATGATGGAGTGGCACTCAATGTAAATTTGATAAACAAAAAGGGTATAATATAAAAGAACATAACGGAATCCGGTTAATTTTAACGGGTAAATGAACGGGGGTTAACTACAGGGTTTATAGGGTAAGGGTTAGCAAGTTTACGGGGTCGGGGGAGGAATTAGGATGTTTCAAAGGTCGTAGAGGTAATTGGAAAAGATTATAGGGTCTACCAGGTAAAAATCCCTTATTTATATACAATAACGAGCCTTAATTATTTAGAAGGTTTCAAAAGTTTATTTTAAGTTATTAATTATTAGATTAATTGATTATTTAAATAATAAAATACAAAATACAAATAAAATACATCAAACATAGGTATATTTACCTATAATTACACTAGTAAAAATTGACATGTAATAAATAAGTCAATAAAAATAAATACAAATCGCCTAAAAACAGTACATAAAATATGAAACAACTTTCATGTTTTGAGTTGTGTTTAATAAAATCATTTCCTATTTTATTTTCCTTTTATTTCTATTTTTACTTTATTTTGTCCTGACTTGGTCCAAGTTGACTAATCAAAAGGCACCATTGGTTGACTCCGGTCAACTATTCGCCCATCCTTTGGACCGGTCCGAGCGTTGTGTTTTCCTCTTCTTGGTCAATTTCTTCTGATTAATCCATTTTATGTTTGCCTTCGACTCCTTCATGAAATCTTCTCGCCAGAGAGTCAGCTTTCACGCGGATCAAAGACTTCTCTTTGTCAATCCTCGAGTTGAGCGCAAACCCTAGACGAATGGGGTGGATCAATCAACTTGAATAAAGAATCTCCTTCCCCCATTTTAAAATTCAATCCACTTTAGCCTTCCGAAACCCATAGAACCCCGTTCTAGACGTGAACCATTATGATAGGAGGTGTTCCTCCACTGATTCGAGACAAGGAGAAGGAGTCTATTCAACTCATCGCTGGAGCATCGCTGGTGGTTCTTCCGCTCTCGGCCACATCAAACAAGTGAGCTGTCTTTTCTTTGCAGATGTCAAAAAAGCGTCAAGCCTGACATAATTTTGATGTTTAGGACTAGGAACATGGAAGCCCGTATCAATATCGATATCGTATCGATCTGCCCGAAAAAGGATATATCGGGATATATCACTGATATATCGCCGATATCGGTGGAAATGTCAGAAATGGCTCAAAAAAGCTATTTTTTTGCCTTTTTTTTCAGAAATTAAGATCATCCAAGATATGGTTTAAAAAAAAAGATCATCCAAGATATGAAAACAACAAATAACCTACAAATACACATTTATGTCACACATATCTATCATTTATAGCCAATATATCGCACATATTGGTCATATCGAACATATCATTGTTAATGTTTAATCCTGACCTATAGATATTGGAAATGGATTCCATTCAAGTTCTTATAACATTAAATAACTTACAAATATACATTTAGATGATACATATAGATCATATATACTCCGTATATCACACATATCAGACATATCAAGCACATAATGAATGACATTGAGATGAATCATTTGATTTGATTCAAAAAATGTACCTAATGATTAATGAGACAATATTTCTTTGGTATAAAGATTTATCTATACACAAAAATAAATGAAAAATGTAAATTAATGCAATAGTGTAAAAGAGATTACTTATAACCAAGAGTTCCGTGGAGGATCTGAATCGACCCTCCTGCCCTGTTGTCTCTCATAGCGGATCGCGGACTCAATGAACTCGCAGTAGTTTTCCATGTCATGTACGAGTATATGGCCTTGTAATCCATGACATACTGCATGTATTGATGGTCATCGATCCCCATGACTATCCCGAGACGAGGATAGGGAGCAATAGATCCGATATCACGAGGTGCACGACGGGGTACGATGTACTAGCTTGAGATCATCGGGACGACGATGACGGAGTAGGAGAAGATCTCTGTGGAGGAGGAGGACCTGGAGGAGGAGGCACATGCGCATACTCGAGGAAGTAATCAAAACTATCACCACCAAAGAAGCTACACTGGCTCAACTCAGGTTGGCTACCTTGGTAGTTCTCACCGCCGTAACTGCTATATCCTCCATACCCACTATAACCATGTCCATATGATGGAGGAGTAAACGCCTGAGGAGGAGGTCCAGGAAGAGGAACATACGCATGAGGAGGAGGTCCAGGTGGAGGAGCAGGAAGATATTCAGGGAAGATCCGAAATGATCTCTCATCTCATGAAGATCTAGATCCGCCCATGGGACTTGGTGTTCCTCCACGGTATGGGCTGTCGATGTCTTCGCAACTCAACGAACCTACATATGATAGCAAATCGTCCATATAGCTATCCGTAGGACGATGACCACATCGTCCATATGCATCGTAATCCATAGGTTCTAGACTCGGACTTGGGACAAACTGCCCATGTATGTTTCCACGTCGCTCCATGTATTCTCGCCCTGTCTCGAATCTTGTATCATCATGTGGTCCATGACTACCCCCTGCTGACCCTGACCCCCCTGAATATGTCTCCCCATCACCTGATCCACCGCGACCACCACCACCACCATCATCGTCATCACTCCCACTATCATCTTTTGATTTGGATTTGGATTTCGACCCAGTGGAGAGAATGCCGTCCACAATTGCATCAAGCTCCAACCCTCCAAGAGGGTCTATGATTAGCTCGGATCTGGTCATGTAGTCACCGACATCTACTCCCATTTGTTGGCTTATATTCTGATTCGTCCTGCCTCCCAGTTGATCAAGCAATGGATCCCTGTTGAAATCCAACCACCTCTGCAGAACATCTTCATCTGCATTGTCATCGTGTATCTTGAAAATATATGCAAGATCGATGGGGTCTGTGTAGTCCTCTTTGTCATGCCCTTCCCTTGAATATTTCATCTTCAACTTCAAGTTGTAGTGCACAAAAATAATCGCTTCTCCGCCAATATCAAAATTACCTCATTCATGCACGAGGTCTGTGTCTTCTCGTCCTTGCCAAGCTTCTCCACCACAACTTATACACCGACTAGAAGGTCAACATTTTTTCCAAGACTGTTCTTATATTGGTACTTCGGATTCAAGTAATACGCTGGAGATGAACAATTCTCAAAATTTAATCTTTCTAAAGTGCTTACCAAAATGGGAAAAATGATTTATTAGATAATACATACCAGCCTTGTGAAGAGGATGTGAGAGCATGTTGGACCGTCGTTCGTCTATGATGTCCAATCATGCTTTGAATCCTCTCCCAACTGCTTCTCTAAACTTCTCACTCATGTAGCGCATTGCCTCGTAGATCATAGTTGGCTTCTTGTCACCATTTACGATACGCAATGCAGAAACAACCGGTTTCATTATCTTCGTGACCCTTGTCACGTCATCCCAGAAGTGGAGATCATCGATGATTGTCTGCACCCTCTGTCTTCCTTCGATCCAAGCTTCTAGGTTCTCGAACCATTCACCTTGGCAACACATGGTCTTCGTTGTTTGAGGCTTCGCAACACTATAAAATTGATTGCAAAGCATGTGATGCCAGGTCTCACCAGCTTACTATTGCACGTCCGCCTCATCAAAGTCAACACTTTGGAATGGTTGTAAATGAATACGGTGATCGTCCGTGCTTGTTCCATCACATTTGTGACGAGCTTCCTCTTGCCGAAGTCCTTTAGAACTAAATCTATGCAATACGCAACACACTGTGTCCAAAAAATACTGTAGCTGCTAGACTTCATTATCGTTTCACCTGCTTTATTGAAGTTGCTGCCATTATCCGTGACAATCTCTACAATGTTATCTTTCCCAACATCCTTAATGATGTCCTTTATCAACATGAGCATGTACTTGTAGTTCTTCACATGTTTAGATGCATCGACAGATTTAAGAAAAATGGTCTTACGTTCACAGTATACGAAGAAGTTGATGATCTGCTTCCTCGTATACCTTGCCCAGCCATTACGCATCAGCGTCACGTCGTACTCTGGCCATCTCATCCTCAACTCGGAGATGTACTCATTCATCTCCTTCTTCTACTGTCCAAGATACTTGTTCATTATCTCCTTGGTCGTGAGAGCCTTCACTCCCATTCCCGCTGCGGCGATCTCATCAATGGCATGCTGCAGAAAAGGTCCACTAGCGACGTGGGCTGGGATGCTCTCCCCAAAGAAGAGCTTGCAGATGTCCTTGCCCACTCTCTCTCGTGCATTGGTGAACATCCCCTTCACCGTCTTTTACCTCGGATTCTTGCTTGGCTTATACTGCATAGACCTGCTCCTCGTCAAGAATGGTTCCAGCCCCTTCCCCTTGTGTTTTTTTGGTGGGTGGTGGTACTGGCGAACCTACAAAACCACTCCTACTGCCACCGACACTAGGGAAGCCGCCACATGCACCATCAAGTTCTCTCATCTTAAACTCGCTCCTCATGGACTCTTTTGTTGCCCTCCTGCATGCCCTCCTCTCCATTACGGTCTGAATGTCATCGGGGTAGACAAAGTCGTCGTCGTCTGAATCTGAGAGGACATGGAACTCCTTCTCAAACATGAATTCTTTAAATTGTTCATCCTGCCTGGACCTCTCCACATCCTTTTACTTTTTCCCCTCCATGTTGGCCTTCACCAACTCCCTCACATCTCTTGACAACGAGTGCACTTAAAAACATTTTTATTGTTGCCAATAAGATGGTGCTTCAGTCTCGTGATGTCCCCTCCTCCCAACTTCTTACCACGGAAGTTGCATTGTGGTTTTGACTTTTGACTGCAGTGGTGACATACCTTCAACCAACCTCTCCACAATCCAACTGTCCACGAGAACCATTAGAGTTTGAACCGGAGTGTGCCATGATGTTGATTTGCTATATACATATGAAATCTGAAAAAATACACAATAAACATTTATGAGGCATATGGTGAGAATAATCAATTAATTGATGATAATTTTTAGTTTTAATTGTCGGATTTAATTAATTACACGTCTTTTGTTAACAAATATCGCCATGAAATCATGCTTCCTATGTCCAAAATATGAGATTCAACTTCATTCATCCATAACCTGACTTAATAACTCAAAAAAAATCAAAAGTCCCAAATTACTTCACTAAAAATCTCATTAGATTGTAGATCTAATTTTTAATTTTCGAATTTAATTAATTACACATCTTTTGTTAACAAAAATCACCATGAAATCACGTTTTCTGTCTAAAACATGAGATCCAAATTCATTCATCCACAACCTAACTTAATAACTCAACAAAAATCAAAAGGCCCAAATTACTTCACCAAAAATCTCGCTAAATTGTAGATCAATAATTTAATTTTCAGATTTAATTAATTATACATATTTTGTTAACAAAAATCACCATGAATCATGTTTCCTATGTCTAAAACATGAGATCCAACTTCATTCATCCATAACCTAACTTAATAACTCAACAAAAATCAAAAGATCCAAATTAATTCACCAAAAATCTCATTAAATTGTATATCTAATTTTTAATTTTCGGATTTTTTTTGAAAGCCAACATTTCGGGGGAGGCACGGTGCGGTGCTCGCCCCAAACTTTTTATTAAGAAAGCGAAGAAACAAAAGAGAGAGAGAGATACAACGGGATAGAAGGAAGGTAGAAAAGAGGAATGGGATCGAGTAGATCCGATGAAAACCCAAAAAAAACGAGCTACATCAACGACCAATCATGTTTAATTCTCGGATTTAATTAATTACACGCCTTTTGTTAACAACAATCACCTTGAAATCATGTTTCCTTTGTTAAAGACGTCTCTTCGAGGAATATCCCGAGGATTTGGAAGTGGCTGGGCCTGGGCACAACATCTGTGGCGACCTCCTCTTGCGACTTGCTCACTCGTGTTGTGACTGTGGAGGAGATTAAGGATGCGGTCTGGGACCTGATTGCGGATGCCGCTCCTGGACCAGACTGTTTCCCGATTGCTTTTTATAAGGACTTCTGGGATTTGGTTGACACTGAGATGTTGGAGGTCGTCTCTGAATTTTTTTGGGTAATGCAGGTTTTGAAAGGGTCAACCGTGCATTAATCATCTTACTACCCAAGTCTGCGACGTCGGATTCTATTGATGACTACCGCCTTATTGCGGTTTCGAACGCGCTATATCTGATTACCGCGAAGGTCTTCGCCGCTAGACTGAGTTGTGTTTTTCCTTACGTTATCTCCCCGCTGCAGTCTGCTTTTATTCCCGGGAGACAGATCTCGGATTGCCTCACGTTCGCATCTGAGATCATTGCGGACTGGCGGAGAAGGGATGAAAGCGGTGTTTTGTGGAAGGTGGACTTTGCTAAGGCTTACGATAGCATGGACTGGAGGTTCCTTTGGTCAGTGTTGCGAAGGAAGGGGTTCCCGGAGAAATGGATTACTTGGATGAGGCGTTGTGTAATAACGTCTTCTTTTATAGTCATGGTGAATGGTCGCATGGAGGGGGGCTTCTTCCAGCCTCGGAGGGGGGTGCGCCAGGGGTGCCCTCTTGCTCCTATGTTGTTTGTCCTTGCGGCGGATGTCCTCTCTAGCATCGTGATTCATGTTGTTAACTGTGGGCTCTCAAGTGGCTACTCGAGGGAGGGATCGCTGGTTCCACTCCTACAGTACGCCGACGATACTCTATTCTTCATTGAGGGGGGGGGGGGTGTGGAGGCAAGTGGCATGGCTATGGCTCTGGAAATTTTCAGCGAATTGTCTGGAATGTTCAAGAACGCTGATAAGTCGAAGGTCGTCCCTATAGGTCTCTCAGTGGTGGAGGCCGATGCCTGTGCTCAGACGTTGGAATCGAGTTGCAGCTCTTTACCGATGGATTATCTGGGGATGCCCTTGGCTACGGGCATAACGAGGACGAGAGATTGGCTCAGGGTCGTCGAGAAGGTTGAAGTGAGCCAGTGAGGTTGGCGGGGTGGAGGTCGGCTGTTTTGTCGGGGGATGGGGGGCGGCTGGTGCTCCTGAAGGCGGTCCTTTCCTCCATCCCGATCTATTTCCTTTCCAACCGGCGTATTCCAAAGGGTATTAGAGATCGGTTGGAGAAGAGGATGCGTAGCTTCTTATGGGGAAATCATAGGGGGGGGGGGCGAGGGGCATCCACCTTGTTGGGTGGGAGGATATTACGGTCAAGAAGAATCAGAGAGGTTTGGAAGTAAAGTGTCTCCAACAAATGAACGAGGCCTTGCTTCTTAAGTCGGCGAGTAGACTCTGGGGACCTGGAGAGGATCTTGTTTGTACCGTGCTGCGCAAGATATACGGTGTTGTAAGGGCGCCTCCGAGGCCGGATGCTCAGATGGACTCTCCGACTCCATTCTGGAGGGGGGTCGTGGAGGTTAGAACTTATCTTTGTTCAGATCGATCCTTGGTGAGGGCGAATCTTTCGCTTTTTGGTCGGACGATTGGAGGGGGGGGCTTTGCTCGCGGTTCCCACGGTTATTTGCTCTCGCTGATGACAAAATGATGACGGTTGCAGCTTGTTGGTCGGATGGAAATTGGTGCTCGACTTTCTCCTCTAACTTCTCCGACCAAAGATTGGAGGATTTTTTGGACCTGCTGGATGCTATCAAGGAGGTGGGGCGCCCTTCGGGGGGGAGAGACCACTGGGGTTGCCGTGCGGGTCAGTTTTCGGTTAAAAAGGCCTTTGGGGCTATTTGCAGGCTGCCGCCTTCCCGTTCAAAAATTTTGATCCGCGATTGTGCTTTCCTCTGGGCGCTCATGCTTCTTGAGCGAATTGGGTTCTTCTTATGGCTGCTTCGGAGACAAAGGCTGATGACGAGGGACCGGTGTGCCATGTTTCTTGGATCCACCTCTAACAGGTGCCTACTATGCGAGGAGGCGGTTGAGTCCGCCGTTCATCTGTTCTTCAAGTGCCCCAAGGTGCTTCAGATTTGGCAGGGGACGGGTTTGGCCTGGTGTTGCGTGGAGGGTCTCGAGACGTTTTGCGGTTCGTTGATGGCGAATAGGACTAGATCTAGGAGGGAGTTGATCTATCCTCTGGCCGTCCTATGGGCTATTTGGCTGGGGAGGAATGCCTTGTTGTTCTCGAAGCAACGCTTTTATAAGGAAAATGTGGAGATACATGCCAAGTGTATGCTGGAGGAATGGTTGTTGTAATTGGTTGCTCCGTCGGCCGTACTTTCTGTAATTTTTTCTTCTTTTTGTTCTCGCTTCTTAAATAAAGATGGGGCGAACACCAACGAGTTTCTCCCCCTATTTCAGGATTTCAAAAAAAAATGTTTCCTCTGTCTAAAACATGAGATCCAACATAATTCATTCATAATCTAACTTAATAACTCAACAAAAAATGAAAGCCCCAAATTACATCACAAAAAATTATAGTGATTTATTCCAAATTTTACAAAAAAAGAAGATTATGCCTCAAATAACCACCATGAACAAAAACCTAGCTAATTTTGTATATTTATACATCAAATAAGAGTAGATCTAACCTCAAAATGCAATGGAAGAAGGGTTCCAAGTCTCCAGCAGGCTGCAACGTCGATATGAGCGAAATTGGGGCGAAATGGAACCCTAAAGGTAAAATGGGGCCGATATCTTGCATTTTACTCTAGGAATGTTCTTTGTGTCGATGATAGATCGCCAACTATCGATATATCGCCGATATATCAGCGATATATCGCCGATACCAGATAAAAGGATATACAGGGTGATATCGATATGTCTACCTTGTCTAAACTGATATATCGGCGATATATCGCCCATATGACCTTCCACTAAGATCACCTCTGTTGGAAACACATCTATACCATATGTTGATCTACATGCTAAGCTTGAAATTTTCTAGAATCATGTAGCATAAGTCAAGGGTCTTCACCCCATGAAGATCTATTAGCCCTACGTACTCTTTGTGACATCCATGGTGAATGAGGAAACTTACATGGGGAAATACTAGTTTCCTCTAAACCTTGCATAGTGGATCGGAAAGATTATAATATTATGTCTAGTGCTGGAGACAAGATCCTCATAGTCAACAAACAATCGATTGACATCTTTGTTAATTAAAACATGACCTTGTTTTACTTAGGCTGTAGTTTTTGTTTTTGAGAAACATTCTACCTTATATTTAGGATATTACCATCAGGATGTGTTGAGATATTTATATCTCATTATCTTTATTCTATATTTTCTTATTTTCTTCTACATATGTTATGTAATTTTCCCGTAGAGCTTTCTCCTATATAAGAAGACTCTAGGGATACTAAGAATATAACTTTCATTTTTTTTTCATACTTCGACATGGTATCAAAGCGACGGTCCTAGACCGCTGCCTGTGCCCTAAATCCGGTCCCCACCAAAACCCCACGCGTCGCCACCGCACGCTCCTTCTCCCCTCTCCATGCACCATCGCAGCGCCTCAACCGCGTATCTCTGCATCTCGCATCTTCGCACACCACCCTCGGCACCTCACGTGTGTCTCCGCACAGCGCTCCAACGGTGCTCGAGCCCTCGCGCTCCTGTGCGCAGCCCTAGCGGTGCTCGCGCCTCCGCATGACGTCCCAGCAGTGCTCGTGCCCACGTGCGCCCTTGTGCACCACCACATGCTTCTAGTTGGGCTCTGTTTTTTTGTCCTCTAGGGTGTGACTTGATTATCTAAAACATCCTAGCCTTCCAAAGGAGCCTTTAAAGAATGGAAGTGGTTGTGGTATGAGTCTACACCCACAACTATCTTCCTATGTCTGTGTAAACATTCGTTGTCCAGTTCACAACCCCAGTTTTGAGAGATTGTTGTCATCATGTCAGACCGTAAAGCAATTGTCAAACAACAAACCAGATATTCCATCCCTGGGTGCCTTCAAAGGTCCAGCACCTATTGTGAAGATGGATGGAACAAATTATGAAATGTGGGCCATGCAGTTCATGAGTCTAATGCAATGTAATGGCAAGAAGCATATCCTCACACAGGAGGAGCCTGCCGACAAGACTGGGGTTAACACCTCATGGGAGGCAGACGATGCGTATACAAGTGTATGGCTTTCTGGAACAGTATCCATGGAGATAGCCAATGACATTTTGAGTCAGCCCACGACAAAGCCTATGTGGGACATTCTCGCAGCTGCATATTCTCCGGCGAAGAATGAGTCAAAGATTCTGCAACTTCAGCACGACATCTTCACTTCGAAGCAGAATGGTTGTCCTCTCCATAATCTTTACACTTCTCTAAGGGGTATGTTTGAAAGGTTACATGGTTATATTCCCTTGACTGCCACACAGAACAACTCAAAGCATACATGGATTCCGTGATGACGGAAATTTTTCTAGCGGCACTGGATCCTGAGTATGATGAAGATAGAGAACAGATTCTTACCTATGCCACTATACCTCCGATGGAAGAGGCTTATCACATGTTAAGTAGGCTCTCCATATCTTCTGGTGGTACCCAGCCTTCACAGACATCCTCAGCCATGGCAGCATCCCGTGGTAGGGGAAGCCCTGCTCAGTTTCGTAGTCGAGGTGGCCGTGGCAGGGGAGGGGGTAGTCGGCCCCCTCGTTAGCCTTGTACTTACTGTCACATGCCAGGACATTCTGAGGAGACATGCTATTCCGAGCATGGGTTCCCAGCTTCAGTACGATGGAAGAGCAGGTTGGCAGTTCTTCACCTGTCTTTTAGATTTGATGACCTTGTGGCACGACTCAGAGAGATTATGCCTACTTCTGGATCAATGAGCTCTCCTTCATGATCCTCAGAAGTAGCTGCCTCAGCATCAACATCGACTTCAGATACAACATATGCTCTTATTAGTTGTTACATGGCAGATTTGTGAGAATGGATTATGGATTCAGGAGCATCCCATCATCTCTGTGGTGATAGAGGACAGTTCATAGTTTACTGGTCAGGGGGAGGTGCAGTTAACTCCTACAATGCGGCTTCAGAATGTTCTTTATGCTCCTGAATTTTCTATGAATCTACTATCTATTAGTCAGATCACCAAGGATTTACATTGTCGTGCCATATTTGACCGTTCTACTCTTGTGTTTCAGGACATTCTCACGGGCATGGTGATTGGATCTGGCCGTGAACAAGGAGGTCTCTACATGCTGGTGCAATCTCCTTATGCTGATGCCTCTTCTCTCAGCACTGGATCTGTTTCTCCTTATATGTAACATCTTCGTTTTGTTCATCTTTCTCTGCAAAAGCTGTGTCATGTTCTTCCACAGATTTCTCCTCGTTCTACCTTTCAGTGCGAGGCCTGCCAGCTTGGGAAGCATCATCGATCCACATTCCAGAGTCGTTAGGTTCGAAGCAATCATAGTCTTTTTGAATTAATCCATTTTGATATTTAGGGTCCTAGTCGTGTCTCAGATCATCAGAGGCTTAGGTTTTATCTTGTTGCAGTTGAATTTTCAAGATTGTCTTGGATCTTTCTTCTTAAAAACAAGTCTGACGCTGGTCATGTTATTTAGTCCTTTATTAATGAAATAAGGAATGCTTTTTCAGCACATGTCAAGTTTATACGCTCAGATAATGCTCTTGAATTTTGTACCACTCAGCTTTCCCAATTTCTTAGATCTTATGGTATTGTGCATCGGACATCTTGTGCGTGTACTTCTCAACAGAATGGGGTGGCTAAACAAAAACATCGCCATCTTTTGGATGTTACCAGGACTCTTTTGATCCAAAGCCATGCTCCTCATTCGTACTGGGGAGATGCGGTTCTAACTGCGTGTTATCTGGTAAATCATATGCCCTCTTCGGTTCTAGGGGAGAAGATTCCATTCTCGATTGCGTTTCCCGAGATGGATCTTTTCTCTCTTACGCATCGTGTTTTTGGGTCCGTTGTGTTCGTTCATCAGATGTCTTCAGGTCTTGACAAGCTCTCTCCTTGAGCTGTCAAGTATGTGTTTGTTGGGTATTCAAAGACCCAAAAGGATTATCGTTGCTTTGACCCTGTTCGACGAAGGTATTATATTAGTGCGGATGTCACTTTTTTTGAGTCCATTATGCATTTTTCTCTTACACGTGACAAGCTTATTCCTTCGGAGAATGGAGAAGAGATCTATATGCCTCTATCTCCAATTTTGTCTGCTCCAAATGCCACTACACTGCCACCACCACCACCACCACCTCCTCATCCTCCACCACCACCACCACCTCCTCCACCACCTGCTACACCTACTTTCTTTCCACAGGTTTACCAGCGCCGACCTCGTGCTCATGTGCCTCCTCCATCATCCAGCATACCCAAGGTATGTTCTGAGCATTTGAGTTCTTCTAATGGCACTGGTGATTTGTGTTTGCAGCTTGAGGTGCAGGATGCATTGGATGATGCAGTTTCTGTGGATAATGAGGATATGCCTATTGCTCTACGGAAGAAGAGCCGTGCATGCACTATGCATCCTCTTTCTTCCCATGTTTCTCTGGCACGTCTCTCCAAAGATTTTCAAAGGTTTGCTGTGGGACTATTCACCGTGGAGATACCACTGTCCTATCAGGAAGCCTTACAGAGTAATCTGTGGCGTCTGGCGATGGAAGAGGAGATGACATCTTTATAGTCTCGTGGTACGTGGAGTGTTGTTCATGCTTCTCCAGGTGCGTATGTTGTTGGCAGCAAGTGGGTGTTTACTGTAAAACACCGGGCATATGGTACTGTGGACAGGTATAAGGCCCGATTGGTTTCTCGTGGGTTCACCCACACTATGGGGTGGATTACAGGATACTTTTTCCTCTGTTGCACGTCATTTTACGCTGCAAATTCTTATTGCTGTTGCTGTGGTACGTGACTGGCCACTTTTCCAATTATATGTTAAGAATGCATTCTTGTATGGGGACCTGCAGGAGGAAGTCTATATGCAGCAACCACCAGGGTTTGCTGCTGAGGGGGAGTCTAGGATGGTGTGCCGACTTCATAAGGCCATGTCTATGGTCTTAAGCAGAGTCCGAGAGCTTGGTTTCAAAAGCTCTCAGAATTGATATAACAGAAGAAGTTCGTCACATCTACTGCAGATCATTCTCTTTTTGTTAAGAGAACCCAGAGAGGTACCGTTGCTATTTTGATTTATGTTGATGACATTATTGTTACGGGCAGCTCTGAACAGTGTATTTAGGCAACTAAGGATTTCCTTGGAAGTCAATTTGTGACCAAGTATCTCGGCAAGCTACGTTACTTTCTTGGCCTAGAGTTTGCAAGGAATCAACATGGTACGGTAACAACGCAAAGGAAGTATGTCACTAATCTTCTATCTGAGACATGCATGACATGATGCAGACCTGCTACTACTCCAATGGATTCCAATGCGAGGCTCTATGATCATAACTCTGAAGAGGTGGATAAGAGACGGTACATAGAGCTAGTAGGGAAGCTGCTATATGTTACTATTACCAGACCTGATATATCATTTGCTGTTAGCAGGATCAACCAATTTATGGAGCAACCCAGACAAGCTCACATGGATGCAGTTAACATGATCTTGAGGTATCTGAAATCTTCTCCGGTGCATGCCTTTTATTCAGAAGAGATACGTCTCTCACAGTTACAGGATGTGTGGATGCAGATTATGCTAGGTGCCCTAAGGATAGGAAGTTTACTTCAGGCTTCACTGTGTTTGTTGGTAGCTTATTGGTTTCATAGAAGAGTAAGAAACAGAGAGTTGTAGCTAGATCCAGTGCTGAATCAGAATATAGAGCAATGGTCCAAGGGAGCACAAAAATGATGTGGGTCAAGTCCGTCCTGACTGATCTAACTATTGAGGTTCCCCTTCCTATGCATCTCAAATGTGACAACCAAGCTGCTCTATTTATAGCTAATCATCCAGCCTTCCATGAACGAATAAAGCACATTGAAGTAGATTGTCATTACACTCGTGATTTGATTCATAATTCTCACGTCTCATGTTGCTTCAGGAGATCAGATTACATGCATGTTTACCAAAGCTCTAGCAAGGGGTCCTTTTCATCGTTGTTGTTCCAAGCTGAGCATGATAGACATATATGCTCCAGCTTGAGGGAGAGTGTTGAGATATTTATATCTCATTATCTTTATTATGTATTTTCTTACTTTCTTCTGCCTATGTTATGTAATTTTCCCGTAAAGCTTTTCTCCTATATAAGAAGGCTCTAAGTCTACTAACAATATAACTTTCATTTTTTTCACACTTCCACAGGATGCTACTTAATACTAAGAAAGAGTCTGCAGTAAATATCAAGAGATAAGGGTACAGAGACATATGTGGGTGATAATCTGAATATCTTTCATTTTTATCACGAAGTTAATAATTTTAATTACTCTGCATTGTTGATGTACTTTCTGCATGGCAAAATGATCCATGCCAGGATGCGCTTTTATTAATGCCTTGCACGATTATTCCCAGTTAGTCAGTTATAATGTATGCATATACATGGCCTAAAATTTCAGCGAAATTTGGTCGAATTCTTGTCGAATATCGATATCTTGTCGAAATCGAAATTCGATCGAAATGACCAAAATATGGGGGTCCTAGTACAAAATGACCGAAATGACTGATATTTCGGTCGAAATTCAACTGAAATTCTGTTTTGGTCAGTCACCAAAATGGTGACCGAAACCGACATTTAAGGCCTTGGCATATACTTCGTTCTATATGAGGTCATTTTGAGCCAAGTGAACTTCACATGGTCTCCAGGAACTTTTTTGTGGGCTATTTACAACAGTTTTCGCATGGATTAAAAGCCTCATTAATATTCCTGAACGTCTATCAACTTTCAGGATTTTCCTCTGGAAACTTCGGGAAAATTTGCTGCCTGAGTTTCCAAATTTCTTGCTATATATTTCATTTGCTTTCTTCTCATATGCATCTTATTCAACTTTTAGTAATCCCATGGTTACGTGTTTTTATATGGCATTCTAGAAACACTTTTGAACAGTTGGTCTATTTGAATGTATGTTTTTTTGGTTTACTTTATAATTTGCAGTTCTGGTTAGGTGTGCATCACCCTGAGTTTCCTGGTACACAAGTACTCAATAAAATGAAAACATTTGTTGGGCTCTTGCAGCTAGCATGCCATTGACAAGACACCTGAGTGTTGCTATAGTTGATGCAAATCCGTCTTTAACAAGAATGGAGCCTTTTAAGAAAAATGAAGTACCTGATTCAAGAGTTAGTACGGTGACTCCTGCTACCATAACTTTTTTCCAAGGTAATACAAGTTATTATTTACAGTTTAAACTTTTCTTCTTTTCTTCTTATTTCTTTATTTCATGCAAGAATAGCTAGAGGATGGTCATTAGACTAATTTTTTATAGTCTTTTCAATATTTTATATTAACTTTCAGAGACTTGCAAATTGAGGAAAATTCTTGTGTACTGCAACTATAGAAAATTTTTGAGGGAGCTATAAAACTTAATTGCCATATATGGTGAAAACCTTTTTTGCCAATACCATATATAAGCCACCTTTTGGTGAAGGCTTTTGTAGGCTTTTTCCAGCAATCAGTTACTGTTGCTGTGGCTACTATGCTGCTTGCTATTGCTGCTTGTTGTTATTTCTTGCTATTGTTTCTGCTTGCTATTGCTGCTAGTTGCTGTTTCTTGCTATTGTTTCTGCTTGCTATTGCTACATAAGTTCGCACCATGGATTGAAATATCCTGATGTATCGTCGATGTTATCCCCGATATATTCATATGCACAAGTTAACAATAATATCACCTAGGATATTGATATCGATCGATATCAAGTGATATATTATCTTATAACACCGATATTAATGAAATTTACTATATTTAGTGCAGACTTTCCACCATTTCGATTGATAACATCAATATCATGTCAATATCAATACTATATTATCGACATCAATCTCGTTGCTTGATTTCGCTACAAATTTTTACGAGGTAAGGAAATAGGAAAGTAGTTTTTGACTTCACAAGCTTTGTAGGTTGATTTGTTCAAGATTTTGTATAGCCACTTGATATAAATGGTTACAAATCTAACACGAGTGACTGGATTTCTAATAGTAAGTATTATCAATCTATCCACGACAAGCCCTAGCTATTGCTTATTATTAGTTCATGAGAAATGTTAGATTCTAATCTATTACATCATCTTCTTTCAAATTTTTGGTTATTATGAATGACATACTATATAGTGCACATGCTATTTTACGATATTTGTTTGTTTGATTTTAGATATCGCTAATGCTTTTGTTTATACATAGTAATATAGAATGCAATGTAACATGTTGTTACTGTGCTAAATAATCCTCTTCACTTTTATAAGAGTGTTCGTACATTACTTATTGTTTTAACAACTAAGATGGATTTAATTCATAAAAAATTTCTATTTTGACCCGTTTCTAAAGATTTTAACTGATACTTGTGATATATCCCATAATATCCCAGATACTCCGATTGGCATTGATTTTCTTTAGTTCACTTAGAAACTTCTGTTTCTAATCTATTTTAATCAATCTTCTTCAATTCAAATTTTTGATTATTATGAATAATGATCTTTAAAAACTATGTCATTATGCCCATTTGCTTATTTGTTTAATATCCGATGTCGCTCATCATTTTGTCTATACATAATATGCAATGTGATATAAAGCTAATGTGCTAAATACACATCCTTTATGTGTTTAAGTCATTCGAACTTCATCATTGACCTCTCAAGAGTCAACAATCAACAATCATGACAACTGACGATATGTGTGATATAATGTGCATTGGTGTAATAAATAAACCTCATTCTTGCATATAATTGTGTACTTGTAGGTTATTTATTGTTTTAAGAACTAGGACGATCTTAATTTGTGAAAAATCTGCTTGTTGAGGTAATTCCAAGATTTCCACCTATATCGTCGATATTCTCGATCGAGCTGAGCTATGCGATATCGATGTCGCTATTTCAAACCTTGGTCCACACAATCTTAAACAATATAACATCCAAAAAAATTCAACAAAACACTTTTATTACATGACATCAAAATATTACAAATATTCAACACAACATACCATTTATTCATAAACTGAGTAACAAATCCTTTTATACTCGTTAAAATATTTGTCAATGTTTTTTTGTAAGGTAATAGTACAACATAGTGGCTCTTTTTAATGGTATTGTTGCGCCATTTCAGTGCTACATGGAAAGCTAAATAGTTGCCCCGCCTTGTTGATTTGTGAAATATCTGAAGCTTCTGCGTCATTTAGACCATCTAAGTTTAATTGTAGCAATGGAGGACATGGGATGCAGCATTGTCACACTTTATCCTTTCCTTCCGAATCGCATGTGGTGTGCAAAGTAGATATGGTGTACCTACATCAGGGAATTCTCGCAGAAAAAAAACACATCAGCGAATGGAGTTTCAAATTCTAGTCTTGATAGTGGAATTTGTGAATGCACTTGTGTAACTTCCTTCACATCCTCATGAGCATGGGCAGGTGGAGGAAGATTGTGTTACCAGTCCTGACCTGTAGCTGCACCCTGTCGCTGTCTCAATCTCATTTTTGGACCATGTCCTCTTACACGAGCATCACAGCAATTATGATGTTCTTTATCTGCCTCTGCTTTAGTAGGTTCATTTCTGAATTGCTGTTAGCTGGAACCTTTTATTATTAGTGTGCATTCATTGCAATACGAGTAATGCCAATTAGGGAACTATCTGTTGGTTGAATTGAGACATATAATGTCATTATATGTTAGAAAAAAATTGGTGTACAAAGAAGACAAAAAAACATATGAAAGAGGGTATTCTTAACAACAATGACCTACATGTAACTTCCTAGTGAAAATGGGGTGGCTTTTCAAAAATATAAAAGGCATCTCATTGAAAAACATCCATATATATAAAATGGGACCACCTTTGCTCTAGGTTCAATGTGGTATGCTCTTTTTGTTAGGCCAGATGATCTGAAGCGATTGTGCGCGATGTATATGTAGATTATGTGGTTTATAATATTCAAATTTTAAATATTAAAAAAAATAGAATAATAAAATCACAAGTTAGAGGTTTATGATATAATTTCTAATTAAACACATCCAAAAATATCTCAAATCGTGCACTGTTATATACAAGAAAAAGAAACCTACTTTATTTAGTTAACAAATAGTTTTACCAAAAATTTAACGTTAAAATAGCTCTAAAGCATCCCTAAACAGTGACATTACTCTTATAAATTAACAATAAACAAAACGAATTTATTAGCCTATCAAACCTTATCTCATGTAGATTATGCAGATTTTGGATTTGGGAGCTACCATGTCAAATGGGCTGGATGCATCGATGGAGGTATTCGCATAATTTTGAAAAAGAGAACATTGACATGCATAGTTGCAAGGTTCATGAAAACGATATGTGTATGCGTTCGGACATGTCATTGAATAGTGATGAAGCGGTGTGTGGAGGCATATGCTAGGTATATGTGGTTCTACGTGGTTTTCTAATTTTTAATTTAAAAATAGATAAATATCTACAAAGTTATTACTATTGAACTAAATTTATGAATAAAAATCTTTAATTGAAAACAATTAGATTACAAAATCGAGTGGGTACTAAACCATGAGTTCCTGAATAAACATTTACTACTAAAGTTAACATGAAATAAACCATTTTAGGGCAACAAAATATGAGTTCCAGAATATGAAGTATGTAAGTAACAAATTGGATGCTTCCTTTTTTTAGATGATAATCAGACAGCTAATAAAGTTGATTTAATGGAATATAAAGTCACATTTAAAAATAAAATTGCAGCCAACTAAATAGGCTTTCCAACTTTTAGGTTACCGGAGGAGGAGGAACTTCACACGAAGGAGGAGCTTCGCACGGAGGAGCTTTACATGGAGGATATTCTTGACGGTAGAAGAACTTGGAGGCGGGGAGGGGTGTCGATCTTGAGAAAGAGGGGTATCGGGGGATTGGGTTTCTAGCAGGGTTTGAGATATCATGATATATCGGAGATATGTCGTCGATATCGATATCGACATGGTACCAATATATCGAGTGACATGGCGATATATGCTCCTGAAAGGATCTTTCCTTCACAAATGGTCGTTGTTGTGGGTGACATTTTGATGATATATTGTCGATATATCTTCGAAATATCATATCGACACGGGACCAATATAGAGTCCGATATCAGTATTTAAATCCCTGGTTTCTAGAGAGGGTTTCCATAGAGAGAGATGGGTATCAAAAGAAAGGGGGTTTGGAGGGTATTCAGATTTTACAGATTCGAGAGACTATTCGAATCTAAGCTGTAAGTGGTCGCTCAACTGATTATGCAACCTGAATATGTGCAAATGGCACATACAACACCGTTTCAGATATGCAGTTCACCGAAGGTGCCAGGTAAGCATTATGCGACTGTACATACCGATTTCTTGAACACTGCCTAGGTTGATAAGATGTTATTCATGGCTTTTTTCTTTGAGATGACTGGACTGAGATTCTATGAAGGATGGAGTTCTACTTTTTTTGAGGCCAAAGGGGGAACTCGTATCCCCAAATATATTAAATCAAAGTATAAATACAAGAAGTAACTTGTGGAAGCCATGACTTAAGGAGAATCCTAGTGTGGACGCTTACATTATATACATAAAAATCCACAGAAACAAAAATAACTCCATTTCTAGCTAAGCAGATAGCCCGCACTATCGCTACCATGAGAATAAGCTTCATGCCTGGACTATGTTTGGATGCATATAATGAGTTCCAAAACATCCTGCCTTCTACTATCCTTGGAGAAAATGTTCCTTTCTTGATTGCATTTCCCAAGAAGGACCTATTCTCCCTTACTCCCACCGTCTTTGGCTTTGTGGCATTTGTCCACAATTTTACTCCTGGTCATGACAAGTTCTCTCCTAGAGCTGTCAAATGTGTGTTCGTTGGTTATTCTCGTACCCAAAAAGGGTATAGGTGTTTTGATCCTGTAGGGAGAAAATATTATGTGAGTACTAATATCACATTTTTTAAGACTATTATGTATTTTTCTCCTACATGTGATAAGTTGTCTAATGCTGACTATGGTGAGGATGTCTTTGTTCTAACTCCTCCGTTATCTCTACCAATAACTCCCCATGTTTAGTCTCAGTCACCTCCTGCTCCACCTCCTCCACCTCCGTCTCCCCTGACACAGTTCCTATCACAGTTTTACATTCGCAGGTCCTCTACTCCCCCCCTCTAATCATGCGCCTTCCTCGTCATCCTGCATGCCTCAAGTATGTAATGAACACATTGTTTCTATTGATGGCAATGGTGATATGCTTGTTCCACATGATACTATACAGGAGGAGCTGTACTAGAGAACAGAGAGGTTGATGACCTCGATGTACCTATTACCTTGAGGAAGCCTCGTTGTAACTGTGCCACTTATCCTCTAGCTGCGCATGTTTCTTTGGACCATCTTTCAGAGGAGTACATGAGGTTTGTTATGGGACTCTCAGCTGTTACTATCCCACGAACATATCAGGAGGCTATATAGGATAGCAGTCGACGACTTGCCATGGAGGAGGAGATGGCCGTTTTGCACTCTCGTGGTACCTGAACTATTGTTTCGACTACTCCAGGTGCCTCTGTTGTGGGGTGCAAATTGATCTTTATAGTGAAGCAACATGCACATGGTAGTGTGGATCGCTACAAGGCAAGGCTTGTAGCACGTGGGTTCACCCAGACTTATGGGGTAGACTATCAGGATACCTTCCCTCCAGTGGCCAGCCATTCGACATTGCACATTCTTCTATCAGTTGCTGTTTCACAGGACTGGCTTCTTTATCAGCTTGATGTGAAAAATGTGTTTCTATATGCAGATCTACAGGAGGAGGTTTATATACAACAACCATTGGGGTTTGCTGTTTAGGGGGAGTCTCAGAAGGTGTGTAGGCTTCACAAGGCAATTTACGGTCTGAAGCAGAGTCCGAGAGCTTGGTACAGAAGCTTTTAGAGTTGATAGAGCACTAGGGATTCACACGGTCCACTGCCGATCACTCGCTTTTTGTTCAGAGGACACATGGAGATACTATTATTATTCTTGTCTATGTTGATGATATTATTATCACGGGTGATGATGAGCAGGGCATTCAAGCGACCAAGGAGTTCCTAGGTCAGCAGTTTGTGACCAAGAACCTTGGCAATCTTCGATACTTCCTTAGATTAGAGTTTGCCAGGAACTAACTTGGTCTTGTGATGACCCAGGGGAAGTTTGTGACAGATCTTCTACTAGATACAAGTATGATAGGGTGCAAAGCTGCTACTACCCATATGTACCCAAGCATGAGATTATATGATGATGACACTAGGAGGTAGATAAGAGGAGATACAGGGAGCTTGTTGGGAAGCTCCTATATGCTACCATCACCAGGCCAAACATATCCTTTACTGTGGGCAAGGTGAACCAGTTCATGGAGCAAGCCATGAAGGTTCGTATGGATGTGATCTATATGATTTTGAGATATTTAAAGAATTCACCTGGTACTGGTCTTATATTCAGCAGAGGTACATCCTAGAGACAAGAAGTCCACTTCTGGCTTTGCTATTTTTGTTGGGAGCTCTCTCGTGTCATGGAAAAGCAAGAGGCAGATAATGGTAGCTAGATCTAGTGCAGAATCTGAGTACAGGGCCATGGCATAGGGGAATACATAGATGATGTGGGTTAGATTGGTCTTGATTGATCTTGCTGTTGAGGTTCCTCTTCCCATGCAGCTTTTATGTGACAATCAAGCAGCTCTTTTTATTACCAATAATCCCGCATTTCACAAGTAACCAAGTATATTAAAGGTCGATTGCCACTATACCAGAAACATGATCCAGAAGGGTCTCATATCCAAATCCTATGTTTCTACTGGAGTTCAGACAACTGATATTTCCACCAAGGCCCTTGTTATAGGCCCTTTTCAGTGATGTTGTTCCGAGCTGAGCTTGATAGATATATATGCTCCAGCTTGAGGGGAGTGTTGAGGTATTTATAGCTCTTTGTATTTATTTCTTATTTTTATTTCTTTAATGTACCTCTCATGTAATTTACCCAGGGCTTTTTTCCTATATAAGAGAGCCCTAGGGTCTCAATAATGATCAAGATTCTATTCTTTCCTCCAAAAAATAGAAATAAAAGAAATATTTTTATTCATTAAAAATACTTGCAAAAATAATAAGTATGTATATATGATGTATTATCGCTTTCATTCTACATGAAAGTTGTAGATCTTGAAAAGATAAACAACTTTCATGTCTAACACTTCTTTGTTACTCCATTTGATAGTTTATTTTATTTTGCAAAGATTTATTCATTTCTTATTTTTGTGACCTCTACCGCCGACCAAAACCTCGCCAACCACCATTCTTCCTCATCCATCGTTATGCGAGGGCTTGCCCTAGCCCCTCCCCTCCTCCGATGATACCAAGATGATGGGTCGAGGAGCTAAGACGGAGTACGCCCTCAGGTGATGATCCATGACCGATGGGCTATGTATACAATCCTGAAAGGAGCTGTTCGAGCTTTGCACAAACGTCGCGTGCATCAAATGAAGACCCAAGGTCTTCCAGACCTCAAAGACATGCGATTCGACCATCTCCGACATGCTTCTTCCACCTCCGGGTATTCCTTAGTTGTCCTTCGTTGTGATTTTTCTGATTTATCTACGCATGTACACTCATCATCATGCTCCTCCGATCACTTTACACCTTCACCAAACACCCATGATTCACGCAAACCTTCAAGGCTTCACCTTGCAAAGGAGGTCAACCCATTTAGGGCACCATCTCTGACAACCTTCGATGACCCTCCAATTCTCTCCAAATCACCGCAAACACAACCCCCTAAAGCTTCGACTATCATCTAACAATCGCAGGTATCCAAAGGGCCTCGATGGTCGGGATTTTTGGGATGTTTCTATCTCGTGTTACGCCTCTGATGAGCAGGTGACATCTCGCTGATTCAGCCTCTTCGACATCACCTCCGACCAATCACTATCTTTGTGGGCCTTCGTGGAAGCCTCCTTGACTGTCAACCACGCTTCTGGAGCACGAAGGAGGGAGCTACCCCCTGCCTGAATGTAATCTCTGCACCACCGACTATGGAGGAGGAGACTTGCTCTCTACATAGCAGTCACCATTGGATCACACCCAATCGGCGTTGATCCTATGGTACAAAAGCATCCTAAGCCGCTCGATCCTACCCTACCTCTTCGGGTCCTTTCACACCTAAGCTGAAGCGTCGTCAACCTCCACATGGCTCGAGCCACGACCGCCCGTCCGAGCCTAGATCTCACGCATCTCGCGCATGATTTGTTTCAGCTTTTTACACCCTCTTCCCACCGACTTTCATTATTATCAGGACTGCCTCCGCGCTTGGGGGATATAAGATAAGCCCGTCCACTTCATTTTATTGCATTTAAACCTTGTTTGGACTGTTTTATGAAGTTTTTATGTGTTTTTAATTCATGTTTATTTGCAATTAAGCCCATGTATTGACGATTTAATATCGTGTTCATCTTGAATCCGATTAATATGATTTTGATCTCATGGAAAGCTCTTGTGATGCTCGTTAAAATGCCATAATTGATTCTCTGTTATGATTAAATACTTATTAAATAAAAATTCAGACAATTATATCGTGTAAAGTGACTTGATTAAGTTGCTATTTGTTGCATCTATCTTCATTTTGTTCAATGAAAGATTTCCCGTGAAGCTGAATTCGTGTAAATATGAATCAGGCTTATTGATCTCTGATTTAGGAGTTTAATTAAGTGTCTTACATGAATTAAGGGATGCATGAGTTGAATATCTTGGTGCATCTTTTTCGTCAATAAAATTGGAGCTTATATCACTTATCTAAGTGTTGAGTTCTTTAATGGGATTTCTTGATTAGAATTTAGGGATTTTTACCCGGCAGGCCCTGTAATCTTTTGCAATTACCGCTACGACCTTCGAAACATCGTAATTCCTCTGAGGACCCCTTAAACTTGTTAACCTTTATCCTACAACCCCTGTGGTTAACCCCCATCCCTCTAACCATTAAAACCAACCGGATTCCGTTATCTTCTTTTATACTATACCCAATTTAGTTATCAAATTTACTAAAAGTGCCATTCCCTTCCACCCTCCACCTCCAGCTCCCCTTCCCTCCCATCCGTGATCAGGCTCCTGCTTGAAGCCGCAGCCGCCGCTCGAAGCCCCTCCCCCGATCACCAAGCTCCTGCTCGAAGCACGTCCCACCAATCGAAGTCCGTGAGGTCGTGCCCACCACCTTTCCCTCTCCCCAGCTCGACCCCCTTCCCCTCCCCCTGCAACCCCCCTCCTCCCACCCAGCACTCGTCGGCGCCGCCTCCCCCTGGAAGCCTCCCCTCCCCATCCCCCCACCCCCGCCCGGTCCCGCCGATCTTCTGCCCCCCTCCCTGCTCCCTTCCGGTCCCGTCGATCGTCGGGACCCCCACCCCCCACACGCGCATCCCTCTGCAAAGCCCCCTGTCGCCTCCCCCTACAGAACCCCTCTCCTCCCACCGGCACCCGTCGGCGCCACCTCAAAGCCCCCCGTCGCCTCGCCTCCCCCTACAGAACCCCCCGCCTCCCACCCGGCACCCATCGGCGCCGCCTCCCCCTGGAAGCCCCTCCTGCGTATCCCTCTGCAAAGCCCCCCGTCGCCTCCCCCTACAGAACCCCCCCCTCCCACCTGGCACCCGTCGGCGCCACCTCCCCCTAGAAGCCCCCCCCGGCCCGCAAGCCCTGCTCTTCTCCAGCATGCTGATTGGCTCCGACTTTCATCCTGCCGTGCAGTGGGAGGGGAAGCTGGTAGAGAAGGGGGGATTTTTTTATTTTTCTTAGTTAATTCTAGTCGTCCAATCATGGATGGGTTAGATTAACTCGTTTCTAACTCAAGAAAATTAACTCTAGATGTGTTAATTTAACGGTAGGGTTCGTGGGGTAAGACGGAGCAAGTTTAAGGGGTCCTCAGAGGAATTACGATATTTCGAAGGTTGTAGCGGTAATTGCAAAAGATTACAGGGTCTGCCGGGTAAAAATCCCTAGAATTTAATGAAGGGGGATATAGTCTTTGTTATTGTTCATTGGTGTGTTGTGTGTAGTGTTGCATAAGTATATGTCCATTCTGTAGCATATAAGTTAACTTGTATATAAAATTCAATAAAAATCCATGCATTCATTGTTTATTTTGCATTGCTTGACCTAGGTAACACTCTAATAAACTTAATCTAGGTGTTTAGGCTCTAATTAGATAAACTAATGTATCGTGTCCTTGTGCTTGACCTTGTACTTATCCAGGTAAAAATTTAGCCTCGATTTCTTCACATAGATTATTTGTTGAGGTTCTATTAAGTAGTTAATTAACCATATTACAATGAGTGATGATTAAATTAGCCGTTTGGCGATTCATCAATGAGCCTGCAACATAAATCATCATTTCTTCCCCAGATTCTTGTGCCCCCCTTTAGAAGTAGAGCTTGTTCTTGGTCTCTAAGCAAGAAACCTCAAGGTCTCCCATATCTTTTGGTAGCGTGATTGTGTCCTAATCAATCAAGGGAACACTTGAGTTACCCTGACCATATTTAGTCCAAAAAATCTCTGTATAATCATCTCAAGGTAATGATGACCTCCGGCTCGAAGGAGATGCTATGACATGAAAAAACATGAATTTTAGCAAGAATTGCCTTTCCAAGCACTAACCGACCACCTTGTGACAGAGTGGTTGCCTTCTATTTCTATCCTGCTAGCTTTTTTCTCAACTTCTCTACAATATGGAGCTAATCAACTGTTCTAAGTCTGCCGCTGGTGAGAGGGAATCGTAGATAGCGAATTGGAAGGGAACCACAAGTTGTGTCTAGCCCTCACCACAAGCCAAAGCCTCTGCTTCTGAAAGACCAATTGTGGTCATAATCGACTTGTTTCTATTATTGTTTAGACCAGAAAGCTCTCCAAAAATCTTAAGAGTCGTCACCATTCTCCTTGATTCCTCCTTCAGTAAAAAATATGGTGTCATCAACCAAGGTTCAGAATGGCGGTATGCATTATTCGATCGATCAGGCAGTCGAAAGCGAGTAAGCAGATATGCGTATTATGCAGTTTTTATTTAATTTAAAATATTAAATGAATGTAATAATTTCTAATGGTGTTAGAGATTTAATTTATAGTTGGCGATTTGGCACAATTTAAAATCAAAAGCTTCAAGTTAATATAAGCTCAAATCTGGAGATTTAATTTTTGAATGCTCAATATGAAGATATTTCAAGGGTTACGAGTTCATCAAATGTTTCCCACATCCCTATATATCTTATTAATGCTCGTTTAAGATTAGCATACTTCACATATATGCTCCGGCATGTTGGGAGTATTATGAGTAGATTCATTGAACAGTGAATAAAAAATGGGATTTTTTATTTCTTTCAACAACTTAGTTTAGGTTATACTATGTACTTTATAACTGACGTGAGTCTACAACTGTCCACGAATCCATACATAATATAATAAGAGTTAAGGTTTTAAAAATATATTATTTTTGTCTCTCATCGATTTTAACTAAACAAATCTTAAACGAAAGGATTGACAAAATGTAGTCTAACTTACGAAATGTCAACAAGATGCTAGAGAAACTAAATATAATGTCCTCCAGTACTGATGCAATTGAAGCACACTAGGTTACATAACTAAGTGTATAATTGCTTGAAAATATTGCATTGTTGTAATGACCCGACTAAATGATATGATTATACAACCACACGCCCTGCTTCTGGTTATGCCATAATCCCCCAAAATATCCTAAACATTAGTATTATACATTTTAATCTAATATATATTTGTTGCAACCACCACATGAAACAAGAAGAAAACAATAATTAAATTTACTAAATGATTTCACTAGAAGATATTATAATGGAATGAGAAATAAATGAATAATAGGACGAGACTTGTAAACTAAATGAAGCACGATTACAAAATATGGATTACATGTACAGATCCCTTGTTCAGATATGCGGTTGTATATGCGGTCGCATATGCCCCTTAGTCGAGCCGGATATGCGTCTGCATATGCCGCGTACTCGGCCCACATATGCGTTTTGGCCGCATAACGCCACATATGGCATATGAGCTTCGATCTGGTGATCGAATATGCATATGCAACCTCCTAGACCACATTTCCGAACATTGCCGTCAGCGTATTGAAGGAGGGGGATGGATATGTCACCACATGAGTATCTCACATTGACCCCTTGTTGTATCACCTGCCCAACCATGCAGGCCAGAACACCAACAATAATGAACACCATAGGGGTAAGGGGACAACCTTGCCTCACCATCGTTGTGTCAAGAGAAAATCCTCCCCTCAGGACACCCCTTGACAAGCACCAAATAAGACGTTGTAATGACATATCTTTTCATCCAAGTAATCTAAACTTCTGGAACTCCTTGCCTTGCCAATTTTGACCGAAGGAATCGCCAATCCTCTGTAAAGTAGGCTTTGGAAAATATCTCCTTCCATAGAAGGTCATTCACTCGTCACCTTTTCCAGTTGACGATGTTCTCAGTAGAAATGGCTAGATTGTCACTAATCTGTCTCCATGGGATGAAAGCAAATTGGATGGGAGAAATAATATCATATATAATCATGTTCAATTTGTTCGTCAAGACTTTTGCAATCACCAAATAGATAACATTTGGGAGGGCAATGGGTTAGAAGTCTTTCATCTTTCGGACACCTTAATTAGGAGAAAAATGAGTGCCATGTTGATCCTCTTGAGCCCTGCATTACCTGTTGCAAACACTTTCACAACCTCCAACACCTCTCTACCTATCACGTCCCATAACGCCTGATAGAAGAAAACATGGAACCCATCAGGATCATGTGTCCATTACACATTCAAATTCCATATCGCAGCCTTAACCTCCTCCATCGTGAAGTTTTATATCAGGTGGCTCACACCTTTTGGTTAGTGGTACCGCCCCAAACCTGTCCATCTCTAAGGTCTACCTTCAACTTTATGGGAGAAAGTACGTAAGTGCTCTGCGAGCGCTCACCCCATATTCAAATTTCCCTCTACATGCATATCATGCACCACCATAGATTGGATCTAAGGTTTTAAAACTGAACCAGACATCAAACCTGGTAGGTATTGATTTCTGATTTTATGGTCGAACCAATGTGACTGATCGATCGAATTGGTGATGACATCAACAATTCATAAAATCGAAGAAGACCGAACCATTGTATTATTGGTTTGGTTTGTATGGTTCAACTGGGTCAAACTCAGTCAGACTAGTATGTCATTGATGAACCCTCGATTGCCCTCAGTTAATCTGTTGGAATTACGTAGATACGTAGAAATTTATTATTTTTTAGAGTCATGCGAGAGAATACAGAGGCATAATTTTAGAAAGTAATGTATGAGGATGATTGTTCTTTTGCTTAAAGTATTTAGTTCAAGTTTCACCTAATAGAATTAGTTCAAAGAAAGGGAGAATGATTGTCTTGCTTCTTGATTTTTCCAAGGTTTTTGAGGTCGACATGCCATCTGTTTGCAAATTGCAATGATATTATCATGCTTACTACGATACTGTATTTTGCAGGTTGTTGAATATAGCTCGATTAAAACATGTGTTATACACAAGCTTTTAAAAAATGAAAAGCGGAATGAAGCGATTCCCTGGAATTGAGTAGAGGCGTAGGCTTAAGGTTGTCGAGGTGTAAGCCTCAATATTTTCCAAAAATATACGCAAGTTTATCATAAATATTATATTAATATCAAGAAAACCTAATTTTCCTGCGCTTTCAGAAGGTTGGGATGAGCATTGTCGTGGTAAGCTGTTCCAGAATGTGAACTACAACATACGTGATACAAAGCCAGATCATGTGCGACAAGATAATGCGTGCTAGTCAAGACCTTCTGGTCTCAATGGTAGTTGTTCCTTCACCTAGTTTACTCCGCCTAGGATATAATCGTGGAATAAATGCTTGTTCTCTCTTGGAACTGAAAAAAATGCATGTAGACTATTCGCCAACCCGTCAACCTTTACCAAGAATTACCTTTGTGCTTTAAAGGGACCTCTTTCATAGATTGAGACGAATCCCACTATACACTTTAGAGAGCTATTCTAAAGCAATAACATTATTTTTATTATAGTTTTTCAATGTGAGGATGAATAAATACTGCTGATAGATTGCTATTGTGAAATTAAAACACGCCACACAATCTTATAATGATTACAAAATAGAATGTAAGTTTCAAGTTTAATTTCTAATTTATATCCAATGTACATATAAATAAACGCAATACATCGAAAAAGTTGCAACCAAAAAAATAAATCGATTCATAAGCAGTATGTTGTCATTTGTGCTAAATGTATAAATAACAATAATCATATTTATCTAATATATGAGGACACCATAAATTACAGCTTAAATATGATAGAAGAATTCTCGGAATATAAAGTTGCAGCCTCTAGTTGCAGCTTGGAAAACGATCAGTGTTGCCTCCAGGTTAATCTTGCAACGATGGTTGGATATGGTGGCAACAAGTAACACATCGAGCTGGGAGTAGTGGTGATGAAGGAACTATCTCACTGTGAGATATCTCCCTTCCATGTCAAAAGGCAAGCAAATGCTTGTGGCATTAGGGCTGAATTCGAGTTTAGGAGGATAAAAGGACAAGTCGACATGTAGGCATGGCCTCAAATTTCAGTGAAATTCGATCGAATTTCTGTTGAATATCGATATCCTGTCGAAATCGAAATTCGATCGAAATGGTCGAAATGACCAAAATATGGGGGTCCTAGTAAAAAAAAATGACCGAAATGACCGAAATTTCGGTCGAATTTCGACCGAAATTCCACCGAAATTCTGTTTTGGTCAGTCACCGAAATGATGACCAAAACCGACATTTAGGGCCTTGCATGTAGGGGGCACTTAGTTGCCCTCATAAGTGAGGCGTACACTTTGTTTTAGCCTCACCACCTCGTCGCTTCGCCAATACCTTAGCCCTCTAAGGCGCACGCCTTGCCAAATACACTTGAGGCGCTCATCTTGAAGCATTTTCCCTTTGCCTCATCTCGCCTTGAGTGCTATAGTGCCTTGATGTGCTTTTTTATCCATGGTTATACTTGACATCTGTCTTCTATGTGTTACTAACATCATCGTTCTAGTTTGCACTATAAGTAGTGCAATACCAATACGAGTTATCTATGTCATCCTGCAAAAATGCGGTATCAGAGCAGTATTTAAAGAAAAAATTTTGTTCAACAAAAAACAGAATTCGTTTTCCTCAACATTACTCATGAATTTTCCTCGATCACAATGTATAAACTATTCGTTGGCATAAATTCATGAAAGTCTATATGTGTATGTATATATGTGAAAGAATCTCCCTCTATATAAATACATATAAATGTTGAGATATTTGTATCTCTTTTTATTTATTTCTCATTTCTGTTTTCTTTATGTACCTCTCATGTAATTAACCCAGGGCTTTTCTCCTATATAAGAGAGCCCTAGGGTCTCTTCTATAGTATGCAATTCTTTTATCCCAACACGGTATCGGAGCAACGGTCCTAAACCGGGGTTCCCATATCCCACCGACCCTAACGCTACACGTCTCCCCCCTCTCTCCCACGTGCCGCCCAATCGCCGACAACCACCCCCTCGCACCGCCCAGCCACCAGCAACCATCCCCCTGCCCCGCCCGCAGGGCCTTTCCCCACCGCCCAATGGCTACAGGCTACTGAACCGGCCCCATTGTCGTTGGTTCTCTCCCCGTTGCGACCTTGCTGCCCGTCTCCGCTTTGTGGGTCGTTCCACATACCCCGGGCTATAGTTCTGCCTTTTCTGCAGGCCTATACAGTCTGATTTTGTTCGGATTTCATGATTTCCAACATATAAATCACATCTTCCGACCCTAGACTACAACAAAGATTGACGAGGATGGTTATATGAGTCTACACATACAACTAATCCTCCTGATTGTGTAGACTCGTTCAGAGTAGTCTACTCAGTTTTGTTCTGGATTGTCGGTGTTCTTATCAGAGAATAAGGGTGATGTTTTTTCATCATCCGGTGCGTTCAAGGGCCCGTCTCCCATCGCAAAGATGGATGGAGCCAACTACGAGTTGTGGTCCATGCCGTTTCTCATCATTGTGCAGTGCCATAACAAGGAGTGCATTCTGATGGATTCAGAGTCGACGGTCAAGACTGGGGCTAATGCTTTTTGGAAGCAAGATGATGCCTATGCTCGAATTTGGCTCTCCGAAACACTCACCGCGGAGATTGCCAACGTATCGTCAATCAAGCCACAACGAAGGCTATGTGGGACATCTTAGCAGACACATATGGGCAGGCCAAGAATGGGAGTAAGATTCTACAATTGCATTATGATATTTTATTGACCAAGTAGAATGATCGACCTCTTCATGCCCACTTCTTGCATCTTAGAGGCAGGTTTGAGCGTCTACATAGCTTTATGCCTATTATTACCAACATTGAGCAACACCAGGCATATTGGAATGCCACTATGATACGAGTCTTTCTGTCATCCCTTGACTTTGAGACGATCACTCAACTACTTACTGGAGAGACGATACCTCCAATGGAGGAGGTCTACAAGAAGCTGAGCAATATCACTACTTCATCTACTACCATTGTCCAGACTCTCTCTGCTATGGCAGCTTCTCGTGGTAGATGGGGTACTTCAAAGTTTTGCGAGCGTGGACTACGTGCTCGAGGAGGAGGACGTCAGCTTGACCTATGCTCAAATTGCCACCGTCCAAGTCATTCAGAGGAGACATGCTATCTGAAGCATGGGTATCCTGCGTCTGCCGTGTTGCTGAGCAGACTGAGCCTACTTCAGCTCTTGCTCATGATGCATGATTTGATGATATTGTTTCCAGTCTGAGAGAGATGATGACTACTTCTACCAATTCAGCTGCAGGTTCTTCAGATGTCGCAGCTGCTGCCAGAGCTTCTTCGGGTTCGTTAGGTATTGCTTATGCACTTACCAGTTGTAGCAGTACATATTTGACTGATTGGATCATGGACTCTGGAGCATCTCATCATATGTTTGGCGATCGAGCACATTTCAGTTCTTGCAGGTCTATCCCTCCTGGTAGATCAGTGGTGATTACTAATGAGGTTCATCTACCCATTGTTGGTCAGGGAGAGATTGCTCTAGCTTCCTCGATGCGTCTGTAAAATGTCTTACATGCTCCAACATTTTTGATGAATCTTTTGTCTATTAGCTAGATTACAGATGGTTTACATTGCCATGTCATATTTAATCCATCTTCTCTTGTTTGTCAAGACATACTCACGGGCAGGGTGATTGGATGTGGCCGTGAGCAGAGAGGACTTTACAGGCTTGTCCAGCCTCCGTGTGCTGGTGCTGCTACCATTCCTTCTGGATCTGTTTCTCGTTTAATGTGGCATCTTCACTTTGGACACCTTCCTTTGCAGAAGTTGTGTCATGTTCTCCCTGAGATCTCTACTCGTACTACCTTGGAGTGTGAGGCATGCCAGCTTTGGAAGCACCATTGTTCTTCTTTTCTGAATTGTTAGAGTCGTCACAGTAGTTAGTCGTTTGAGTTGTTTCATTTTGCTATATGGGGTCCTAGTCATGTTCCTGATCATCAGGGACATCGATTCTATATGGTTGGTGTGGGTGACGTTTCTAGATTATCTTGGGTGTTCTTGTTAAAAAATAAGTCTAGAGTATATCCTGTCATTAAATCATTTCTTATAGAAGTTAAGAACATTTTTTTTGCTAATGTGAAGTTTATTCGTACTGACGGTGCCTTGGAGTTTTCCACTTTACGACTATCTGATTTTCTAAGATCTCTTGGTATTGTCCATCAGACTTCTTGTGCTTTGGATTGATTCACAAAGACAAAGCCCGGGGGGGAGCGATGAGTGCGAAGGCCGTGAGTAACAAAGCGAAAGGGAAGGCGGTGGTCAGTCGAGGAGGGGAGGGTGAGCCAGGTGGGGGGCGCGGTAGCGAAGGGGGTGCGTCGGAGGATGGTGGCGAGGGGTGGACTTCGGTCTCGCACCGGAAGCCTGGTCGAAGGTGCTTTCGTTGCGGGGAGCGGGGGCATGTGGCTTCGCTGTGTCCTTCCCCCCAAGGTGCTACTCTTGTGGGGGGGGGGTGGGTCATCGTCAGGCTTCATGCATGGCGTCTCGCTGGGCTCGTGGCTGCTCCTTGGGTGCCGGTCGTGTGTCCTCTATTACGGCTGGTCGTGGGGTGCGTGAAGGAAGGTGCACCATGCAAGGTGCGGAGTTTTCGCGCGGTGGTCCCACCTTTGCGGAGGTGGTTCGCAATGAGCGCAGGGTTGTCGGTTGCTCAAAGCCGTCCTCGTCTGGGAATGCCGTGGGGGGGGGAGGCGTTCAAAGAATGTTATCCAGGAGGGTGAGGTTGCTAGGGGAGTGGGCGTGCATGCGTTGATCGGGTTCGCTGTGAGGGGCCTGCTTGATTGGGACGTGGTCTTGCGCCACGTTCTTGGGTTCTTGGGTGCAAGCTTCGGTGGCGATGTTGTGAAGCTGACTGCGATGAGGTGCTGCGTGCGTGGTTTGATGCCTGACCAGAGGGACCGGTTGCTTCGCAATGGAGATGTGGCGAATGTTTGCTGGAGGCGCTTTCGTTATGCGGATGGGGTCTGTTCGGAGGTCGAAGTGTGCGTGGCGAGAGTTAAGGGCGTCCCTTTCTTATCGCGCTCGCTTGGATGTTTGAAGAAGGCGCTGAGGCGGTGGGGCGTGGTCAGGGAGGTGCTGGACGACGATCTCCGTCCGGGGGGGACGCCTGTGCAAGACACGCGGATCCTGTTGGAATGCAGCAAGCGTTTTCTCGACGGTATCGGGGAGAGAAGCGTGTTCGCAGAGATGGAGGTCGGTTGCTTCTTATTTACTGTGGAGGTGGTAATTGAGGTTCCTCTGCCTTCTCCGGCGGTCGTGGTGGCGGAAGCCAGAGGCGAGTCCGGTGACGCTTCGGTTAGCGAGCTGGCGGTTGGTTTTCCAAGGGGTCCCCTCGGGGGAACGAACTTTCCTCTCCCTTACGCGCGGCGGTTCGGTAACCTCTCTTCGGCTCTGTTCGTGCCGCCAGGGGTATTCTTTTTGCATGGTGACGTGGCGGCTCGTGCCCCTGGAGGTTCGGCTGCTGTAGTTGAGCCGGGCGCGGTCGCGGATTCATTATTGCGGTTTGAAGACTTGGACCGGACTCAGGGTCTGTTATTTGGGTCGAACTCTTTGGCGGGTTTGGAGTATCTTGTTGATTCGGGTCGCGGTTGATCGAGCCCGGATCCGGCCCTGCATGTTCCTCTTTCGACGAACGGCGGCTCCGCGAGATGCTTTATTCCTTCCTGGGAGATCCTTTGCACGCAGGGGGAAGCTTCAAAGATGATCCCTTTCTCCTTTCTCGCTCAGGGCCCGGCGGAGGGGTGTCCTCGGGCTCAGAATGCAGTTGGGGAGGCAGCCGATCCTTCTTCGTCGGACACCGGCCTCTCCTCTTCTGGTGGCTCTGTTCGGGGCGATACATGTGGCTGTCTTGTGGTGGTCTCGGACGGCGAGGGGGCGGCCGACATGAGGAGCGCAAAAAGATACAGGAGGAGGAACAGAGCCAGGTCGGCGCGGCCAGAGGATGGGCTGTGTCCTCCCTTTAAGAGGCTTGTTGCGGAGGCCGTGAGAGTGGTCCGGGTGGTGGGAAACTCCGAAGTTTTCAAATAAAAGTTCTCTCTTGGAATGTTCGTGGCCTTGGAGACCCGGTTAGGCGAAGAACAGTGGGTTCCAGGTGTATTGAACGGGGTTGTGACATCGTCTCTTGACGCGGCGGGGGCTGCGGGAAGTTTGCTGGTGGCGTGGAGGTCATCGCGTTTCTCTTTGGAGTCGGTGAGCCGTGGGAGACATGTCTTAACGATGGTGCTTTGCTGCTCTGTTCCCTCCATGAGATTGGCAGTCTCCTGTGTGTACGGTCCGTGCTATGGGGCGGCAAGGGTGCAGCTGTGGGATGATTTGATGGAGGTTGGTAGGTCTGTGGGTGGTAGTCCTTGGCTGATCGGGGGAGATTTCAACGTTACTTTATTTTCGTCGGACAGGCCTGGGGGCAGGGGGAGCCAGGATCCGGGATCGTTCGCATTCGCCGGCACTGTGGACTCTTTGGACCTCGAGGTGCTGGATGCGGTGAACACCGCGTATACTTGGAGGAGCTCCAACTCTCGGTCGCGTCTGTATCGGTTCCTTGCTTCCAGTGCGTTATTGGAGGCCTTTGATCTTGCCTCGGTGGAGGCAAAGCCACGGGGTTACTCGGACCATAACCCTATCATGTGGTTCTCGGGGGAGGCGCCGGAGTAGAGGGGGATGTTCAGATATGAGAAGTGCTAGCTGCTCGAGGAAAATTTTAGGGGCCTGGTGGAAACGCATTGGTCGGAGACGATCGTTTCGGGGTCCGCGGCCTCTCGTTTTGCTCAGAAGCTCGATTCGCTGCGGGCCCGTTTAGCTGCTTTCAAGAGGGAGTCTAGAGCGGCTAGATGTGCGACCAGGGTGGACGTGGAGGAGACTATTCGCCGGCTCGACGCGCTTGGGGACAACATGGATCTTTCGGAGCTGGAGCTTGCTGATCGCGTGGCTGCCCAATTGGTTGTTGCTCGGGAGGATAAGAAACGCGTGACGGAGTGGAGGCAACGCTCGAGGAGCAGGTGGCTTAGGGAGGGGGATGCAAATACTTCCTTCTTTCACCGCGTGGCCAGTGGGAGGCGCAGGGCGAATGCGTTGCGGTCCTTCGTTGTTGGGTGGACGTGCGTGGAGGGAAATCGAGAGATGGGGAGGGCTATTGCGGAGCACTTCAAGGGTGTGGCTTCCTCGACTATCCCCAGGCGGTGGCGGTGGTTGGGCTCGGGTACGTGGTTGGTGCTGCACGATCAGGTCGAGTGCCTTGTGCGCGACTGGTTCTTGGAGGAGCTTAAGGATGCGGTGTGGGAGCTGAATGCTGATGCGGCTCCTGGCCCGCATGGGTTCCCCGTGGCGTTCTACATGGATTTTTGGGATCTCGTGGGCCACGAGGTGCTTGATGTGGCTCTCGAATTCTGCAGGGGGAACGCGGGTTTCGACAGGATCAACCGAGCTCTCGTTATTTTGTTGCCCAAGTCGTCGGCGCCGGTCTCCATTGATGATTTCTGCCCAATTTCGGTGTCGAACACCATTTATCTCATTATTGCGAAGGTTCTCGCTACTCGGTTGACTGGCGTTATTGGAGGTGTTAACTCCCCGTCGCAATCGGCCTTCATCCCGGGTCGGCAGATTGCCGATTGTCTCACTCTAGCGTCGGAGCTCATTGCTGATTGGAAAAGAAGGGAGGTGAGTGGCATCCTGTGGAAAGTGGATTTCAGAAAGGCCTATGATTGCCTTGATTGGAAGTTTCTTTGGACGGTGCTTAGGAGGAAGGGGTTCCCGGAGTTGTGGATAACGTGGGTGAGGCGTTGTATCACCACCGCCTCGATGTCTGTCTTGGTCAACGGTAGTCCGGAGGGGGGTTGGATCCAGCCAAAGAGGGGGGTACAGCAGGGTTGCCCCCTTGCTCCGTTGGTTTTTATTCTGGCGACTGACGTTCTATCTGATTTTGGGGCTAATATGATTAGCAGCGGCATCTTGCGGGGATTTTCCAGGGGGGATGTGCATATTCCGATATTACAATACGCGGACGATATGTTCTTTCTTTTGGAGGGGGGAGTGGCGGAGGCGAGGGGCATGGCCGTGGCTCTGGAGATATTTGGCGAGCTTTCTGGGTTGGTCAAGAATGAGACCAAGTCCATGTTCGTGCCCTTCGGCCATGCGGTCCTGGCTCGTGATGTTTATGCGGAGGTTTCGGGGTCGATGTGTTCTTCGCTGCCGATGGATTACTTGGGGATGCCCCTGAATGTGGGAAGGACGCGACTCAGGGACTGGCTGAAAGTGGTGGAGAAAGTGGAGGCGAGATTGGCGGGCTGGAAGTCCGCGCTCTTATCGAGAGGTGGCAGGCTTGTTTTGATTAAGGCGGTCCTTTCGGCGATTTCGATTTATTTTTTGTCCAATCGTAAGATGCCCAAGGGGATCAAGTCCCGGCTGGAGAAGCGTTTGCACGCCTTCTTGTGGGGGAAGCGTGGGGAGGGGGCGAGAGGGATTCACTTGGTTAGGTGGGAAGATATTACGTACGGGAAGGAGCAGGGGGGCTGGGGGTCAAGTCGTTTGCTTAGATGAACGAGGCATTGCTTCTCAAGTGGGCGTGCAGGATTTGGGGGCCTGGGGAGGATCTCTGCCTCAATGCCATGTGGAAGATTTATGTTGTGGGGGAGGTTTGCCGTTGCTGGTTTGCCAAATTGCTTCCACCCACTATGTTCTGGAGGGGGGTGGTGGAGGTTTTTTTGAAGAATGTTGGGTTGTTCAGGCCGGTGCTTGGAGGGGGGGAGTCGTTCTCCTTCTGGCTGGACGATTGGGCGGGGGGGGGGGGGCTTTGCTCCCGCTTACTGCGCCTTTTTGCGATGGCTGATGATAAAACTTGCTCAGTTGCGGCTTGTTGGTTGGATGAGGTCTGGTGTCCAACTTTCGCGGCGAATTTCTCGGATCAGAGGATGGAGGAATTCTTGGCGTTGCTCGAGGCGGTGCGGGAAATTGGGCATCCTCCTGGGGGGCGTGATTACTGGTGCTGGAGGGAGTTCCCTTTCACGGTTAAGAAGGCTTTTGGTGCTATCGCTAGGCCGCCTCCGTCCCTGTCGGTGAGTATCACTCTTGATTGTGCCTTTCTTTGGGCGTTGAAGCTTCCTGAGCGGGTTGGATTCTTTTTATGGCTGATGAGGAGGAAGAGGTTGATGACGAGAGACCGTTGTGCTCGACTCTTTGGCGTGATCTCTGATAGATGTCTTCTCTGCGATGCAGCTGTCGAGTCTGTGGAGCACTTATTTTTCTTATGCCCCTCGGTGGTTGAGATTTGGCAGGGGGTTGACTTGGCTTGGTGTAGCACTGCTGACCTTCACGCGTTTTGGTCTTCGCTCCGGGCCAACAAGGGAATGCCGAGGTTGGAGTTGCTGTATCCGGTTGCCGTGCTATGGGCGGTGTAGCGGGGGAGTAATGATCTCTTGTTCTCGGGCCAAAGGTTCTACAAGGAGAATGTGGTTGCTTTTGTGAAAATTCTGGTGAGGGATTAGGCGTTGTAAAGTTGTTGTAGTGTGGGTGTTGCTGTTTCACTTTTTTGTTGTCTTCTCTGTTCGCTACTTTTTTTGAATAAAATTTTAGGGGAGTGCACCATCGAGTGTATCCCCCTTGTTTCTGAATTTCAAAAAAAAAGACTTCTTGCGCTTATACTTCACAGAAGAATGGTGTTGCTGAATGCAAAGACGGTCATCTTCTGGATGTCATGCGGACTCTTTTGATTTAGAGTCGAGCTCCTTATTCGTTCTGGGGTGATGCTGTTCTCACTGCTTGCTACGTAGTGAACCACATGTCTTCCTCTATCCTTGGAGAAAAGGTACCTTTCTTGATTGCATTTCTCGAGGACCTATTCAACCTTAGTCACAGGGTTTTTGGGTTTGTGGCATTTGTCCACAATTTTACTCGTGGTCGTGACAAGCTCTCTCCTAAAGCTGTCAAATTTGTGTTTGTTGGCTATTCTTGTACCCAAAAAGGGTATAGATATTTTGATCATGTAGGGAGAACGTATTATGTTAGTGCTGATGTCACATTTTTTGAGTCTATTATGTATTTTTCTCCTACAGGTGACAGGTTGTCTAACGCTGATTCTGGCGAGGGTGTTTTGTTCCTCTATCTCCGTTATCTCCACTAACTACGCCTCATGTTGAGTCTCAGTCATCTCCACCTCTACCTCCTCTACCGCCTCCACCTCCGTCTAACTTGACACAGTTCTTACCACAGTTTTGCAATCACATGTCCTCTACTCGCCCGTCTGTCATGCGCCTTCCCCGTCATCCAGCACGCTTCGGGTATGTTATGAACACATTGTTTCCACTGATGGCACTGGATATTTGCATGTTCCACAGGATATTGTACACGAAGAGCTGATACCAGAGAACAAAGAGGCTGATGACCTAGATGTACCTATTGCCTTGAGGAAGCCGCATCGTAACGGTGCCACTCATCCTCTAGCTGCACATGTCTCCTTCGACCATCTTTCGGAGGAGTACATGAGGTTTGTTGTGGGACTTTTTGCAGTTACTATCCCATAAACATAGCAGGAGCCAGGATGTCGTACAAGATAGTAGTTGGCGACTTGCTATGGGGGAGGAGATGCCCGCTTTGCAGTCTCGTGGTACCTGGAGCATTGTTTCTGCGCCTCCAAGTGCCTTTGTTGTAGGGGGCAAATGGATCTTTAGGGTGAAACAACGGGTATGTGGATCACTACAAGGCAAGGCTTGTCGCACGAGGGTTCACCCAGACTTATAGGGTGGACTATCTGAATACCTTCTCTCCGATGGCCAGGCATTTGACATTGCACATTCTTCTATAAGTTGTTGTTTCACGGGATTGGCTTCTTTACCAACTTGATGTGAAGAATGCATTTTTATATGGAGTTCTACAGGAAGAGCTATATATGCAGTAACCATCAAGGTTTGCAGCTGAGGGAAAGTCTCAAAAGGTGTGTAGGCTCCACTAGGCGATTTACGCCTGAAGCAGAGTCCGAGAGCTTGATACCAGAAGCTATTAGAGTTGATAGAGTAACAGGGTTTGCGCAATCCACTACAGACCACTCGCTTTTTGTTCAGAGAACACTGAGAGGTACTGTTGCTATTCTTGTCTATTTTGATATTATTATTGTCACAAACTGATGATGAGCAGGGCATTCAAGCTGCCAAGGAGTTCCTTAGTCAGTAGTTTATGACTAAGGACCTTGACAATCTTCGATACTTCCTTGGATTCGAGTTCGCCCGGAACCAACATGGTCTTATGATGACCCAGAGGAAGTTTGTGACTGATCTTCTATTAGAGACATGTATGACAATATGCAAGTCTGCTACTCACGTATGGATCTGAGTATGAGATTATATGATGATGGCACTGAGGAGGTAGATAAGAGGAGATACATAGAGCTTGTTGGGAAGCTCCTATATGATGCTATCACCATGCCAAACATATCCTTTGCTGCGTGCAAGGTGAGCTAGTTTATGGAGCAGCCTAGGAAGGTTCATACGGATGCTGTCTATATGATTTTGAGATATTTGAAGACTTCTCCTTGTACTGGTCTTATATTCAGCAGCGATACGTCTCTTGAGTTGACAACTTGTGCAGATGCAGATTATGCAGGATGCCCTAGAGACATGAAGTCTAATTCTGGCTTTGCTATTTTTGTTGGGAGCTCTCTTGTGTCATGGAAAAGCAAGAAGCAGACAATGGTTGCTAGATGTAATGCAGAATCTGAGTACATGGCCATGGCACAGGCGAACACATAGATGATGTGGGTTAGATCGGTCTTGACTGATCTTGCTGTTGAGTTTCCTCTTCCCATGCAACTTTTATGTGACAATCAAACAACTCTATTTATTGCCAATAATCTTGCATTTCACGAATGAACCAAGCATATAGAGGTGAATTGCCATTATACCAGAGACATGATCCAGAAGGGTCTCATATCCACCTCCCATGTTTCTACTTGAGATCAGACAACTGATATTTTCACAAGGCCCTTTCTAGAGGACCGTTTCATAGATGTTGTTCCGAGCTGAACATAATAGACATATATGATCCAGCTTGAGGGGGAATGTTGAGATATTTGTGTCTCTTATTATTTATTTCTCATTTTTATTTTCTTATGTACATGACATGTAATTAACCCATAGCTTTTCTCCTATATACGAGAGCCCTAGGGTCTCTTCTATGGTATGCAATTCTTTTCTCCCGACAATAAATAATTGAATTCTAATTTTTGTTGAATGAGCATGGGGTAATTCACATTCTATTTGTTTTGATGTTCAATTTCCCGTCAAACTCATATTTAATTGGTTTTCATTCGAGCGAATGCTTTTCTAATTTTTTTCATCGAATTTGATTAGTTTGCTAGTATTTTTTTCGTGGTATTCCTTCATAACCATTGTTTAAAAGAGCATGCCTCGAGGCGGTGATATGTAAGAGTCGAGGCATTTTTTTGATAAAAAGCGCCTCGAGGTTTAAGCCTTATCAAGAAGTTGAGATGCGTAAGCCTCATGGTGTTGGTGAGGTGTATGAGGCAGTGAGGCGGTTGTGAGATGTACGTGATACGCCTTAACCATCTGAACTAATTTTATGATATTTCAACTTTTTTAAGATCAGAACTTCTTAACCGAAGATGCTTCTCATCCTTGCGCTATTATAGACGTTCCTAGTCTAATCTTTAATAATTAAAGTGTTTTGTAGTAGAAATGGAAGTGTGAATAACTCAAATAACTGAATATAAGTTTTGAACGAGATCAACACTTTTACTCATTATTACATATCAAATCCAATATCCATCTATTATACATGTATAATTCATCCAAAATGTAAGCAATCGACACTAATTTTCTTACTTTATAACCTCTAGCAACAAAGTACAATAATTAAGCATCTTTCCTTAAATATATATGGGATTATGTGATCATCTAATTATGCATCCATTTTTCTTACTTTGGTTCATGCATTGATTCTTGATACAAGCTCAATGATAATTAAGAAGTATCTCTTTCAATATCCACTCAGAACTAAATAGAAAGTTTATCTATGGAAATTCAGAGACTATGATGTGCAATATAATAACAATTAAAGAAATTGGACGTGATATATAATGATGCAAAATAGAGAAAAATGTTTTATAGATTGTTATATGTAATTGTAATATCTTAATATGATGTTTATAATGACATGTAAGTGGTTTTCTCATAGTTTGGTCTTAGTCTCCGCAATATTTGATACTTGTTTTTTATACTGTATTTGTTTTCTTCTTGTTATATTTATTATACTTACATTTGTGTTCGTAACCATTTGGGTTCCGTAACCCTTCGGGTTCCGTAACCTTTAACCTTCGGGTTCCGTAACCCCTCGAGGGTAATTATCTATTTTTTCCTTTTGTACTCTCTAGGATTTTTCCTTTATATAAGAGACCCTAGCCCTATGGAACAAACATTTCATTCATCTCTCTTCTCCACATGGTATCATAGCAACGATCCTAGACCGAGGTCCTGACCTAAAATCCCTACTGTCACGTTCAAGCCTCGCAAAAGCCTGCGTGGGCTCTCTTCCCTGAATTAGGATCTTGCGTAAGGCCCTCCAATCACCTCCAGTGCAATAGCTCGACCCTAAAGGAGTATCTCCAGCACCTACTGGTGCCGCTGGAACCACACACGGAGGCTCGCTAGTGCTGTTAGAGGGGACTCAACCCTCTCGCTAGCGCTGTCCAGCGTTTCCCGGACCTCCTACGAAGGTCGTCAGCCTCACAGCTAACCTCCACGGGTACCGTAGGTCTCTTTGGAGATCCAAAACTCATCCTAGACCGCTGCCAGGAATCCAAATCTTGTGTCTGTTGAGGTTTTTCAGCCCTTCTTCAAGGGCAAACGTAAGTATATGGCATTTTCAAGCCCTTAAATGCATCCTTAGTTAATCACAAGATCTTCTTTCTGTTTTAAGACCACCATGACGCCTTCCTTTACCGAGACAAAGCCCTTGGGCACGAATATTATGGCACAAGACACTACTATCAAACTCAAAGGCACATAAAATTTCGTGCTCTGGTCCCGATCTTTTATGATTTTCATTGGTGGTCCGAGGAAACTCTACATTTTGACTAAAGATCCGTTAGATGAAAAGGATAAAGAGTATGACAACTGGCAGACAAACAACTACTTGGTTATCAACTGGATGACCAACAGTGTTGATGCTCACATTGCCTCAAATCTTCTCTACAATAATACGACCAAGGAAATGTGGGAGGATCTCGAGCAAACATACTCCCAGAAAAAGACGAAGTCACGCGTTGCAGACATTTACAAGCGAATCTGGTCGGCATCTCAGGCTGATTCCACCCTCATCGAGTACTACATGCATATCTCCAGCATGTATGAGGAGCTTGCAATATTCCAGCCCTCATGTTGCATCAAATAGATACAAGAGCGTTCTGACTGGCAGGATACTGCTTTCTTGATGGCTTGCATTCTAGATACCATGCAGCAAAGGAGCAATTTCTTATATCAGACACACTGCCAACAATGAAGGCCATCTTTGGCCTACTTGAGGAACTCGAGACATCGGCTGCCCGATCTCCCGTCTTACCTTCAACAGAGAACTTTGCATACATCGCCTCATCTAGGTGAGGAGGCGGATACGGCTTACGAGGAGGACATGGTCGTAATCCAAATCGTGGCTGTGGATGGGAATCTGTGCGAGGTCGTGACTTCGACCATGGCCATGATCTCAAATTTCAACGAAATTGCACCGAAATTCTTTGAAATTTCCATTTCTTTAGGTCACCAAATCGAAATGCTACCTTATTTCTTTTTCCAGGATTTCAACGAAATATCAACAAAATGTCAACGAAATTTCATCGAAATCACATGTCATTTCGGTGAAACAACAAAAATTACGGAATCTACCCTTCGTTTTCACGAAATTTGCATATATTTATGATTTTTTATTTATTTATTCACTAGTATGTTGAGTTGTTAGATTGCTTTACATTGTTAAAATAAGTTTCTTTAGTTAGTTTCTATATTTTATATCTAAATCCAATCAAATCAGTTAGATACAAGATTTAAGAGTTAAATTCAAGTTTTAACTGAAGTTTTTTATATTTTTGTTTTCCTTTATTTTGATATATATGTTTTTAGTAGTAGTTATCATATGTGTCACCTCATTCTTATTAAAGATGTGCTCTTTCTTAGCCTATGTTCTTTGTTTTTATGTATGTGTCACCATACTCTTCATGTTCAAGAGGATAAATCAATGGCTTCTAATTACGGTTCCAAATCCGGTTCTTGTTCTGAGCAACATACTACGTTTTTGACGGTTGGGACTATTGGATTTATTGTCACATATCGTGTTAATATCTCACTATTAGCATCGTCTTTCTATCTCATTTATTACGTTAAAGAATATTAGAATTCTTTATTTTTTAAAAATGAGTTTTCAAGTAACTTCCCTAATTTCCAGTCATTTCATTGAAATTCCATCGAATTTCTCTTTCCAGACTTACCGTAATGAAATTGAAATCCGACATTTATGTCCTTGGCCGTAGGCGAGACTCTACTGCCCCATGCATTCACTGTAGTAGGTGTAACCACCTGACTGAACGAACGATGCTGGCAGAAGTTTGGCGTACCTTCTTATCACGCTAATAATGCCTGTGGGGATGCCTATGATGTGGAAGAGGCATCGCCTACAACAACCTCCAGTGGCAAGATTGTTCATCGTAATGAGCAGATTTCTCCCGCCTGATGCAGATCTTTCAGATTGCAGGGCATATTACCACTAGTAAAACTACCACTGCTGCTCTGGCTACTCCTTCAAGTATAATAGCCAACTCTTTTGTCACTCATACTCCAGCTTGGGTTATTGATTCCAGTACCTCTACTCATCTCAATGGAGAAGGTAGTCTGCTCACCTCTTCCGTACCATCTACCTCTGCGAAGTTAGTTTGAGTCGCAAGTGGGACTCAATCACTGATTACTACTGTCGGAACTATGGAATTCTCTTCCAATCTCTGACTTTCTGGGGTTCACCGTGCTCCTGATTTTCCTCTTAGCTTGTTGTCAGTTCACAAGCTTTGTGTTGAGCTTCATTGCCCTGGGATATTTGATGAATTTTGTTATTTTAATGACATTCAGACGAGTCAGATTTTTGGTGGGGGTCATGAGAAGAACAACATATATTATCTTGACATACCCTCAGATTCCAATTTTGTTGGTGCTGCTTCTATCTTCGAAGATCCGCTCCTATTGCATTTGCGCCTTGGGCATCCCTCTGCCAAGGCCATCTCCATTATTGTTTCCTGAACTCTCTGCTCTAAAGCCCTTTCAGTGTGAGGTGTATGAGTTCAGGAAACACCATCGAGCTTCATTTTCTGTTCGTACCGAGTCTCGTAGTACTGCTGCTTTTCATCTTGTTCATTGTGATATTTGGGAACCTTGTCCGATCCGCACATTAAGTGGTCTTCGCTATTTTATAGTTTTTGTTGATGATTATAGTCGATCTTCTTGCGTATATTTATTAAAGGAGCATTCAAAGATTAATCAATTGTCAGAAATTTCTTTCAGTATGTTAAAACTTTCTTTTCTAGCATTGTTAAGATCATTCTTACTAACAATGCTCTTGAGTTAACCCAACAGGACTTGACCTCTTTCTTTGCGTCCCAGGGAACTGTTCACAAAACATCTTGTCCATATACCTCACAACAGAATGGTATAACTGAGAGGAAACTCCGATACTTGCTAAATGTTGTCAGATTTCTTAATCAAATGAGTGTTACTAAAAATTATTGTGGTGATGCTATCCTTATTGCAGTTTATCTCATCAATCGTGTTCCTTCGTCTGCTCTAGAAGGGGCAACCCTATTTTCCTTACTTTACCCTACCGAGTCTTCTTTTCCCATACCTCTGCGAGTTTTTTTGGTTGTGTTGCCTTTGTTTATAACTTTCATGCAGCTGGCAAATTATCCTCTCGTGCCATCAAATATGTCTTTCTTGGGTACTCTCGTACCCAGAAAGACTACCGATGCTATGATCCTGTTGGACGTCGATACTATGTGTCTGCTGATGTTACCTTTTTTGAGCAAACAAGTTATTTCACACATGCTGTGAGTGACATTCCTTTGGACCTCCCTTCTCCACCAATCGTCTATACTCGCCAGCATACCTCTATACCTTCTACACCAGTGTCTGTACCTTTGCCTGTCCCTGTTATGCAGGATGATATGACCATTTCGAGTGCTCCACCATTGCTGTCCCAAATGTACCTGAAGAGCTTCCTATAGCGCTACACAAGCAAAAAAGGCAATGCACGTATTACCCCATGCCACATTTTACTTCTACAGATGGTTTATCTAGCTATGACAAGAGATTTGCAGATGCTCTAAATGCTATTTCTGTTCCAAGAGATCATTTCAGTGCAATGCAAGATCATGGTTGGCGACAGGCCATGGATGAGGAAATGGATGCACTTACATTCCGGAGCATGTGGGATCTTGTGTCGTGCCCCCTGGGAGTTTGTGGCTTGTCGATGGGTCTTCACGATCAAACTGTCGCCTGATGGTTCTATTGACAGGTTGAAAGCCAGACTTGTTGCCAAAGATTTCACACAAACCTTTGGAGTTGATTATTTTGAGACATTCTCTCCCATTGCCAGAATGTGCTCGATACATACCATTCTCTCTATTGTCGCCAACAAGGCTTGGCCTATTTATCAACCTGATGTGAAGAACACCTTTCCTTATGGTGATCTTGAGGAGGAGGTATACATGATGCAACCGCTGAGGTATGTAGTCGATGGGGAGCATGTATATCGATTACGCAATGCCATTTATGTTAGGGCATGGTTTGATAGGCTCACTATGGATATCAACACACTTAGTTTTCAGAGGATAACATCTGACTAATCTGTCTTTGTTAGATGACGGTCTATTAGCACAGTTATTCTTGCTGTCTATGTTGATATGGTTGTCACAGGAGATGATGTAGATGGTATTCAGGAGACCAAGACCTTTCTCCAGAAGGTCTTTGTCACGAAAGACCTCGGTCAACTTCGTTATTTTCTAGGCATCGAGGTAATACGTACTACAGAGGGGCTCCATCTTTCAGAGAGGAAGTATTGCCTCGATATTCTGACTGAAGCATGACTAGTTGGATGCAAGCCATCTGGCATCCCTGCGAAATGAGAAAATATTCAGCATTTACTGATCCAACTTTTGAGGATGCAACATGGTATAGAAGCTTAGTGGGAAAATTACTCTATCTCACTATTACTAGGCCAAATATATCATATGCTGCGACCAGAGCTAGTCAGCATATGGAGAAGCCTCTTTACAGTCACTAGCAGGATGTTCTTTTGATCCTTCGATATTTGAAGGAATCTCCCGGACATGGACTCTTCTATGGGGTGAATGTGCATACTAATATCTCTGTCTATATAGGCTCTCCTGAGGACCGTCGGTCCACTACAGGATACACCATGTTTGTTGGAGATAACCTTGTCACTTGACGAAGCAAGAAGCATACAGTGGTCTCCAGATCCAGTGCGAAAGCATGATACAGGGCAATGGCTCAGGCCACCTGTGAGATCACATGGCTTGTCTCTTTCCTAACAGAACTTGGCATGTCAGTCACCATTCCTGTACCCTTATACTACGACAACAAGTCTGGCACATACGTCGTCAACAATCCTGTTTTCCATGAGCGGACAAAACACATTGAAGTTGATTGCCATTTCATTCGTGATGCAGTACGAGGAGGACAGATCAACACTCCACACATCTCCACTGAACTTCAACTTGCAGACATCCTCGCAAAGGCTCTTCCAAGGAAGCGCCTCATGTTCTTGGTATTCGAGTTGGGCATGATTGAGATATATGCTCCAATTTGAGGGGGCGTGCTAGAGTTATTATACTTACATTTATGTTCGTAACCCTTCGGGTTCCGTAACCTTTAACCCTTTGGGTTCCGTAACCCCTCGGGGTATTTATGTATTTTTCCTTTTGTACTCTCTAGGTATAGGAGATCCTAGCCCTATGGAATAGACATCTCATTCGTCTCTCTTCTCCACACTTCTTAAAAGTGAGGTTTATGCTTGACCACCTCGATGATGGGGAAATCGCCTCACTACGCCTTGTGCTTTCTAAAACCTTGTTCATAACTGCTCCTTTTTTAGAAATAAGAAAGCTGTTTGTTAACAAAAGAAATTAGACTACTCAATCTTCTTATAAGCTTGACAACAGGCATATTTTATTTACTTCCTAAGCTAGTTATTTTGTTTTTTGGGCAGATATTGGTGCGTGGAAATATGTACGGCAACATAGGCATGCATATTTTGATAAAATGCAGGTTAGTACAAATTTTTACAATCGTGGTTATGCTAACACATTAAGATAAATGCAATTAATGCACGATAGAAATATATGATACAAGGTTAATACTGCCTATTTTGATAAAATGTAGGTGATATGATTCTTTTTACTGTCATTAGTGCTTATCAGAAGGGTGCATGGTTTGATAAAATGCAGGTTAATTATGATTTTCAACTCTGATAAATTTCCATACATTAATATGAAAGTAATATGGCTACTGTGATGAAATTTTATGATATCGTGTTAGTATGGCACATATATGGTAACCAACGGACTTTGTAGTAATATGAAGTTATTTTAAAGATCTTTTAAAAGAATATTTATTTAATCAAGCTGATTATGATATCAAACTGAGACCATGTTATTTTAAGATAAACGTGATATTGTGGTTCGACTAATCAATATCTGGTGTGACCATGAGTATTATTACTGGGACAGCCGACTCTATTTGTTATCACCATTGGTCAGTATGGAGGATCAATTTTGAATCTTTATAATTGTTACCTTGATTATGGATGAGCTGATGATGCACATCGAAGAGGAGGTATCCTTCTGCTTGCTTACTAGTTATTATAAATGAACTTGTTTGGACATATACAAAAGATGTTGTCAATAGGAACTTTGAATGCTCTTCGAGTTCCTCAAAAGTAGTTCATACTTTGTCAGGCGGAGCTAGTTTTTTTTCTTCTATATTCATTTTATTCCAAATGGATGAACTTTGTTAGAAAGGATGATATTGGTCGTTGTAAGATATTTATGTTATTTTGTCCTCTTTCCATATTGTTTATTTCTATTGTCCAGTTTATGTAATTTACCCTTTGAGCTTTTCTCCTATATAAGAGAGCTCTAGGGTTAGATGCAATACAACTGAATCTTGTCCTTCCACATGGTATCAGAGCGACAGTCCTAGACTGGAGCATGTGCCCTAGAATCCTACCCCCCACCAAAACCCTAGCCGCCATCTCATCGCTGCCTAGCCCCCTCCACCGTAGGTTTCAAGTTTTCAACCTCACCGCCGTGGGTACCACGCAGGCTTCAACCCCATCGCCGCCGCTGTGGGTACCACACGCCGCAGCTTAGACCCGCCGCTGTAGGCTCCCGCGTTGCCTCCACGCGTTCCGTGCCGCCTCCACACCATCACGCGTCCCTGTGCGCGTACACCGTCCCACGGATCCTTGGATACCTAGGGTGTAACGTGAACATCTAGAAACACCCTAGTTACCCAAAGGACTCTCCAAAAGAATGGAAGAGGTTGTGGTATGAGTCTACACCCGCAACCATCTTCCTGTATGTCAGTGTAGACGCTGATATCTCTTGTTGTTAGCCCAATCTCAAAGATAGTTGTCATCATATCTGATAACAAAGTGGATGTCCCATCCGTGGGTGCCTTCAAAGGTCCATCAACCATTGCCAAAATGGATGGAACCAACTATGAACTGTAGGCCATGCAGTTCATGAGTTTGATGCAATTTAATGGCAAGAAGCATATCCTCACGACAGAGGAACGACACGACAATACTAGGACAAATGCCTCATGGGAGACGGATGATGCTGATGCTCGTGTATGGCTATCTGGGACTATATCCACGGAGATAGCTAATGATATACTGAGTCAGCCTACTGCAAAGGCTATGTGGGACATTCTTGCCGCAGCATACTCTCCGTCAAAGAATGAGTTAACGTGAACATCTAGAAACACCCTAGTTACCCAAAGGACTCTCCAGAAGAATGGAAGAGGTTGTCGTATGAGTTTACACCCAGAAACATCTTCTTGTATGTCAATGTAGACGCTGGTATCTCTTGTTGCTAGCCCAGTCTTGAAGATAGTTGTCATCATGTCCGATAATAAAGTGGATGTCCCATCCCTAGGTGCCTTCAAAGGTCCAACACCCGTTGTCAAAATGGATGGAACCAACAATGAACTATGGGGCATGCAGTTCATGAGTTTGATGCAATATAATGGTAAGAAGCATATCCTCACAATGGAGGAACCACGTGACAAGACTGGGACAAATGCCTCATGTGAGACGGATGATGCTTATGCTCGTGTATGGCTATCTGGGACTGTATCCACGGAGATAGCTAATGATATACTAAGTCATCCTACTGCAAAGGCTATGTGGGACATTCTTGCCGCGACATACTCTCCAGCAAAGAATGAGTCAAAGATACTCCAGCTTCAGCATGATATCTTCACATCGAAGCAGAATGGTCGCCCTCTTCACACCCTCTACACTTCTTTGAGGGGTATGTTCGAGAAGTTGCATGGGTACATACCCTTAACTACTACACCAGAGCAGCTCAAGGCATACAGAAACTCTGTGATGACTAGGGTATTTCTAGCAGCCCTGGATCTGGAGTATGATACAGCTCGTGCCCAGATCCTCACTACCATACCTCATATGGAGGAGGCGTATCGAAGATTGAGTAGACTATCTATATCCTATGGTAGTACTTTACAGCACCAGACATCTTCAGCTATGGCCTCTCACGTGGTAGAGGCAACCATACAATATTTCTTGGCAGGGGAAGGTCCAACTGCGGCAGAGGAGGGGATGCTCGACCCTGTCAACCATGCACCTGCTACCACCGGACATGCCATTTTGAGGAAACCTGCTATTCTAAGCATGGGTTTCCTGCATCAGCCAGAGTTGCAGAGCAGACACAATAGACTGGGAATCCATCACATGCATCTGATTAGAGGTTTGACGAGCTTGTAGCATGATTGAGAGAGATTTTGCCTGGCACGTCTGGATCCACTAGCTCTTCTTCAGGATCTTCAGAAGTTGCTGCCTCAGTATCTGCGTCTACATCAGGTATAGAATATGCTTTTACTAGTTGCTACAGGACAACCTTATCTGATTGGATCATGGATTCCGGAGCATCCCATCATCTTTGCGGTGACAGAGGTCAGTTTAGTATTTTTCGTCCTACTCAGCCTGGACGATCAGTTGTGATAGCAGATGGAACACATTCCCCCATCACTGGTCAGGGGGAGGTGCAGTTGACGTCTACTTTGAGGCTTCCGAATGTTCTATATGCTCCTGAATTTTCTATGAATCTATTATCAATTAGTCAAATCACCAGAGATTTACATTGTCGTGTCATATTTGATTCTTCTGCTCTTGTGTTTCAGGACACTCATGGGAAGAGTGATTGGAACTGGCCGTGAGCAAGGGGGCCTTTACAGACTTGTGCAGTCTCCGTATGCTGGAGCCTCTTCTTCTTCTCTCCATACTGGATCTGTTTCTCCATATATGTGGCATCTACGATTTGGTCATCTTCCTTGGAACTGACATGTTCTTCCACAGATGTCTCCTCGCTCCACTTTTCAGTGCGAGGCCTGCCAGCTTGGGAAGCATCATCGGTCCACTTTCCAAAGTCGTCAGGGTCCAAGTAGTCATAGTCTGTTTGAGTTGCTCCATTTCGATATTTGAGGTCCTAGTCGTGTCCCAGATCATCAAGGACACATATTTTATCTTGTTGTGGTTGATGAGTTTTCTCAATTGTCTTGGGTTTTTCTTCTTAAGAACAAGTCTGATGCTGGTCCTGTTATTCAGTTTTTTATTAATGAAATAAAGAACATTTCTCTGCAAAAGTTAAGTTCATACGTTCCGATAATGCATTAGAGTTTTGCAGTACTCAACTTTCTCAATTTCTTAAGTCTCATGGTATTGTGCATCAGACATCATGTGCATATACTTCCCAATAAAATGAGGTGGCCGAAAGGAAACACCACCATCTTTTGGATGTTACCAGAACCCTTTTAATTCAGAGTCGGGCTCCTCATTCTTATTGGCGAGATGCGGTTCTAACGGCTTGTTACCTAGTAAATCGTATGCCTTCTTCGGTGCTGGGGGAGAATATCCCGTTCTTGATTCCGTTTCCCGAGACAGATCTTTTCTCGCTTACGCCTCACATTTTTGGTTCTGTAGCGTTTGTTCATCAACTCTCTCCTGGTCTTGACAAACTCTCTCAGAGCTGTCAAATGTCTGTTTGTTGGGTATTCCAAAACCCAAACGGGATATCGTTGTTTTGACCCTGTTTGACGCATGTACTATGTAAGTGTTGATGTCACCTTCTTTGAGTCCATTATGTATTTCTCTCCCACAGGTGACAGGCTTACTCCTTCAGAGGATGGAGAAGAGATCGATATGCCTCCTCCGTCGTTACCATGTTCTACTCCATCACCACCTCCACCACCACCACCGCCTCCACTACCGTCTCCTATTTTCTTTCTACAAATCTACCAACGAAAGCCCCATGCTCATGCGCCTCCTCCATCATCCAGCATGCCCAAGGTATGTCCTGCGCATTTGAGTTCTTCTGACGGTACAGGTGATTTGCTTGTACAGACTGAGGTACAGGGTACAGATACTCTTTCTACTACTCTTGCTGAGGATCTGGATATGCCTATTGCACTTCGGCGGCAGAAACGTGCATGCACAATGGACCCTATTGGTTCTCATGTTTCCTTGGAGCGTCTTTCCAAGGATTTTCAGCACTTTGTTGTGGGGTTGTCAGCTGTAGAGATAACACGGTCATATTAGGAGGCACTGCAAAGCAGTCAGTGGCATTTGACCATGGAGGAGGAGATGGCAGCTTTACAGTCACGAGGTACATGAAATGTGATCCATGCTCCACCAGATGCATCTGTTGTTGGGAGCAAGTGGGTATTTACTGTGAAGCATCGGGCTGATGGTACCATAAACAGATACAAGGCTAGGCTGGTTGCTCGTGGGTTCACCCAGACGAATGGCGTGAATTATCAGGACACCTTTTCTCCTGTAGCACGTCATTCTACCTTGCGGATTCTTATTGCTGTTGCTATGGTTCATGATTGGCCACTTTTCCAATTAGATGTCAAGAATGCTTTCTTGTATGGTGATCTGTTGGAAGAGGTTTACATGCAGCAACCACCTGGGTTTGCTGCTGAGGGGGAGTCCAGTATGGTGTGCCATCTTCATAAGGCTATATATGGCCTTAAGCAGAGTCCGAGGGCTTGGTTTTAGAAGCTCTCAAAATTGGTTTAACAGAAGGGGTTTGTCAGATCTACTGCAGATCGTACTCTCTTTGTAAAGAGAAACCAGAGAGGTATTGTAGTCATTTTGGTTTATGTTGATGACATTGTTATCATTGACAGCGATGAGCAGGGCATTCAAGCAGCTAAGGATTTCCTTGGACAACAGTTTATTACCAAGGACCTTGGCACGCTTCGTTACTTCCTTGGTCTGTAGCTTGCACGAAATCATCAGGGTATGGTTATGACACAAAGGAAGTATGTTATTGATCTTCTATCTGAGACATGTATGACATGATGTAGACTAGCTACTACCCCGATGGATCCTAATGCGAAGCTCCATGATGATGAATCTGAGGAGGTGGACAAGAGACGGTACAAAGAGCTGGTAGGGAAATTATTATATGTAACTATTACCAGGCCCTATATATCATTCGCTGTGAGTAGAGGAAGTCGATTCATGGAGCAACCCAGGCAGGCACACATGGATGCAGTATTCATGATCTTGAGATATCTGAAGTCATCTCCAGGTGCAGGTCTTCTGTTTAGAAGAGATACGTATCTCTCAGTTACAGGGTGTGCAGTGCAGATGCAGATTACACTGGGTGTCCTAAGGACAAGAAGTCTACTTCAGGCTTCATTGTGTTTGTTTGCAGCTCATTGGTCTTATGAAAGAGTAAGAAACAAACTGTCGTTGCTCGATTTAGTGCAGAATCAGAATATAGGGCAATGGCCCAAGGTAGTACGGAGATGATGTGGGTCAAATCTGTCTTGACCGATTTAAAGATTGAAGTGCCTCTTCCTATGCATCTCAAATGCGACAATCAGGCAGCCTTGTTCATAGATAATAATCCAACATTTCATGAAAGGACAAAGCTCATTGAAGTGGACTGCCGCTATACTCATGCTTTGATCCAAAAGGGGCTTATCTCAGCGTCTTATGTAGCGTCAGGAGATCAGATTGCAGACATGTTTACTAAAGCTCTTGCTAGAGGTCCTTTTCATCACTGTTGTTCCAAGCTGAGCATGATAGATATATATGCTCCAGCTTGAGGGGGAGTGTTAAGATATTTATGTTATTTTGTCCTCTTTCCATATTGTTTATTTCTATTGTCCTGTTTATGTAATTTACCCTTTGAGCTTTTCTCCTATATAAGAGAGCTATAGGGTCAGATGGAATACAACTGAATGTTTTCCTTCCACAGTGGTCAAATACGTAACTATTTGAATGATATCATTCTTGAGACAAGGGACAGAGTAAAAGATATATATAAGATACCTTCAATACTCTTTCGGACCAATACATCAGTGGATCATATAAAGGATTGAAATCTCTGGAGGACAAGCAATCCCTTTCAGATTTACGAAAAGTATAGTAGGTAAATATCAGCGAATGTCTTTTTTTATACACTGGGAACTGGAAGGTGGTATTTGGGGTCCCACTGTTATATATCCATGCCCATCTGGTGCCCACGATGGGTGATTTGAAGGTATAGTGTGGCACATATTGTTTTGTGATAACTGTCATTCACTTACCGAAAACCTTTCCAGAATGGTAGATTAGTTATTACAACCTGGAGTTGGGATGGAGGCGATATTCTCGATTTGGGAAATCTCAAATGGGTAAGTGCTTAATCTAAGAAAGTGTGTTTTTCATATTATTTATTTGCATCATTTTATGAGTCAAGCTGCCTATTTGGTAAATGGTTGACATCTCTGCTCTCATTACTACTTGGAAATTTAGGGTTGGATGCTTTCCAGTACATATTAGCCTAAATGGTGATATTGTGGTATTTTCGTGCTTAAAGATGGTTCTGTTGGATTATTTGGTTGTGCACTTGTTGTATTGTAGATGGGTAAATAGATACCTCCAGGATCCATTTAGCCCATCCCAGTGTTTAGTCCCACATCTACCAGTAGTGGAACTTGGAGGCTCTGTGAAGGCTATATAAGGAGCCCCAGACCTCCTGTATCCATTGAGAAAGATGAATGCAATATCCACCCCTTTGAGGGATTCTCCCGTGGTTTCATCCCGCTTCTTAGGGAGTAGGATTTCACGTAAAAAATCTTGTGTTCCATGTTTTATCTTTCTTGTTCTTAAGCTCTGTTTATCAATTTCGCTTCCGCTTCCTATTTTCTAACATGGTATCGGAGCGAGTTCGATTCTCGCATTTTTTTATGTTCTTGATTCATTCGAGATTTGGTTTATGGAGAAGATTCAATTGGTGCTCTTTTTGAAGATGCTCTTGGAGATTTATATTTGAAGATTATCTAGGGTTTCTATTCGAAACCCTAATTCTTGGAGATCGTCATGCTCTCATTCTCCCTCGAGCAGTTCTCCAGACGTAGATTAATGGTAATCCTCTTCTGAAGAGCGCGGGTCAATTCAAGTTCATGGTGCACATCATGGTTATTAAGGCGACAAGGCGACAAGGCGTTAATCTTGGGCGCCTGGGCGGCATCTCCCAAAATGTGTCCTACGTATCGCATTTGAGACATGCGACATATAATTTTTTAAAGCAAATGGATGTCGCATGTCTCAAATGCGACATCATTTTTTATTTTTTTAAGCGCATGTCACATTTTGGAGATGCGACATCAATTAATATATATTTAAAAAAAATTTACAGTAGGTATTGGATTTATTTATCTGTTAAGAACTTTTGTATTTATAAATACATAGTAACTAGAATGTTAAAGTAATAAATATCATTTAACCAAACATTATTGATTAATCACAAGAATGAAGAATCACAACACATAAAGGAATCAGAACATAGATAATTAAACAAGCTATCCAGTTACAACCAAAAAAAGAGGGAAAATGTAGTAAAAATAAAATTGTTTGGCATAACACAACATCTCAAAGACTGAAAGACAATAATCTAATGTTTCAATCATCATCATCACACAGGTTAGTTTCTTCTTCATGTCCTTCATCTTGCTCTTGGCCATCATCATTTAGATCCATCCAATCATCTTCCTCATCTTCTTCCTCCTCATCGTCCAGAACATGAGGAGGTACATATTGTCGTCTAATCGCATGTGCACGACGAATACCACAACGACCACGGCCACGGAGACCACCACGTGCTGAAGTGCTTGGTTGTGCTTGTGGTTGACTCCTTCTAGGACGAGAACCTTCATATGCTTGAGAAGTGATGCGGATTAGAATTCGGCACGGCGCGGGAAATAAATTTGAAACGGTGGAAGTTAATTGGTAGAAGAAAATGGAGGGTTGAGGAGAAGAACACGCCTGTTGCGCGAGGTTGAAGGAGGAAGAACGCGTATACCGCGAGGGGAAGAGAGAAGAGAGAGGAGATAGAGAATAATTCTCAATTAATTATCAAACTGAACTGACTAAAAACAATGGACCCTCATCCCTTTATATAGGAGGGATGAGATTACAAAAATAGTAAACTAATTTAAATTAACAACTAATTATCCTAAATAGACTCTAACTAATTAACCGACCCAATTTAAAAATCAAATCTATAACTAATTGTTGGAGATCACAGGCGATCTCATTTATTTAATTAAAGACCCGACAACTTAAATAAACGTAAATAAAATTGACGATTAAAATTAAAAAAAATATTCAACCCTATAATGTCGTTCCACGCTGCATCAACTCTCCTCCGCTTTAAAAATTCGTCTCCCAACGAATTGCTGATCTAGATGCGTCGTTGGAGAAATCGTCTTTGAAATTGTAGCATGCAATTAGATCTTTTTCAACATTAGGTTTGTAGTTCTTTCTAATTGGAGGGCGTCCCTGCAATTTTCGTACCCCTTCAATCTTCCTTAAATTCCTATCAATTTCGCCTTTTTGCAAATAGGGTTTTCAGGGGGTTCTTCTTTGCAATTTTTCCAATTTACTCTCCAATCCCACATGTCGTGGGACTCAAATCCCGTAACCAGCGGGACCCCAGTTAGGGTTTGCCCGAGTTTCTTGCGTATATGGCACGAGCTGGGGAGGCGGCTTTGCGACGGTGGGCGGGGCTGATGCGACACGGTGGGGAGGCGGTTTCGTGGGATGGGAAGGGGAACGGGGCTGGCGGCAGTCACGTGGAAGAGAGGGGCCGCCTGGGGATAGATGGGTCGGGGGAGAGGGAAGGGTGGCGATGCACGAGAGAGGGCGGGGGTGGAATGGAGGCGGCGGGGCGGGTTGGAGCCGGGGGAAAGAGGAGGCACAGGCGAGAGGGGTGGGTTGCTGGCATGCGGGGAGATGGCGCGGGACTGGGGAGGGCGAAGGTGGCGGGAAGGGATGGAGCCCGGGAAGAGGAGGCGTAGGCGGCTCGGAGGGGAGTTGGGGGCGGCGTCGCGGGGGTGGTGGGCGTGGTGGCCTGGGCTGTAGGGGAAAGGGGCGGCGGGGGCGAGAAAGAGGCGGGGCTGGGGAGTAGCGGGAGGAGGAGGGGTAGCTGTGGCCGGGGCCGAGTCGCGGGGGGGTTGGGGGTTGCGGGAGGGGCCACCGGCGGTGTGGCGAGGGTCTGGACGACCTGGGGTACTGCTGGGGGGGCTGGGGCTGCCATCGGGGATGCCGTTGGTGATGGAGGCTGATCTGAAACCTCCGGGACAACAGGTGTTTCGGCCGTTTTTCCCTCTAAATCGGCCTGGACCACGACCGATTCTTCGTGGACAGCGAGATGTTCGTTGTTGACGGCTAGATCTTCGTCTTCAACTTCGGGTTCGGTGCTTGGAGACTTCGCTTTGGCGGCTTTTTCCTCAAGTTGGCGTGTTATCTTAACGTTCAATGTGTCTCGCGTTTGGGATGCCACTACTTGCATATTGGCACAAATTCGGCTCATATTTGATAATGTTTGTCTAACTTTGGCACGCCATGTACGGTCATTGGAGCGGGATCCATTGGATTTTCCGTGCGAACGTCTGGACGGATCGTCAGATCGTGAGGACGATCTGTAGGCCATGTTCTGATACCAAATGATGCGTATTAGAATTCGGCGCGACACGAGAAATAAATTTGAAACGGTGGAAATTATTTGGTAGAAGAAAATGGAGGGGTTGAGGAGAAGAACACGCCTGTTGCGCGAGGTTGAAGGAGGAAGAACACGTAGACCGCGAGGGGAAGAGAGAAGAGAGAGAAGGGTAGAGAATAACTCTCAAATTTTCATTAATACTTGACTGACTAAAACATTGGACCCTCATCCCTTTATATAGGAGGGATGATGTTACAAAATTAGAAATTAATTTAAATTAACAACCAATTATCTTAAAATGACTCTAACTAATTAACCGACAGATTTGAAATTCAAATCGACCACTAATTGAGATTACATGCGATCCCATTTATTTTTAATTAAAAATTCAACACTTAAATAAACGTAAATAAAATTGACGGCTACAGTTTAAATAAATAGACGGCCCTATAATTCGAGTCCACGCTGCATCAAGAAGCACATAATGCTTCATTAATGACCCTCAGTGTAAGCCTCGGTACAACCTCTGGTTCCATGTAAAGACCTGTCATCCATTCACTTGACCAATCTAACTTTGAAAGAGCAATTGGATCAAAATCTTTTGCTAAATTCTCCAGCCTCCTATTTTTGAATCTCTCCTCAAGTTGCTTGTTGTATTGGATATAAACAAGCTTGGAAAGTCTATCAACCTCCAACTTATTCCTCCTCTTTGTGTGGATCTGCACATTCATTCAAGTATTACGTAAATTTACGAGTATAAAATTGGCATTTATATTTCTAAATTTATAAGTGTTTTTGATACATACAAAGTCAAAAGCACTCCAATTGCGTTCACAAGAGAAAGATGTGCAACATAGTCCCAAAATATGCTTGCCACCCGCTTCAGAGCAGGGGTGAGACTTCCATAAGTATCCCACCATTCCACTACACAATAAGTCTATAATGTAAACACATCTTACCATTAAATCATTCAATATAAATAATAAAATATAACTTACATATAGGTTTTTTTCCCTTTGTCTAATAGCAATTGCCCTGCCAAACATACCACGAGCTCCTTTGTAGACCTCCATTTCAGAGCATATCACATCTTGTTGATCGGGATCATCAACCATCCTCTCAAGGCAAAATATGAAATCACCTTCATACCTTCCCATCAATGCCTCATTGTTGTCCTTCACTTTATAATAAAATGCAGGATTCAAGAAACATCCTGCACCATACAAAGGACGAGCCATCTGATTATCCCAACGAGAATCAATAATATGTAGAATAGGCATGTAATCTGTTTCCCTCCTGCCAAAGTTTTCAATAATCATTTCTTTTGCAGTGTCAAACGCCCTAGCAATGTATCCCATGGGTGGCTTCTCGTCAGCATCCACTAAACACAACACAATAACGATGGGTTGCACAGCTCTAAGGTAGTCTTCAAATTTTTCCCAAAAAGCATTCGCCATCACAGATTCATAGACATAGTTTCCCATCATGTGTCTTCGACCTAGAACTAGTGTTCCACACCTTAGACATAAACAAAGACGCTAACGCTTTCCTTTGCTTTAGCAAACTAGTAAGGGTCAAGTAGTTGGTAGCAAAGCGGGTAACTCCGCTTCTAGACATCTCTTGGTGATCCTCACTGAACTGTAGAAATGCATCGTGCAACCGAATATGCTGGTAAATATACGTTGTTACTTTGCTGGCCCTCTTGATAACTCCTGCAAATTTCTTTAACTTGGAAATATCCTCAATCATCAGATCCAAGGAGTGTGCAGCACATGGAGTCCAAAAGAGGTTTTTCCTCTTCTCCATCAGTAATTTTCCTGCTAAAACAAAATTGCTTGCATTGTCGGTGACAACTTGTACAACGTTCTCCTCACCCACCATCTCCATTGCCTCGTCTATCAATTTGAACATACTCCCCACTGTGTACATCGGATGTTGCATTCTTTGCATAAATAAAAAATGACCCTTCTGGAGAATTAACAAGGATGTTTATCAGACTTCGTTGTTGTTTATCAGTCCATGCATCACACATAATCGTGCATCCATATGTCCTCCAATGACTTTCATGCTTCACCTGCAAATCTTTGGTCCTTGCATATAATCTTTCAAGTAGGGGCTTTCGCAATTGGTGATAAGATGGAGAAATAAATCCTCTCCCAGCTTGGACAATAGTCTCCACTGCCACCTCAAATGCTTCTCGTTGTGCAACATTAAAAGGGATGCCACATGTATAGAATAGCTCAGCTATGGCATCATATGCCACATGTGTAGCATCCTTTTTTAAAGCAAACTCATTTGTAGTTTGTTGTGCTTCACCACGAGCCCTTGCTGCCTTCCTTTGTGCCACAACCTCCCATGGGCTAGCAGAACTAAACGAGTCCATAGGACCCTTGCCGTGTGGATCCTTCCGTACAGGTGGCCTATTTGCAGAACATGAACCAGAACCAGATTTAACGTTTTTACCTATTGTAGCCGTAGGTTGTGAGTCATCCAAGATGACTACATGTTCACCATGATCACCATCATCTGCATCTGGAATGTTGTAGATGGGGTTGGTGTAGTAGGAGTAGGAATGACATCCCCATCCAAGGATTCCATTGAAGTTATTCTACAATGGGAGAGCAAGAAAACGTAGGGAGGCTGCTGGAGGAGGAGGGAGGACACTGGAGGAGGTAGGGAGGTTGCCGGAGGAGGAGGGAGGCCTTTGGAGGAGGAGGGAGGCTGCTGGAGGAGGTAGTGAGGCCGCTGGAGGAGGAAGGAGGCCGTTGGAGGAAGATGGAGACCGCTGGAGGAGGTAGGAAGGCCGTCGGAGGAGGGAGGCCATCGGAGGAGGAGGAAGGCTGCTGGAGGAGATGGGGAGGCGGCTGCGGAGGAGATTCTCCTCTACAGGGACGACGCAAGGGGTTTCGCTGGCAACAGGGTCGAATGAGGGTCGGGTCGAATGCGGTGGGGTAATACATGGTCGAATGGGTATATCACATTTCAAATATGCGACATATATATCACAATTTGAAAATACGCTATGTATATCACATTTTGTAAATGCGCTATGTATATCACATTTTCAAAATGCGATATATATAGTACGCATAAAAAGAAAGTCGCTTAGGCGCCCAGGGACACCTTGACGCCCAGGCGACCCAAGGCGTATGCTATTTTCTATGAAAGCAAGGCGTGCTTTCTAGGCGCACGACCTGGGGTGCCAGGGCGCCTAGGCGCGCCAAGGCGCGCGCTTTAACATCCATGGTGCACATGCATATCTAATCCTAGGGTTCAGTCTGGAACCCTAAATCAAAGCTTCTGCCAGTTAAAAAGCTTTCTCCCTCGCGCACAACCATCTCCAGGAGACAGTTCTGTTTCTACATATCGAAGTTTTTTTGAGAACATGCGAATCGCTGCAGATTAGATCCGATGCACGTGCATCTCCTTCTTGCAGCCCCGATGCTCCAAACCTTTTTTGCTTTGGTGGAGACAGGAATTGGTTCCCTGGCGGGGAACACTAGAGGCAACATCTCTACTTCGGCCGCATCTTCTCTGGCGGCACCGCCACACAAGTCAGATTCTTCAACACAGCTTCGTCGTGCTTCTTAAAACTGGGTATCATGCAAGATCCCCTTCCAAGCGTGCAATTCTCAGGCAACATCTCTCGAGCAATCTGGCGGCATCCTCTGATCGATGGCGGCTTAATGCAGCAAGCACGACCCCTTACTAGTGATGCACGATGAAGGCTTGCGCGATGGCGGTGCAACCTTCCTTCCCAAGCGGTGCAACCCCTTCCTCCTGGCGGTGCCCAACCTCAGCAAGCAACGTGAGAAGTGCCAGACAACAGTGCCACCCCTCCTGCTCCTAAGAGCGGCGCACCTCCAAGCTCTAGGCGACAAGTCCTCCTTTATCCAGGCACCACACATGACCCAACAGCTCTAGGAGAGCCTTGCTCCCCTCCGGATCGTTCTCGGCAGTGCCTCCTCATCCCCCGCATCAGGCTGCCACACCTTCGAGCGTGCACCTTCTAGCTACCTCCAGATCCAGGGCGCCACTCCACCTTTCCCCCGCGCGATTCCCAGTCCCCCCGGGCGTGCGGTGCTCTATCGGCGGATCCGCTCCAAGAAGGCGGCCATCTGGAGATCTCCTTCGTGGCGGTGCCTTTGGACGAGGAGGTTCCCACAATAGGGAACCCTAGGGCCCGATGGCCCTTCTTTATAAAAAAGAGAGCCCAATTTTGGGCTGCCGAAAAAAAGAGAGGGGAGCCCAGAATTTGGGCCCATATGTGGGCCATGTATAAAAAAATGGGGTTGGCTATTAAAAAAAAGGAAGGTAAATAGCCAAGGAAAATTTTTGAAAAAAAGGAAGGAGGAGGAAGAAGGCCGAAAAAAACACGGCTTAAAATTATTTTTCAAAAAAGAAAAAAGAAAAAAGAAAAGGCATGTACAAAAAAACCGTATGCAATTTCCAAAAAAAAGGAGGAAAGAAAATGAAAAGCCGTTAAAAAAAATATGAATGGATTATGTGACAGCTATTACAAAAAAAATTATTATACGAAAAAAATATTGCAAGGAAAGCTGGAAAAAAAGTGATGTGAAACGACTTAAAAAATGTGTTTGAGAAGAAAAGCCGAAAATGTGACGACTTATTTGGCCTTTGTTTAACCCCATTTTATTGTCTTCTCCCAACTTGGTTGACGATTCCGACCATTATGTGAGAAAGGAGGAGTATTGTGTAGAGTCACGGTCTTCTTTAGATGTCAGATTCTCCAGACCTGTCAGATTTCCAGACTCTACAAGTTCGTATTATCCAGACTCGACGCCAGATGTTTCCGAGCCTCTAATTTCAGACACACACATGTATGCGGTCTTTTCAATGTGCACATGTTTGCCATCTTTTGTCGTGGTCCCCATCATTCTTGTTGTTTCGGCCAGAGTTTTCATGTGAGCCATAGGGACTTCAGAGCAGGGGACCATTCCCTATGACATGTGGGCAGGGATTTTCATGTGGTATCATAGGGACTCCAGAGTAGAGTACCATTCTCTGAGCCAAATGGGAGAGACCTATTTCTCCGACGAGGAGACTTCTACATGCGAAGTTTCAGACTCGAAATTCAGATTCTGAGTCCTCTGTTTGACTCACACTCCAACCCGTTCGTCCTCCTCACATGCACGTCATGAGAAGACACGTCCTCGACAATAGCCGTCAGTTGTGCGCGTTGAGTTGATATTGTCTGTAGTGTCATGTAGAGTGAGTTGAGTTTCTTTCTCTTTGTCCAAGCTGAGCTATGCATGCTCCAGCTTGAGGGGGAGCGTTGGAGTATTTGGTTGTGCACCTGTTGTGTTGTAGATGGGTAAATGGATAACTCCAGGATCCATTTACCCCATTCCACTGTTTAGTCTCACATTTACCAGTGGTGGGACTTGGAGGTTCTGTGGAGGCTATATAAGGAGCCCCAGACCTCATGTATCTATTGAGAAAAAGGAATGCAATATCTGCCCCTTTGAGGGCTTCTCCCGTGGTTTCATCCCGTTCCTTAGGGAGTATGGTTTCACGTAAAAAATCTTGTGTTCCATGTTTTATCTTTCTTGTTCTTAAGTTCTGTTTATTAATTTCGCTTCTGCTTCCTATTTTCTAACAGATTCCATATGCCCACATGCACAAACACATGTGCACAATTTTGTGAAGTCATATATGCCACAGTGCAGCTGTGGTGCTTGATATATGTAGTGCCCAAAGGCTGCCTAGTCATAGGCTATAGATATGTTCATGTATGATAAGTATTAGGGATGCATACATACGGATACATGGATGGATATAGGTGTTACCATATCCTTATCCATTTTTAAATACGAATACATTTGCGGATACAGAGACATAGACATATATGAAAATATGTTACTATATACTTAAAAAACGGATACGGATGTAAACTGGATACTGATTGTGTACGTATAAAGTTAGGCATACTTTATAGATTAGCTTATATACATGTATTGGATGGAATACATATGGTATAAATTTACTAAATATGCTTATATCATAATAATTTACCAAATATGGTGAAAGAATGTAGTGTACGGCTAAAATTTAAATCTACAACAATATTTGTATATAAAAACAGATATAGATATACAAGTACGCCTATTTACAGATATCAAAGTGATATCCGTATCCATATCCATTTTAAAACAGATCCGGATGTCAAAATCTGTATAAAGCGGATACGGTGGCGGATTGGATATGGCCGTATCCGTTTGCATCCCTAACCGGTATGCATCTATATAAAAATTCTGCCTATACAGGCTGCCAACATATTTAGGTGCTTATCTTTATGTGTTTATGAAACATATTTTTAGGCATGTTATTCACTATCCAGAAAACAGTTATATTTGTTTTTGTACGATCCTTCATAAACTTGGCAGAGGTTAGACGCTAACCTATTTCATCGTTTATATTCAGGTTTGGGATTACACTGGTTTGGGGTACACTAGATACAATGCCAAAGATGTTGGAAAAGACAACCTAGGGTGAATGACAGTGTTCTTAAACTTTTGTTATCATTTGTTTGTATTTATAGATTGATGCATTTTTACTTCATGCATGCAGATGTGTTGTGGAGAATAAAGTGTTACACTATGCTCTCTTGTCATATTTACAGGTAAATGCCCCCCCCCCCCACACACACACACGGAGAGAGAGAGTCACACACATATTATGCATCCAACATTTGCCATTGTAATAATGTAATTTCGTTATGAAATCTCATATGAAAATAAAGGATCAGGCTAACCACCCCCCAAACATGCAGAATTAACAAAATAAACAAAGGGCAGCCCTATGCGTAAGCTCCGGTTTGTGGGGTTCGGAGAACGGTTGGAACACTAACGATATATTTGAAAAATGATAGATATTACTCACTACATAAAAGAACTAAATAAGAAATAATTCGAACTTTCAATCATATAAAGTTGATATCAACGTGTGAAGAATGTATGTGGCAACATTACTTGGTCAAGACATCCATCTGCTGGCGGCTTCGCAGAAACAACTTGGAATGTATACCTTTTCCAACTTGCTCCTTGATGTTGTGATAATCATTAATTTGTTAGATACGAATTATCAGCATGATTATCTATAGTATAACTTACGCGGGTCAACAGGTGCAAGTAGTTTTTGGAAAATTGACTCGATTCACCTAAACTTTTTTATGACCATAGCAAGATATTAAGAGTTTGGAAGAGTGTCAGTCAGTATTCTGTTTCTTGCCGCTCAAGATACAAGATTACCCCCAAGAAATATGTGTCAGTATTCTGTTTCTTGCCGCTCAAGATACAAGATTACCCCCAAGAAATATGTGAACCATGTGATAGATTTTTTTTCAGTAAACGACTCAAATAATCATTATTGTAATATACCCTCGAATCTAGATCAGCTGTTTGTAAAAGGAAATCCATTCCCTAGAGGCTGCTTCAAGTATGTGATAATCATTTGAGCTGCTTCTAAATAAACGTGAAGGTTGCTTATTTTTCCTGCTGCAGTTGACACATCGATGTAATGATTGTGACGTATAGAAACTCTCCAGTAAGACAATAAAGACTCTTGGCATCTAAACATTTGCTTATTTATCATATGTACAAAGTTTTGCCTTATTTATCATATCTACTGGAGGAGCCACATCTAAATGAATAAGAGCAAATTGTGCGATGCATGTTCTGATTGTCCCAACGATGATTCTTGTCAAGAATCTGCTCAATTATAGTGTAGTTTGGACATCTGATCTACTCTATGGAGGTCTTGTAACATCAAGGGTGCCGTCTGGTTTCGTTGCTTTTCATTCTTGCTGCTAATGTGCTGTGCTTGCTATTATGAGCGGCCATGTGATTCTTAGGGCGAGGAATTTTTTATTTAGATGCGGGGAGACATCTCTGTCCCCATCCTACAATATGGAGATGATACCATTTTTTATTCATTGAGGTGGGAAGTGTGGAGGTAAGGGCCATGTGTACTATGTTGGACTTTTTTGGGGAGTTTTTGGGACTGTGTGAATAGAATCAAATCCATCTTCGTGTCTTTCAGACTCTTTAGTACTGAGATTGATGAGTGTCTTGGGATCATTGAAACTCCTCGTGGGTCTCTTCCTATTGGTTATATCGGCCTCCCCTGTCACTTGAGAGATTGAATAGTCAGATTGGTTCTCGGTGATTGAGAGCATGGAGTGGAAGTTGGCAGTATGGAAGGACTTACGTCTTTCGGAGGTGGGAGACTTGTCCTGTTGAAGGTGGTCTTGGCAACCGTTCCATTTTTTTCATTTCCATGGGATTCTTCCTGCTGGAATCCGTCACCGAACGGAGGCTTGTCTATGTAGGTTCTTATGGAGCGATTCTAATGGTCAATCGAAGGGTTTACACCTAGTGAATTGGAAGTTGGTCACTTCCCCACAAATCATGGAGGTCTCAGGGTCCTCAGTCTAGAGGAGATGAATAAGGCTCTCCTGCTCAAGTGGGTGTCTCGTTTGCAGGGTGGGGATCTTCCCTGCCATTTTCTTTCGGACATATATGGTATTCTTGCTCATCGTATTATTATCGAATCTTCGTAACGCCTTTCCTCTGCTATTTGGAAAGGGATTTGTTTGATCATTCATTGGAGTCCCTGTATATCTACTCGATTCTTTGCAGTGGAGTCTTTTAGAAACTGGACGGTCAACTAGTCAGGTAACAACCTCCTTCGGGAGCATTTCCCGCACCTCTTTGCACTCACCGAGAATTGTGATGTGTCTGTTAGGGAAGCTTGGGTCCTCCGCCGTGTCTGAGCAATATTTTAAGGAGTTTTATAGATGCCTGAGGTGTTTGTTAGCTGTACGAGCCCTTCTGTAGACAATGATCATTGGATTTGCGATGATTATTATTCGTGTGAGGAAGGCTTACAAGGAACTCACAACCAACTCGATTTTGAATCCATGTATTAGAGAAAGAAATTGCAACATGATTTGGACCCTGATGATACCTTTGAAGATCAAGATTTTCCTTTAGCTTCACAAACTCGATCGAATGCTTACCAAGGTCTGTAGATCCATCTTTATCACATAGGATCACATATCGTGCTCCCTTCGTGGTAATGAGAGTGAGAACATGTCTCCTCTTTATATTCTTACCAATGGGTGGACCTTTCTTCCCACCTTAACTTATGGAGTTCCTTGGAGTCCATCCCGTTCAGATTCATGGCAGAGCTCTTGCATCCTATCGCCGCGATATGGGCGATTTGGTTTTCACGCAATAGGATCACTTTTTCATTTAACATGTTTTATATTGATAATATAGGCCTTTTCACTAGATCTCTTCTTAAAACATGGTTGCTATAGTACGTTTCTTTACTTTTTGCGTAGTATAATCTTGGGATTGACACCTACAAAGTGTTTCCCTTTTTTGACTAAAAAAAAGAACTTGGTCAACTGCAATTGACTTAATTTGTCTACCCGTTAGCTTGAGTCGAGCAGTGTCCAAGGAAGTCCAGAAACTTCCCAAATTCGAAGAATCAAGCCAACTGAGTGCAATCTCTCTCAGACCCTTCTATCGGACCATAATTAAGGAATACATGTTCATTATCTTATGGGGAACACTAAGAAAGGCACACCTGCATAATGGGTAAATTTTGCCCTTTAGTTCTTCATTATAATTTGGTCGTGCCTTAATATCTAAAATATTTCACTCCGAGGGGAATTTCTTGAGCTCCTGACTAATTTACAATCATGATGCTAGTCGCTAGGATTAAATTGCATGTTAGAAGTCAAAAGCTTGTATGCCTTCCTAATTGAAAAGTCTCCATCCTTACTTTCAAAAAAGAAAAGAAAAGTCTCCGTCTCCGTAAATCTCCCTAATTAATGTGTGTCGCGTTGTTATAGTCGGGCAATCAGGATCGATCAAAAATTAACCGCACGAATCGATTATCAATGAATTAATGAATGTTTGGTTTGATGTATTTTTAACTTGGGCAAGCCCCATGGTCGACTCAAGGAGGCAAAGGAACAACGTCGGATCAAGTTAGATGAATTAGATCACCGTTTCCAAGAGTTTTTTTGGTATTTTTTAAGGGATATTTACACCCATAACCCTGAGTAATTTTGTAATTACCCCAGGAACCCTCGATAATTCACAATTACATGAATAACCCCGAATAATCCTTAACTCTTGACATAGCCCTATGTTATGTTCCGTTTGGCATGGTCGTTATATTCGACGGTTGCCGTTAGAAAACGATAAAATTACCCCTAATGCTCAGTCGTATTTACAAATCATGTCATCTCGTTATAGTAGGCAGAGCTATAGGTCGAGGAGTCTGCATCACCGCGGTACGTATGCGCGGTCGGGGACAAAGTCAGGGTGGAGGCGAGGAAGCCGCCTATGGAAGGCATGGAGGAGCTGCCCATCTCCAACCTGGCTGGCCCCGATATTTATCCAGAAGAAAAATTATCCAGAAGCAAAATTATCCCAAGTAGATATTTCAATGACAATCTAGGAGAGTTGAAATTTCGTAAAAATATTATTTGTGGATTTAATTAAAAATCAATTACTGTAATCACTAAATAATTTATTTTATACAAAAGACACATCCATTTCTGATGAAACTTGGATAATAATTAAAACACAACAAGAGGTATCATCTTGAAGTTTTGCACAATTTTTGGAGCAATAAATCAGTATCTCAACTCTGATTTTTAATAAATTACCCAATGCTTACAAAAAACTAATTAAATAGCCACAATGTACAGAATTAATTTCTCAACAAAATGCTATTTTTGTATTAATTTTTCCCTTTAGATCTTCATTATAATTTGGCCGTGCCTTAATATCTAAAATATTTCACTCCGAGGGGAATTTCTTGAGCTCCTAACTAATTTACAATCATGGTGCTAGTCGCTAGAATTAAATTGCATGTTAGAAGTCAAAAGCTTGTATGCCTTCGTAATTGAAAAGTCTCCATCCTTACTTTCAAAAAAGAAAAGAAAAGTCTCCGTCCTCCCAGCACTAGTGATCTGATAAATTTGAAAATCATCCTATTTAATGTGTGTCGCGTTGTTATAGTCGGGCAATCAGGATCGATCAAAAATTAACCGCACGAATCGAATTATCAATGAATTGATGAATGTTTGGTTTGATGTATTTTTAACTTGGGCAAGCCCCATGGTTGACTCAAGGAGGCAAAGGAACAACGTCGGATCAAGTTAGATGAATTCGATCACCGTTTCCAAGAGGTTTTTTTTGGTATTTTTTAAGGGATATTTACACCCATAACCCTGAGTAATTTCGTAATTACCCTAGGAACCCTCGATAATTCACAATTACGTGAATAACCCCGAATAATCCTTAACTCTTACATGACATAACCCTGTGTTATATTCCGTTTGGCTTGGCCGTTATATTCGATGGTTGCCGTTAGAAAACGACAAAGTTACCCCTAATGCTCAGTCGTATTTACAAATCATGTCATCTCGTTATAGTAGGCAGAGCTATAGGTCGACGAGTTTGCATCACCGCGGTATGTATGCGTGGTCGGGGACAGAGTCAGGGTGGAGGCGAGGAAGCCGCCTATGGAAGGCGTTGAGGAGGAGCTGCCCATCTCCAACCTGGCTGGCCCCGATATTTATCCAGAAGCAAAATTATCCAGAAGCAAAATTATCCAGAAGCAAAATTACCCCAAGTAGATATTTCAATGACAATCCAGGAGAGTTGAAATTTTGCAAAGATATTATTTGTGGATTTAATTAAAATCAATTACTGAAATCACTAAACAATTTATTTTATACAAAAGACATCCATTTCTGATGAAACTTGGACAATAATTAAAACACAACAAGAGGCATCATCTAGAAGTTTTGCACAATTTTTGGAGCTATAAATAAGTATCTCAAACTCTAATTTTTAGTAAATTATCCAATGCTCAGAAAAAACTAATTAAATAGCCACAATCAGTGTTTCACTAAATCGGCCGAACAGGCCGCATATGCGGCCGCATATGCCCGTGTGGCATGTAGACCGCACCGATTACTTGAATCAGTGCGTTATGCGCCTTCCCCGCATATGCGGCCCGCATATGCCCCGCATACTGCTCCAGCAGCTCCAACTTTTCAATCTTCTCATTCAGGTCCTTAATTCCATAACTCTGCCTCTTTATTCAATTGTTAGAATATGACATGCATTTATATACAATTGTAATTCATTATACCATTATGTATATGCAATGTTTTATGTTTTTCTCATGTATTATTTTCATGAGTATGTACAATGTATCGTCGAATATTTTTTATACATGAATGTATCGTCGAATATTTTTTATACATGCCGATTGAGGTTTTGCTCATGTAGTGCATGTATGTGTATTGAAGTTTTGTTATTACAAATCATATAATGTAAAGTTTTTATGATAAATATTTTTTTGTGAATAAATATGAGGCAATTAAAAGTATATATACACACCCATCTAACATGAGTCGTTTTTCTTAGATTTTCTTTAACTCCACTTAGATACATAACTTCAGTGGTAATGTTATTCATAGATATTTTTTTATTTTTAAATTAAAAATTAAAAAACCGCTTAGAACCGCATATACCCCGCATATGCTCCCGTATACCGCTTAATCAGTATTCAGTGACCAGTCCGAACACATACGCATATCGCTTTCCTGAACCTTGGCCACAATGTACAGAATTAATTTCTCAACAAAATGCTATTTTTGTATTAATTTTGCCCTTCAGATCTTCATTATAATTTGGTTGTGCCTTAATATCTAAAATATTTCACTCCGAGGGGAATTTCTTGAGCTCTTGACTAATTTACAATCATGGTGCTAGTCGCTAGGATTAAATTGCATGTTAGAAGTCAAAAGGTTGTATGCTTCCTAATTGAAAAGTCTCCATCCTTACTTTCAAAAAAGAAAAGAAAAGTCTCTGTCCTCCCAGCACTAGTGATCTGATAAATCCGAAAATCGCCCTATCTAATATGTGTCGTGTTGTTATAGTCGGGCAATCAGGATCGATCAAAAATTAACCGCACGAATCGAATTATCAATGAATTAATGAACGTTTGGTTTGATGTATTTTTAACTTGGGCAAGCCCCATGGTCGACTCAAGGAGGCAAAGGAACAACGTCGGATCAAGTTAAATGAATTAGATCACCGTTTCCAAGAGGTTTTTTTGTATTTTTTTAAGGGATATTTACACCCATAACCCTGAGTAATTTCGTAATTACGCCAGGTACCCTCGATAATTCACAATTACATAAATAACTCCGAATAATCCTTAACTCTTACATGACATAACCCTGTTTTATGTTCCGTTTGCCATGATCGTTGTATTCGACGGTTGCCGTTAGAAAACGACAAAATTACCCATAATGCTCAGTCGTATTTACAAATCATGTCATCTCGTTATAGTAGGCAGAGCTATAGGTCGACAAGTCTGCATCACCGCGGTACGCATGCGCGGTCGGGGACAGAGTCAGGGTGGAGGCGAGGAAGCCGCCTATGGATGGCGTGGAGGAGGAGCTGCCTATCTCCAACCTGGCTGGCCCCGATATTTATCCAAAAGCAAAATTCTCCAGAAGCAAAATTATTCCAAGTAGATATTTCAATGACAATCCAGGAGAGTTGAAATTTCGCAAAATTATTATTTGTGGATTTAATTAAAAATCAATTACTGAAATCACTAAACAATTTATTTTATACAAAAGACACATCCATTTCTGATGAAACTTGGACAATAATTAAACACAATAAGAGGCATCATCTAGAAGTTTTGCACAATTTTTGGAGCAATAAATAAGTATCTCAAACTCTAATTTTTAGTAAATTGTCCAATATTCACAAAAAACTAATTAAATAGCCACAATGTACAGAGTTAATTTCTCAACAAAATGCTATTTTTGTATTAATTTTGCCCTTTAGATCTTCTTTATAATTTGGTCGTGCCTTAATATCAAAAATATTTCACTCCGAGGGGAATTTCTTGAGCTCCTGACTAATTTACAATCATGGTGCTAGTCGTTAGGATTAAATTGCATGTTAGAAGTCAAAAGCTTGTATGCCATCCTAATTGAAAAGTTTCCATCCTTACTTTCAAAAAAGAAAAGAAAAGTCTCCGTCCTCCCAGCACTAGCGATCTGATAAATCCGAAAATCGCCCTATTTAATGTGTGTCGCGTTGTTATAGTCGGGCAATCGGGATCGATCAAAAATTAACCGCACGAATCGAATTGTCAATGAATTAATAAATATTTGGTTTGATGTATTTTTAACCTGAGAAAGCCCCATGGTCGACTCAAGGAGGCAAAGGAACAACGTCGGATCAAGTTAGATGAATTAGATCACCATTTCCAAGAGTTTTTTTTTGTATTTTTTAAGCGATATTTACACCCATAACCTTGAGTAATTTCGTAATTACTCCAGGAACCCTCGATAATTCACAATTACATGTATAACCCCGAATAATCCTTAACTCTTACATGACATAACCCTGTGTTATGTTCCGTTTGGCATGACCGTTATATTCGACGGTTGCCGTTAGAAAACGACAAAATTACCCTTAATGCTCAGTCGTATTTACAAATCATGTCATCTCGTTATAGTAGGCAGAGCTATAGGTCGACGAGTTTGCATCACTGCGGTACGTATGCGCGGTCGGGGATAGAGTCATGGTGGAGGCGAGGAAGCCGCCTATGGAAGGCGTGGAGGAGAGCTGCCCATCTCCAACCTGGCTGGCCCCGATATTTATCCAGAAGAAAGATTATCCAGAAGCAAAATTATCTCAAGTAGATATTTCAATGACAATCCAGGAGAGTTGAAATTTCGCAAAAATATTATTTGTGGATTTATTAAAAAATCAATTACTGAAATCACTAAACAATTTATTTTATACAAAAGACACATCCATTTCTGATGAAACTTGGACAATAATTAAAACACAACAAGAGGCATTATCTAGAAGTTTTGCACAATTTTTGGAGCAATAAATAAGTATCTCAAACTCTAATTTTTAGTAAATTATCCAATGCTCACAAAAAACTAATTAAATAGCCACAATGTACAGAATTAATTTCTCAACAAAATGCTATTTTTGGATTAATATTTCCCTTCAGATCTTCATTATAATTTGGTCGTGCCTTAATATCTAAAATATTTCACTCCGAGGGGAATTTCTTGAGCTCTTGACTAATTTACAATCATGGTGCTAGTCGCTAGGATTAAATTGCATGTTAGAAGTCAATAGCTTGTATGCCTTCCTAATTGAAAAGTCTCCATCCTTACTTTCAAAAAAGAAAAGAAAAGTCTCTGTCCTCCCAGCACTAGTGATCTGATAAATCCGAAAATCGCCCTATTTAATGTGTGTCGCGTTGTTATAGTCGAGCAATCAAGATCGATCAAAAATTAACCACACGAATCGAATTATCAATGAATTAATGAATGTTTGGTTTGATGTATTTTTAACTTGGGCAAGCCCCATGGTCGACTCAAGGATGCAAAGGAACAACGTCAGATCAAGTTAGATGAATTAGATCACCGTTTCCAAGAGGTTTTTTTGGTATTTTTTAAGGGATATTTACACCCATAACCCTGAGTAATTTTGTAATTACCCCAGGAACCCTCGATAATTCACAATTACATGAATAACCCCGAATAATACTTAACTCTTACATGACATAACCCTGTGTTATGTTCCGTTTGGCATGGCCGTTATATTCGATGGTTGCCGTTAGAAAATGATAAAATTACCCCTATTTCTCAGTCGTATTTACAAATCATGTCATCTCGTTATAGTAGGCAGAGCTATAGGTCGACGAGTTTGCTTCACCGCGGTACGTATGCGCGGTCGGGGACAGAGTCAGGGTGGAGGCGAGGAAGCCGCCTATGGAAGGGTGGAGGAGGAGCTGCCCATCTCCAACCTGGCTGGCCCCTATATTTATCCAGAAGCAAAATTATCCAGAAGCGAAATTATCCCAAGTAGTTATTTCAATGACAATCCATGAGAGTTGAAATTTCACAAAAATATTATTTGTGGATTTAATTAAAAATCCATTTCTGATGAAACTTGGACAATAATTAAAACACAACAAGAGGCATCATCTAGAAGTTTTACACAATTTTTGGAGCAATAAATAAGTATCTCAAACTCTAATTTTTAGTAAATTATCCAATACTCACAAACTACTAATTAAATAGCCACAATGTACAGAATTAATTTCTCAACAAAATGCTATTTTTGTATTAAAAATTGATGCAAAGTAGATGTCCAAATTAATGCATAAATTATTGGACATGTGAGCCCACGACGAGCTATTATGCAATAAATGTTATTGGCAATATCATTCTCTGATCTGAAATGAAGAATAGATAATTTGCATAATAGGTCTTTTAGTACAATTAGGGTTATGTACCATGGCCATCTTGATGTTCATACAACTGTTGATTCAAATATTGAATCATAGAGGCTGGTGCTTGGATGAACATCTAAAGAGTTAGATTGAGGACTCATCAAGCACCATCAAATGATTGTTGAGAGATGATTTCCAGCCTGAGTGGGAGATGGCAATCCTTTCTCATTTAGGCTGATATCTGACCGACCTCTTGATGCAGGTCCTCTGCATGGGAATAGAGATTCGGAGGTGTTAGATTAGTTAGGTCAAAGAGTTGACTTAACGAGATCGAGATAACCAAAGTCCTATGTCATATGCTGTCACGATATAGGAACGTATCCTCTGACCGGAGACAAATGTGTTACTATATGTCTGAGTATGTACATTTGGCAGACCAATAGGTTGATGACCTAATCAAGGTCTATACACCGGCGCGCTGGTGTGCATATAAGGGCATATGAGTAATACAATCTCTCAAAGGGATCATACATGTTCAGTTACTGAACCGGAAGACATGAGCTCACTCATGAGATATTGGGGAGAATCAAATTCCGTGCACGGTCGTCTCGCTTTGGAAGCTTGACTGAATTTGTAGGTTTGATATATCCTTTTGGAAAGTATATGATCAACACTTGGGTATGATATATGCTTTTGGAAAGTATATGATCGATACCAACTCCCAATGATCGAATGAGAAGCTTAATGATAAAACCCTGAAGTAGATAGTGTAAAATTGATCTTATGCTTCTGGTTTATTCTGGGTCTTCCAGTATGCATGATGTACGTGTATTTCGAATACCTGAGGGTGATGTGATCATAAACGGTTGTATAACCATGACGCTTCCATTTCTAGGGAGTGATGAAACGGGTCTGGATTTTAGTGACTCCTCTCAGTAGAGAAGTAATCTGATCTTGGTCCAAATATTGGACATTGATCTGATTGTGATTCAGATGCAATGAGAAGATTAGATTTACGATCTTGATTTAATCAATAATCTATGGGAGGCCTGGGAACTGGATTTGAGATGTGATCTCAATATCCAAGTCACTATACGTGGAACAATACAATCGCCCTGTCCTTATCTCCAAGTATTCGTGGAGAAAGTGCATTATCCTTGAAAGAGTTCAGGATAATTTCATTGTTGATATATGTATCCAAGCATTGAGTAAATTGGTAATTAAATGTGATTTAATTACCATGATTAATATTAATTCGATTCATATTATAAAGAGAGTTATCTTAGATAATTAAATGTGATTTGATTATCAAAGATGTAAATAATGTGAATGTGATTCATATTATTTGGGCACATGAGAATAGAGATCCAAGATGATTAAATGTGATTTAATTATCATGGATATTGAATAATGTGGATAGCACTATCCATATTAATCATGTATATTACAAATGTGATTTATAATATATAAGAGAGAGCTATTTGTAATTTACATTTGTTAATTAAATGTTGATGTGAATTGGATTCACATTGAACAATTAATTGAAAATGTAATTTACATTTTATTTTGGGTTGTGAATGTGATTCACAAATTTCTAATGGCAAGATTGCAATGTTCACAAAATAGATTGGATTTATTTTTATGAAATAATTTGCAACAAAAGTTGTTGCAAATATTGTAGAGAATCATGAGATAATGTAATCTCATGTAATAGGAGAGAGATATCCACCTTCTATATAGGAAGAGTGGACGGCCACAATTCCTATAAGGAATGTGGTGGCCGTCCACCCTCCTTATGGAAGGAGGCTTGCCTCCTTCCTATTTCTCTAATGGAGATTGATTTGATATAAATCGAATTATATTCAATATATATATATATATATTTGATTTTATTGAATTAATTGTTGTTGATTTTTACCAACACAAATCTTGGCCATTAAAAGAAACACAAATCAATGTGAGCCATTGGATTTGTGTTGTCTATGGAGTGAGATCCATGGATCCCAAAATATTATAAAAGGAGAGGCACCCTCTTTGCTCTTCTTTACACAATGAGAACATAAGTCTCTCTCTCTCTCTTTCTCTCTCTACACGCCTACTCTCTCCCTCCCTCTCATATGGCCGTCCACCATGGATGCCCTAGAGGGAGTCTCCATCACCGCAGCGTCGTCGTTATGCTACCTGATCGTTTGCTCGTGGATCTCCGTCTCCTTCGGTGCGCCTCGCTCGTGAAGAAGACATCGGATATCGTGTGTCAAGATCAGGAGATCCTCCGCTTGGATCATCAACATGGATTGCGAGAAGCACGCGTTTCATCAACATGCTCGCAAGCATCTCCTCCGTCGGATCGGACTTGAGACAGGAGGTCTCTTCGTTTAGAGACTCGATCGCAACCTCGCTTCAAAAGGTAATCCTATTACTTGTTTGTGGTTTAGACGAAAAGATTCGAGAAGTGTTCTTGGATCATGTGGTTTCATCGCATGAAAATTTTTAATTTCCGCTGTATAGAGCAACTAGTGCGACTAGTCGCTCCCGATCGCATTACGATGCGATCCTCACGCTTCCGTGATGCGCTTAAGGATCTCCCCATATCCTTCATAAATGCAGGGGTGTCTTTGCAATACAGAAATTAAAAGTTAACAAAAAAACTTGCACAGGGCACCTCTGAAATTATGAAAACGTGCGAGTAATAAAGTGCAATTTTCACATAATAAATAAAATAATAAAAATGAAATAGTCCTTTGCAGATCGTGGGTACTTGGAACCCAAGTCTGGGCACACGCGAGGCGGACCGAAGGCGGTAGCAGAGCTCGCGAGGGCGACGGTCGCGGGGAAGCCGATGGGGGCGTGCGGCGGTGGCGCGCAGGCAGGAGTGCGTGGAGGGGCAGCGCTGGCCTATTGGCGTGGAGGTCGGCGGGTGGCGAGTGGCACAACAGAGGTGGAGGAGGACGCAGCGGCGCGCGCGACTGGGAGGCGTAGGCGGCGCAGCAGAGGCGGGTGGTGGGCGTCTTGTGTCTTCAGGCGGCGCGCGGCTGGGCGCCCACGTGCGGGGGAGCTGGAGCGTGCAACGACCGCGTGCACGGAGGGCAGGCGCGACTAAGGGTGGAAGTGGGTCGCGCTAATGGCGCGGTTGGCGACCTGGCCTGGAGGTTGGAGCGTCGCGCGCGTGGCAGAGCTAGGCGCTGGTGGGACACGAGGCCTGCCGCAAGTGGCCTGCGGTGCGAGCTGCTGGGCGGCGTTGGCCTACGCGCGTTAGGACGGACGGAGGCCGCGGAGGGGGCACCACGCTTCTGGGAGGCGCGGCTCGCCGACCAGGGGCTGCATACGACCATGGCTGACCCGCAGGTTGCGGCGACATGGACGAGAAGGGGACATCGACCTGCTATGGAGGAGGGTTGGCGTGGATCCTTTTTTTTTTATTGTATTTTTTTGTAATTTTTTTCTTGTAAACAAGAAATAAAAATGTAATGAAGAGGTGATGATGATGGTGTATGATGAAGTTGATGATGTAATAATAATAATAAATGTGATTATGAGTTGTTGTGTGATCGATGATGATTATGATTAGTGGAGATATATAGTATAACAACAATAACAAAAATTAGATAAATAAAATATGAGGAAAAGTAGAGGGATACTTACATGTGGTGGATCGTCAGATTTTTGGAGCAGCTATGCTGGACTCCTGTTGTCGCCTCGAGCGACGTGGCGGATGCGCCAAGAAGCTGAGCGAGTCTGATTGGAAGCTCGCGACACGACAATGATGATGTCACGGATCCTGTCTTTGAGGTTGTCGTCACTCAACTCGTCTCCTACAACTGTTACCTGAAGGTTAAACGGGCTCGACCTCTCTTCTCTATTGAAATGGCGGATGATGAAAAATATGGGAGGAGAAGAGAATAAAAAGGAGGAGAAGTTAGAAAAGAGGTGGAGAAAGTGGAGAGAATGATGGAGTGGTGGAGACTTGGAGTGGGGAACAAGTAAAGGGAGAGAAAATAATAATAATAAATAAATAAATATAATAAGTAGGCTATTAAAAATAACGAAGAGAAAAAAATAAAATAGGAAAAATTAAAAATTAAATTAAAAATAAATGAAAAATAAAAAATAAAAAATAATTAATAAATAAAATAAAATATGAAAATAAAAAATAAAAAATGGGGGTGACACGTGGCAGTTCCAGGAGTTGCCACATGTCGCTCCCAGAAAAAATCAAAAATTAAATCTAAATAAAAATAAAAAAAAGAAATATAAAAGAGGTCAGATCAAAAAGTGGTAAACACGAAAGTTGCTCATCGTGACGAGATCTACAACTTTTGTGAAGAACCGAAAATCAAAATAAACCATATGTACAAAGTGTATTTTTGGGTGATATCTTATAGGTATAAAATACCGTATTTTTATGTTTTACAATTTTTTCCATTTTTAAATAAGAGAAAAATCAAAATTAAGTTAGAAAAATATGAAAGAAATATTTTCAACTTAATCTATTTTTTGGATTTTTAATAATTAAGAAAAATACAAAGATAAAATGAAGGGTATTTTAGTCAATATGTACAATATACAATAGGGGCCAAAAAACCCAAGTTTCACATACGATCTCCGATTTTTATGAAATTGGTATTGTTTTGAAGGTCTTTGAATGTATATTACTTTAAAAGTGAGTAGACCTAAACCGAACACTGTATGAGAGTGATATGTGCATTTGAAGGTTCTTAATCTCAAACTAGGGCTCGGGTTTTATTGGTCAATTTTACAAGTTAGTATTTTTTTTGATATTTTTTCTTTATTAGTGTTCGTTATATATATGCTATGGAGTTGGTTTTATTGGATTTGGAGTTAGTATACAATAGGTACGAATAGGTGAATATATACAAGGAATTTCAGGTTTCTTATTTATGCTATGAATGCTAAAATGCACATATTATTTACATATGCATGAGTGCTAATTATGTAGTATAAGTGATGCAATGCAGCTAATTACTCAGGAACAAAACTCTATTTTCAACTTTTAGAGTGATGAATCACATATTCATCATGATCCCTAGTCCCAAGGGTCCCTTAACTTATCCATGCTCATTCGCTAGCTTTAGGAAATCATACAATTATTAATCCAAAAATCATACCAACCGGTAGGGCATCATTTTGCATTTGTCTAGGCCTTTATCACTCAAGTCATGATCCGTCGTTGAAGCAAAGAAACTTGGAAACCGAATAGATATATCTCCATTCCCACATTAGTCGTTCTTTTGGAACTTGAAAGAGCCTCTATCTCTCAACACGTGATGCATCCTAGCAAACATCTCTTAAGGAACAAAAAAGAGAACATTCTACTATGATGTAGGAGACACCTAGAGCTGTGAAGAGGCCCTATAAATACCTTCCACTAATCTACAAATCAAGTCCTCCCCAAACCTTGAATTTACGAGTTTCGCCTTGCAAGGAGAGCCTTGTTAAACTCCTCAAGCCTCGAAACCCCCAAGCCGCCCTTATCCGTAGGCATCGTGGCAGAGTTCCAATACACTAAATGAGCACCACACATCTCCCTTCTAAAGGTTGCCCAAAGGAATCTCAAGATGGCGGTAAACCCCAACTGACATCACCCTAGTGAAATGAATAAAATGGGAATCACTGGATGAAGTGCCTTTAAGAATACCCGACTACTGCTCCAAGAAAGGCAAGAGGCCTTCAAGTTAGAGATAAGCATCGGGTTGGGCCCCTTCAGGTCCAAGGTGACTCTGCCCATGACCCATTAAACATGATGAGTCACGTGTTGCATTGTGACTAGTAATTTCTTATCCTAGCTAGCCTACAACCTGTCCCTATCCTAGTAACATGGACTTGGATTCGGCTCGGACTGTTCCATTTACGTTTTTAGGGTGGAATTTTGGAGTAGGAATAAAAGTAGTTGAATATGCCTCTGTTAGTGATGAATGATGAGTACGAATGGACATTAAAAGTATTATGGGTAGAAAAAGGGATTAATGGATAGGAAAGGGTTGATTTTGCGAGATATGTTTATGGGGAGTACAAAGAAGAGTGCAGGTCTTTGTACATTAAGGAGGGTGATGTTGCAATGTTGGTGTTGAGGAATAAATTGACCTTGTTTTTGTTGTAAGAGGAGTGAACATGTATGTACATATTAAATGTTAGCTGAATGATATAAGGATTGAGATATTATCTCAGTGGGTTATGTAACACTGTATGGTTACTCTTATTAGGTCGTATTTGGGTCTGTTGGTCTGCTAGAATGGACAACAACAAAGCTTTTTTCGACATTAAGTAGGGTCGGCTACATGGATTCTTTGCCTCCATTCAGATCTATCTTGGGCTATTCTCGGGCCTAGATCCATAAAACTAAGATCCCTTCGTATAGTCTCATTCCAACACTTCTTGGACCTTTCTCGCCCTCTCTTAGCCTGTTCAACATCCCAAAACTCGCATCTCCTGGTGCATCAGCTGACCTCCTTTGCAAGTGGCTAAACCGCTTTAAGCGGTTTTCTCATATCTTATCATTGGTCGGAGCTATACCAACTTTCTTTCTGACTGCATCATTCCGAATCCGATCTTTACGTGTGTGTCAACACATACACCTTAGCATTTTCATTTTTGCTACTGCCTTTCTTTGCACATGTTTATGGTTCACATGCCAACATTCATATCCATAGAGAATAGCAGATCTCACGGTTACTTTGTAAAACTTTACTTTGATTTTCAAATGAGTTTGCTTATCACATAGAACAGTAGAGGCTTCTCTCCGCTTTAACCAACCTGCATTTATTCTATTAGTAGCATCTCCATCCATTCCTCCACCATATTGCAAAATAGATCCCAAGTATCTTAATGAATCTCTGTACTGAATGTTTTCGTCATCAATCTTCACATCGTTTCCTTCACCATTACTTCCATCAAAAGTGCACTCCATATATTCAGTCTTAACTTATACGAAATCCTTTAGTCTCTAATGCAAGTCTCCAGACATCAAGCTTCTCATTTAGTCCATCTCTAGTCTCGTTAATCAACATGATATCATCAATGAATAACATACACCAAGGTATCTCATCCTAAATGTGACTTGTCAACTCATCCATATTCTAAGTAAAAAGGAATGGACTCAAAGCTGAACCTTGATGTAGACCAATGTTGATGTCAAAATAGTCGGTCTTCCCAGACTGGATCCTCACACAAGCAGAAGCCATATCATGCATATCCTTTATAGGTTAATGTATATGACATGTACTTATCTCTTCTCTAAAACACTCCACAACATCTCCTATGGGACAGAATCGTAGGCTTTCTACAAATCAATGAAAATCATATGAAGATTCTTCTTTTTTGGTCTATAAATCTCTATTGTTCTTCTCAGCAAGTAGATGACTTCAATAGTTGAGCGATCTTACATGAATCCGAATTGATTTTCTTTGACTTTGGAAACATGCATCAATCTTCTTTCAATCACACATTTCCAAATTTTCATAGTGTGACTCATCAGCTGATACCTCTGTAATTTAAACAATTTTGAATGTCTCATTTGTTCTTATAAAGAGACACCACTATGCTTCTCCTCCAATCTTCCAGCGTTTTCTTGCGTTGCCAAATAACATTGAATAGATTTGTAAGCCAAATCAAACCACGATTACCTAAAACTCTCCAAACTTCTATAGGAAAGTCATCATGTCCTACACCTTTTACATGTCTCATAACCTTCAAAGCCTCCGCTACTTCCTTCCTTTGTATTCTTTTATAGCTTGTATGATTCAAGTAACTTTCACTACTAGCTAGATCTCCCAGAGTGATCTCTCTATTTCATTTCCCAATGAAAAGCTTATGGAAATACTATGTGACCTTCCTCATCTTTAATGCATCCCATTTAAAGTTCTTTGGTCTTTCTTTCTCTTGCTTTGACCAACTTGAATATATGCTTTTGGCCCTTCTTAGAGTTGAGGTTTTTGTACAAAACTTTATAAGCTTTTGACTTAGCTTCGCTTACAGCCTTCTTTGCTTCTTTCTTCGCTATTTTGTAGTTTGTGGCAGTATCCTCTGTCCTCTCTTTAAACATAGCTTTAAAGCACGCTCTTTTAGTTTTGAGCTTGTCTTGCACTTCTTTATTCCACCACTAAGCTTCCTTTTTGCATGGAGCTCCTCCCTTTGACTCGTTAAGCATCTCTTTGGTTACCCTTCAGATACAAGATGCTACCGCCTCCCACATCTTGTTTGCACTTCTGTTACAATCCCAAGATAAGTCTTCTAAAACCTTCTCCCTGAAGCTTGATTGCTTTAATTGGAGATTCCACCATCTAGTTCTAGTGATCTTGGAAACCCTCATTTTCTTTACCAGCCCTTTTATTTGCACATCCATGACTAACAAACAATGTTGGGTTGTCAGACTCTCTCTTGGGATTACTTTGCAGTCTGTTAGAAAATGAGAATGCGGAAGTGTAATATCGGAGGTAAAGAATAAGAACAATGAAGAACACTGGGATTTTTACGTGGAACCCTACTCCGTGAGGAGCAGGATAAAACTACGGGAGAATGTCTCAAAGGGCTGATGTTTCTATTGAACTTTCTCATCTGATACAGGTGGTGTAGGGCTTCTTATATAGCCCTCATCGAGTCTCCACATCCCACAAATAGTAGATGCAGGACTAAACAACTGGATGTGATAATTGGACCCTGTAGGGACCCAATTACCCATCTCTACATATGATGCATATGCTCCAACACCCCCTCCCTCAAGCTGGAGCATGCAATGCTCAGCTTGGATAAATAGAAAGAAATATCAAACTCACAATACTAAGCACTATCTACTCAACACTTACTCTACTGTTGGTTGTTGTCGAGGATGTTGCTTCTCATGTCATGTAGGTGAGGAGGAACAACAAGGTTGGAGTGTAAGTTGAACCAGGTCTCCTCTTTGGAGAACCATGTGCTATGTACTGTGCCTGTCAAAGTCACTGAAACTAGAATGAGTCCCCTTGTTGGAGAACTCTGGCCCGCCACATGTAGAAGACTGTGCATCATGTGGACAACTACTCCATCTTTGAAGGACCAAACTGAAAAAGCCGTGGAAACATCCTCTTCGGAGTCCACGGTTGTTGGATAATGGATTCTGAAAGTCTTCTTGTCGGAGAACCGGGTCTCTCCCATACTAGCTCAGCGAATGGAATCTCTACTATGGAGTCTCTATGAAACCACATGAAAACCCTAGCTCACAATGGCATCGAGAATGAGATCTCTACTCTGGAGTCCCTATGGATCACATGAAAACTCTAAGACCAAAAATAAAGATGGGTACCACACAAATGATGAACGTAGATACATGCGCATTAAACTGAAGATTCAGAACCAATCTGAACGTCGAGGCTGAATCTGAAGCATATAGTCTGACAACTAACCTGACATCTGGACTAGAGAATCTGAATATGAGTCAGAACTCTATACAATTCTCCCCCTTTCTCCCATACCGGTCGGAATAGAGGACATGGACCAAGTTTGAAGAAAAGAAAATGGGGAGAATACAAAATCAATAGCCATCATAATTTTTTTGGCTTTTCTTTTTCCTTTTTTCTCCAGTTATTTCTTCCTTTTTTATATCCATCTCCTTTTTTATGTATAGTTTTTTTTGTACGTAGCCTCTTCCTTTTTTATAACTCTCGGTCAGCCCAATTAGGCCTGGAAACTTTTGTCTTACCCCAAAGATACCTCACCTCCTTTTTTTAATTACTACAACAGTTGTGGGGCCATTGGGCAAATAAGTCACGTACAACTCCTTTTTTTAGGGTTCCCTTGTGAACCCACATCCTCGATGGGCAGTTTTGCTTACTGCTACCGCCTGGAGGAGGGGCGATGGAGTATCAGGAAGAGATCGACGATGCCACTTTAAAGATGGAGTCTCGCGCGAATTGCTCAACAACTTCGATGTGCAACATTACGTAGAAGGGGGGGGGGGCTGGAAGAGGCAAATCTGGAGATGATCGATATCGCTGGAGGTGTCGTGTGGGCATGATGCCACTGTGATCACCTGGAAGAGGAGACAAGGTGTTGCATGGCTGGTACCTTCTCTACTGCGCACCGCCTGGAAAAGGACTTGAAGGCACCGCCGTGGGTGTCTGAAACATGTGGCAGCGACGCTTGTAGGCTAGAGAATCACTGCTTAGCGCTGCTTGTGCTTGGGGTTTGCGCAATCGTGCAAGAGGGTTGCACAGAGCCTACATCTTTGTGGCCGATGGCGTCTTGAGTTGGAGATGAGGGACTCCGGTGTTGCTTGGGGGCTTCTGAGGGAATTACCTGCGTGGATGCATGAGAACATGCGCTTGGAAGGGATCCTCCACCTCCTTGGATCGCTCTTCTCTCATTTTCATCTCCCCCTTTTTTCCGAGAATTAGTTTCTGTTGGAGTCAGAACTTCTTCTTTGATAATTAGGGTTTCTCTCAAATCCTCTTTGATTGGAGTTGCGGTTGTGCTGATTGCATTGATTTGTCAAAACTTATGTTGGGTAGAATTAGGGTTTCAACGAAACCCTAGTTTTTGGAACTTATGAATCTTCAAATATGCAGAAATTATGGTTTTTGAAGAAACCCTAGAATTTCTCGAAACTTGGATAGATCACAGTCATGAACAAATGAAGATCAAACTCGCTCTGATAATTGAATCTCGATTAAATCGTGAACATATAATTAATGAATAAAATAAAATCCTCGAGAGTCTAACCCGCTCCGATACCATGTTAGAAAACGAAAATGCAGAAGCATAATATCAGAGATAAAGAATAAGAACAATGAAGAACTCTGGGATTTTTACGTGGAACCCTGCTCTGTGAGGAGCGAGATAAAATCACAGGAGAATACCTCAAAGGGCTGATGTTTCTATTGAACTTTCTCATCTGATACAACTGGTGGAGGGCTTCTTATATAGCCCCGCTGAGTCCCCACGTCCCATAAATAGTAGATGTGGGAGTAGACCACCGGATTTAGTAATTGGACCCTAGAGGGATCCAATTACCCATCTCTACATATGACACCCGTGCTCTGTTGGGAAAATGAGAAAACTTGTTTATTCCATACGCCCTAGGCTCTCTTATATATGAGAGTAGCCTATGTGTAAAATACATAGTCCAACGAGAAAAAGAAAATGCGAAAAGGTACAGACGAGAATAATATAGAATAACATATATCTCTACACTCCCCGTCAAGGTGGAGCACAGATGTCAATCATGCTCAGCTTGGATGAACACTTCTGGAACGACCCTCGAAGTAATGCCTTGGTAAAGATGTCATCGGTTTGGTCCCCTGAGCTAACATGGGATGTAGAAATAAACCCCTTCTGAATCATATCTCGTATGAAGTGACAATCAACCTCAATGTGCTTGGTTCGTTTATGAAATGCTGGATTATTTGCAATGAATAGAGCCGCTTGATTGTCACATTCCAAAGCCATAGGAAGCGAGACTTTTATATATAGATATGTGAGCACAGCCTTCACCCACATCATTTCTGTACTGACCTAGGCCATAGTCCTATATTCAGATTCATCACTAGATTTTGCTACAACCGTTTGCTTCTTGCTTCTCCATGAGACCAGAGAGTCTCCGACATACACAACAAATCCAGTAGTTGACTTCCTATCCTTAGGACATCCTGCGTAATTTGCATCTGCACATGCTGAGATAGTAGTGGACTTCCTATCCTTGTATTTCTTAAACAGCAGACCCGCACCTGGAGATGACTTAAGATACCTGAGTATCATATGTATAGCATCCATATCTACCTCACGTTGTTGCTCCATGAACTGGCTCACCCGACTCACAGCAAAGGAGATATCGGGTCTGTTAATAGTAACATAGAGAAGCTTGCCCACCAGTTCTCTATATCTTCTCCTATCTACCTCAACAGTATCGTCATCATATAATTTCATACTGGGATCCATGGGTATGGTGGCAGGTCGGCAACAAAGCATTTCTGTTTCACTCAACAGGTCAGTGACATATTTCCTCTGGGTCATTACCAGCCCATGAGGATTTCTGGCGAATTCCAATCTCAGAAAATATCTAAGAACTCCAAGGTTCTTGGTGATAAATTCACGACCCAGCATTTCTTTCGCCCTCTGAATTCCCTGTTCATCATCACCTGTAATCAAGATATCATCTACATACACCATAATTGCAATAATGCCTCTGGGCGTCTTCTGTACGAACAAGGAATGATCTGCATTGGAACGTCTGTACCCTTGTTTCTCAAACAGGTCTGAGAGCTTCTGGAACTAAGCTCTGGGGCTCTGCTTAAGGCCATAGATAGACTTATGAAGTCTACACACCTTAGAATACTCCCCCTCAACATCAAAACCCGGTGGCTGTTGCATGTAGACTTCCTCCTGTAAGCCACCGTATAAGAATGCATTCTTCACATCTAATTGGCATAGTGGCCAATCACGAGTAACCGCAACAGAGAGTAGGATCCGTAAGGTGGAATGGCGAGCAACCGACGAGAATATATTAAGATAATCCACCCCATATGTCTGTGGAAAGCCACGAGCAACCAGGCGTGCCTTGTATCTGTCAATGCTGCCATCTGCATTCTGCTTAACTGTAAAGACCCACTTGCAGCTCACTGTAGACACAACAGTAGGTGCAGTAACAAGGCTCCAGGTGCCTCTTGACTGAAGAGCAACCATTTCTTCTTCCATGGCTAAACGCCATCGACTATCCTTCAACGCATCTTGGTAATTCTGTGGAATATCCACCGCCGATAGTGCAATGACAAAATTTCCTGAAAGCTCCAGTTAAGCGATCAAAAAACACAATAGATGCTATGGGATATGACGCGCAGCTGCGCTTCTGCTTCCGAAGAGCAATAGGTAGATCCAAATCACCTGCCTCCTCATCTGGCCTTTGTAACACATCCTGCTCAGGGAAATCATCAGATCCATCAATATGAATAATATTCTCAGAACATACCTCAGGCGAGCTAGATGATGAGCGGTGACCATGAGCAGAAGCAGGCCGACGGATATAGTGGAATGGCAATGGGGAAACAGGAACAGTGACAGGAAGTGTAGGAGATGGTAGTGGTGGAGGTGGTAGTGGTGATGGTGGTGGTGGCATGTATATAGCTTCAGTAGTGCTAGCGGATACCAACTGATCACCTGTAGATGAGAAGTACATAACAGACTCGAAAAAGGTAACATCAGCACTAACGAGATACCTCCTGCGCAATAGATCATAACACTTGTACCCCTTCTGTGTTCTGGAGTACCCGACGAAAACACACTTGATAGCCTTCAGAGAGAGCTTGTCTATCCCTGGAGACAACTGGTGGACAAAGGCAACCGAGCCAAACACACAAGGAGTGAGATAGAACAATTCTTTGTCAGGAAAAACAAGAGAGAAAGGAGTCTTCTCACCTAAGACAGACGACGGCATACGATTAATGAGATAACATGCCGTAAGAACAACATCGCCCCAGAAAGAATGAGGGGCATGGCTCTGTATGAGAAGCGACCTGGTGACATCAAGTAAATGATGATGTTTCCTTTCTGCAACCCTATTTTGTTGGGAAGTATAGGCATAGATGTTTAGTGGATAATCCCTTGGATGAAAAATAATTGGAGAGCGTATGAGTACACAATTCCAAGGCATTATCACTTCTCACAATTTTTACAGATGCAGAAAAAACATTACGAACTTCATTGATGAAATTAATGATAATATTCCCCGCTTCAGATTTATTCTTTAACAGAAAGACCCACGACAGACGAGAGAAATCATCCACAATAACTATATAAAACCTGTGTCCTAGATGATCAGGAACACGACTAGGACCCCAGATATCTACATGAAACAACTCAAACTTGGAGGTACTGCTCCGACACTGACGACTGGGAAAGGTAGACGGACGGTGCTTTCCCAACTGACAAGCCTCACATTGAATGGACGTGTGAGGTGAAACCTGGGGTAACACATGACACCGTTTCTGAAGCGGTAGATGTCCAAAGCGCAAATGCCACAATAATGGGGAGATGGATCCAACAGGTAGAGAGGAGGCTCTAGCATAAGGGGTCCGACTAAGACGATAGAGGCCACCTTGCTCATAGCCACGCCCAATCACGTTGCCTGTAGGGATGTCCTGAAAAATGAGAGAAGATGGATCAAAAATTGCTCGACAATGTAAATCCTTTGTAAGTTGTCTAATGGACAACAAATTCATCGAAAAATCAGTACATGCAACACGTTCTTGAAATGCATAGATATTGTCAGGCTAATCTCCCCCTGACCAGTGATCAGGGAATGTGTCCCATTAGCAATAACCACAGTACGGCCTGGAGAAACCTGTCGGTAGCCTGTAAGCAGTCCTTGGTCCCACACAGATGATGCGTGGCACAAGAGTCCATAATCCACTCTAAAGTATCCGATCCACTACTGCTAGTGAATGCATAAGTGCTACCTAAGGTACTGGTGGATGCAGAAACATCAACGTCGGAGTGACTCTCAGAAATAGGCGCTGGAGCAACATGACCAAATGGAGGAATAATGCCCCTCAGATGGGCTACAAGATCATCAAAGCGCTGATCCATAGATGAAGCAGATGGAGGCTCAATCTGTTCAACTACTCGTGCAGAAGAAGGAAACCCATGTTTGGAATAGCATGTGTCTTCGGTATGTCCAGAACGGTGGAAAAAGGTGCATGATGGCCGAACACAGCCTCCTCTGTCCCGAGGTCCATGGCCACGGAACTGATGATGACCCCCACGACCTCAATTGGCTGCCATGGCTGAGGCAGTCTGATTTGCAGTAGACGAAGGAACAGTAATACGACTCAGCCTGTGAAAAACTTCCTTCATAGGAGGAATAGTGGAATCTGCTAAGATCTGGGAACTTGCTGCCTCATACTCTGGATCAAGGGCAGCCAGAAATACACCCACCATAGTGGCATTCCGATAGGTCTTCTGTTGCTCTGGCGTGGCTGTGAGAGGCATGAAGCTATAAAGCTTCTCAAACATTCCACGTAAAGACGTGTACAATGAGTGTAGAGGCCGTCCATTCCGCTTGATTGTAAAGATGTCATGCTGAAGTTGCAGAATCTTCGTCTCATTCTTTACCTGTGAATAGGTGGCAGCCAGAATGTCCCACATTGCTTTGGCAGTGGGCTGATGGAGAATATCGTTAGCAATCTCAATTGCTAATGTTCCGGATAGCCAAACTTTGTCATATGCATCATCTGCCTCCCATGAGGCATTGATCCCTGTCTTTTCAGCAAGCTCTTCCTTAGTAAGAATGTGCTTCTTACCGGTCGACTTCATCATACTCATGAACTGCATGGCCCACAGTTCGTAATTTGAACCATCCATCTTCACAATAGGCGCTGGACCTCTGAAGGTGCCTGTAGATGGGACGTCTGCCTTGCTTTCTGACATTATGATAATGGAAGACTAGGGGAGTAGATTGAAGATATGATCGTCTACACGGACATTAACGGGTTTAGTTGCATGTGTAGACTCAAGCAACCAAACCCATTAATCTGGAAACGCGCGTGCGGAACGAGTACTGGAGCCGCACGCGTGCTGGCCTAGGGCTGCACGCTCACGGAAATCACACGCGCAGATATGCGCACATATGCGCGTGCATGATCACGAACAGAGGCACACACAACAGCACAGGGGCACGCACAGAAGCGCGCACGGCTTCACGCGCACAGACGCACAGGCACTCAGGCACACAGGAGCACGCACCTACGCACAGGAGCGGTGCAGGCGCACAAGAGAGTGCGCAGACACAGGCGCACAGGAGTGTCGACGCTGGGGCGGCGCGAGATCGAGCAGGAGGCGACGAGAGGCGACGCGAGGCGGGGAGGCGCGCACAGAGGGCTCGAGGGTGGAGGCTAGGATTAGGGTTTGGTTCGAGAACTCCGGTTTAGGACCGTCGCTCTAATATCATGTTGGGAAAATGAGAAAACTTGTTTATTCCATACGCCCTAGGCTCTCTTATATAGGAGAGTAGCCTATGGGTAAAATACATAAAGAGTCCAACGGGAAAAAGAAAATGCGAAAAGGTACAGACGAGAATAACATATACTAACATATATCTCTACATGCTCCAACTCAGTCTTTACAACACAACCGATCTCTTCTCCTCAACGCAAAGTAATCTATCTGTATTTTAGTCGGGCCACTCTTATAAGTAATTTAAATGTTGTCACTCTACTTGAAGATAATGTTTGTTATGGAAAGATCATAAGCCATTACAAAATCTAGAATGGACTACAAGGCACAACAAATTGATCCTTGCTGTCATGTAACCAAACTTCCATCCAAGAAGGCAACATAACAAATACTAGATCTCATACCCTCACCAAAAGCGACTATAAGATGCATCATAGTAGCTCGAGAGACCAAGTATGTTCTTTAAGGTGAAACCTTTTTCTTGGAGAGCTTTAGACTCAGACATGCACCCTGCCAGCGATTATAACAAGACTTCCCATATTCTGAATCTGACTTGCACGACTAACAACAAAGCTATTGTTAGGTCTGGAAACTGTCAACTATAATAGTTTTCGAATAATACTTATGTATTGCTTAGTATCCTGTAACAGTAGATCATCAGTCATCCTTGACTTGATGGATGAATCAACAAGAGTACAAGAAGATTTAGATCTTGATATTCTTTTTTCCTCCAAAATAGTCATCCTTGACTTGATGGATGAATCAACAAGAGTACAAGGAGATTTAGATCTTGATATTCTTTTTTCCTCCAAAATCTCAAGGGCACATTTTCTCTAAGAAAGAACTATACCCTAAATCAACAAAGTTAACCAAGATGTTTAGTAATGAAGGTTTTGTGTAAGCAGTCCTTGGTTTCCTCAATGCCTAACTTAACATCCACAATCAGAATTATATCAACATTTACAAGCAAAATCACACTTTTATTATTTGTCCTCCTGATAAAGATAAAGTGATCTAGAGTAGATCCCGAGAAGCCAATGTTAGTAGGCTTACTGATAAGTTTGTTGAACGGGGTTCTAAGATTCTACTTCAACCCATAAATAGCTATCTTGAGGTTACACACACTCCCTATCATTCTCATAGCTAAGAGGTTATGCCATTAATTTTCTCTACAAGATCACCATAAAAATGTGTTCATAGTGTTAGGCTAATGGAGTGACTGTTCTTGTTCAGAAAAACATACGATAGCTTGAATAGAACTAGGGAAGACCGTATCGGCGATATATCGGCGATGTATCGGTATCGAGATGTTGGGGGTATCGAAATCAGAGTGTATATCTTTTTACAGGGATATCAGCGATATATCACCGATATATCGGCGATATATCGCCATATCGGCCCATATTGGTAAAAAATGAATGGACTTCGTACAAAAAATACAGGATATCGACCGATATCGCTGATATTTCGTCGATATCCCTATATATCAATGCTATTATTCATGCAAGATTGATTCCACTACCTATGACCTCACAAGGGAAACCTATCTATAAAGCTTATATTGCATATATCGATCGTTTCGAACATATCGATATTAATGTTGATTCTTGACTTATAGATTTTTTTTGAATAATTGACTTATAGATATTCGAAATGGATTTCATTCAAGTTTTACAACATGAAATAACTTGTAAATATACACCAAGTTGAAGAACCGTTGTATGCACTCTCCTGTCCCACCATACCCTACCAGTACGGGGGTCTCGCTGCCTGATCAGCAAGCCTAGGGGGCTAGGGGGGCCAGGTTGGCCTCCCTTGTGAGGTGCGAGGGCGCCCCCGACCCGGAACAAATTTTATAAGTCATACTTTGAAATCTAGTCTAGATCTCCCAAAGTGATCTTTTTATTTCGTTCCCTAATGAAAAGCTTATGAAAATACTGCTTGCATCTAGTCTTTATATCCTTCTGAGTAATACACACGTCCTTCCTCATTCTTAATGCATGTCACTTGACAAAGGTCTTTGGTCTTTCTTTCTCTTGCTTTGGTCAATCTGAATATATCCTTCTGGCTCTCCTTAGAGTCGAGATTTTTGTACAAAACATCATAAGATTTTGACTTAGCTTCGCTTACAGCGTTCTTTGCTATTTTGTAGTTTGTAACGGTTTCCTCTATTCTGTCCTTAGACACGGCTTTAAATGCTTGATTAAATTTTCATAATGGTATTTGATGAAGTTGACCCATAGGCATGATACAATAGCAACATAGGCAGGTTGATGAACATGATCCAGTATCCCTTTAGATGTAATTACTTCTATCTCATTGTCCATAGCATTTTTCCATCTTAGATATTGCAAAGATTTCAAATAACACATTGAAACATGTTGAGATATGTGTATCTCGTTATATCTTTTTCTTATTTCTATTTCTTTCACGTGTCTCTTATGTAATTTACCCAGGTTTCTTCTCCTTTATAAGAGAGCCCTAGGGTCTCTATAATTATATGCGTTTCTATTCTTCCAACATGGTATCGAAGTAACTATCCTAGACCGGGGCTCCTATATCTCACCAAAAACCCTAACCCTACCCCCGGTCGTCGCCCCCACCTTCTGGTCGCCGCCTGCCGCTCGCGGCCTTCCTGTCGATCACCACATCCGCTGCTGCACCGAGGGCTGCCAGCCTTCTTGCGGGTTGCCCACCTTCTTCCAGTCATCGACGTTGCTGTACCTAGGGATGCCCCACCGCTTGTGGGTCGCTGCCCCATCTCCGAAGGGCTACCCTACCTCTTAAGGACTGCAGTTCGGCTGCTGTAGCTGACGTATACAGTCTGATTTCGACCGGAAACCGTGATTTCAGAAAATTAAATCACATTTTCCAGCCTTAGACTACAATAAGGGTTGAAGAGGATGGTTGTATGAGTCTACACGTGCAGCCAATCCTTCATATGAGTGTGTAAACTTGCTAAGAGTAGTCTACTCCCCAGTTTTGTTCAGGATTTTCAGTATTTTTTCATCATGTCAGAGAACAAGGGTGACATATTTTCGTTATCTGGTGCCTTCAAGGGCCCTGCTCCCATCGTGAAGATGGATGGGACCAACTACGAGTTGTGGTCCATGCAGTTTCGCACCCTTATGTAGTGTCATAACAAGGAGCACATTTTGATTGATTCTGAACTGATGAACAAGACTGGACCTATCGTTTCGTGGAAGCAAGATGATGCCTATGCACGGATTTGGCTTCCGAGATGCTTATCACGATTGCTAATGATATCATCAATCAACCCAAAACCATGGCTCTGTGGGACATCCCAGCTGACACATATGGACAAGCCAAGAATTGGAGCAAGATCCTCCAGTTGCAGTATGACATATTCTCGACCAAACAGAATGTTCGACCTCTTCTTGCCCACTTCTCGCATCTTTGAGGCATGTTTGAGCGACTTCATAGCTTTATGCCCATTACTGCCAACATTGAGTAGCAACAGGCATACCGGAATGCCACTATGACATGTGTCTTCCTGTCATCCCTTGATTCTGAGTATGATCTAGCACATACTCAGCTGCTTACTGGAGAGATTATACCACCAATGGAGGAGGTCTGCAAGAGGTTGAGCAAAATCACTACTTCGTTATCTACCATGGCTTAAATTCCCTTTGTGATTGTAGCCTCTCGCAACAGAGGGAGTACTTCATAGTTTCGTGAGCGAGGATCCCGTGGTCGAGGAGGACGTCAATGTGGCCCATGCTCTCACTGCTATCATCTAGGTCACTCGGAGGAGACATGCTATCTGAAGCATGGGTGTCGTGCGTCTGCTCGTGTAGCTGAGTTGAAATAGACTACTTCGACTCATTGTTGTAAAAATCCCCCGACTGGCTCGACTAGTAGGTCTGACTAGTCTAGTCAGTGGGGTGGCCGACCGAGTACTGACTAATTCCGACTAAGGCCAACTAGTCGATCGATTTTTGCTTGGAGATACCATTTATTTTCAATTTTTTAAAGCAAACTTATTCTAATATGCTTAATGTTTTATTTAGATTCAATTTCATCTTTTGTTTCATTATGATGATATAAAAACTGTAAAATCTATATAAATATATAAGAATATACATACAAAAATGATTTATATATTTAAAATAATTAAAAATTCAAAACCGATTAAAGCCCGACTAAATCCGATTAGTCGTCCGACTGCCGATTAATCATTAGTCAGTGACCCAACCGACCGAGTACCGACTACCGATTTTTGCGACCTTGCTTCGACTCCTTCTCATGATGCGAGGCTTGATGATATTGTCTCTAGATTGAGAGAGATGATGACTACACCGCCCAACCCTGCTGTAGGATCTTCAGACATTGCAGCTGGTGCCAGAGCTTCTTCGAGTTCGTCAGGTATTGCTTATGCACTTACCAGTTGTAGCCGTTCAGATTTGACTGATTGGATCATGGACTCTGGAGCATCTCATCATATGTGTGGAGATCGAGCTCAGTTTAGTTCTTATAGATCTATCCCTCCTGGTAGATCAGTCGTGATTGCAAATGGGGTTCATCTACCCATTGCTGGTCAGTGGAAGATTTTCTTAGCCCCTTCGTTGCGCCTGCAGAATATCTTACACCCTCCAGCATTTCAGATGAATCTTTTGTCTATTACTCAGATTACAAAAGATTTACATTGTCATGATATATTTGGCCCATCTTCTCTTGTGTTTCAGGACATACTTACGGGCAGTGTGATTGGATGAAGCCGTAAGAAGAGAGGACTTTATCGAGTGGTCCAACCCTCGTGTGTTTGTGCTGCTACCATTTTTCTTAGATCTGTTTCTCCTTTCATGTGGCATCTTCGCTTTAGACATCTTCCTCTGCAGAAGCTGTGTCATGTTCTCCCTTAGATTTCTACTCGTACCAACTTGGAGTGTGAGGCATGTCATCTTGGGAAGCACCATCGTTCTTCTTTTCTGTGTCATTAGAGTCGGCACAATAGTCAACCGTTTGAGTTTTTTCATTTTGACATCTGTGGTCTTAGTCGCGTTCCCGATCATCAGGGACATCGGTTCTATATGGTTGCTGTGGATGATTTTTCTAGATTATATTGGGTTTCTTGTTAAAGAATAAGTTTGGAGCTGGTCCTGTCAATAAATTGCTTCGTATTGAAATTAAGAATATTTTTTCTGCTGATGTGAAGTTTATTCGCACTGACACTGCCTTGGAATTTTCCACTTTACAACTGTTTGACTTTCTCATATCTCTTAGTATTGTTCATCAGACTTCTTGTGCTTACATTTCGCAGCAGAATAGTGTTGTTGAACGCTAACTCCGTCATCTTCTTGATGTCATGAAGACTCTTTTGATTCAAAGTCGAGCTCCTCATTCATTCTGGGGTTATGTAGCCCTCACTGCATGTTACTTAGTGAACCGCATGCCTTCCACGATCCTTGGAGAAAATGTTCCTTTCTTGACTGCGTTTCCTGAGAAGGACATATTCTCCTCTACTCCCAGGGTCTTTGGGTCTCTGGTATTTGTCCACAATTTTATTCCTGGTCATTGACAAGCTCTCTCCAAGAGCTATCAAATGTGTGTTTGTTGGTTATTCCCGTACCCAAAAAGGTTATAGATGTTTTGATCCTATATGGAGAAAGTATTGTGTGAGTGCAGATGTCACATTTTTGAGTCTATTATGTATTTTCTCTCCGACAGGTGACATGCTGTCTAACTCCGACTCTGGAGGAGATGTCTTTGTTCCACCACCTCCGTTATCTTCACCTACATCACCTCATGTTGAGTCACAATCACCTCCTCCTCCACCTCCGTCTACCCTGACAGTTCCTGCCACGGTTTTACATTCGTAGGTCTTCCACTTGCCCCTCTGCTCATGCACCTTCCCCATCATCTAGCATGCCTCAGATATGTACTGGACAAAGTGTTTCTACTAATGGCACTCGTGATATGCTTGTACCACATGATACTGTACAAGAGGAGTTGATAACAGAGAACAGAGAGGCGGATGATCTTGATGTACTTATTGACTTGAGGAAGCTGCATCGTAACTGTGCCACTTATCTTCTAGCTGCTCATGTTTCCTTGGATCATCTTTCAGAGTACATGAGGTTTGTCGTGAGACTCTTTGCTGTCACTATCCCACGAACATACCAGAAGCTCGTACAAGATAGTAGCTGGAGAATTGCCATAGAGGAGATGACCGCTTTGTAGTCTCGTGGTACCTGAAGTGTTGTTTCTGCTCTCCTCCAAATGCCTCTATTATGTGGTGCAAATGGATCTTTACAGTGAAGCAACGGGCAGATGGCAATATCGATCACTACAAGGCATGGCTTGTAGCACGAGGGTTCACCCAAACTTATGGGCTGGACTATCAGGATACCTTCTCACCAGTGGCCAGACATTCGACATTGCACATTCTTATATCGGTTACTGTGTCTCGGGACTGACCTCTTACCAACTTGATGTAAAGAATGTGTTTCTATATGGAGAGCTACAAAAGAAGGTAAATATGCAGCAACCACCAATATTTGCTACTGAGGGGGAGTCTCAGAAGGTATATAGGCTCCACAAGACGATTTACGGCTTGAAACAGAGTCTGAGAGCTTAGTATCAGAAGCTATCAGAGTTGATAGAGCACCAGGGGTTTGCGCGGTCCACTATAGATCATCCGTTTTTTGTTCAGAGGACAGAGAGAGCTACAGTTGCTATTCTGGTTTATGTTGATGATATTATTGTCACGGGTGATGATGAGCAGGGCATTTAGGCTGCCAAGGAGTTCCTAGGTCAGCAGTTTGTGAATAAGGATCTTGTTAGTCTTCATTACGTCCTTGGGTTAGAGTTCGCCATGAACCATCGTGGTCTTGTAATGGCCCAGAGGAAGTTTGTGATTGATCTTCTACTTGAGACATGGATGACTGGGTGCAAGCCTGATACTACCCCTATGGATTTGAGCATGAGATTATATGATGACGACGCTGAGGAGGTAGACAGGAGGAGATACAGGGAGCTTGTTGGAAAGCTTCTCTATGCTACTACCACCAGCCCAGACATTTCTTTTGATGTACATAAGGTGATCCAGTTTGGAGCAGCCCAAGAATGTTCATATGGATTTTGTCTATATGATTATGAGATATTTGATATCTTTACCAGATACTGGTCTTATATTCAACAGAGGTACATCTCTTGAGGTGACAACTTATGTGGATGCAAATTATGCAGGATGCCCTAGAGACAAGAAGTATACTTCTGGCTTTGCTATTTATGTTGGGAGTTCACTAGTGTAATGGAAAAGCAAGAAGCAGACAATAGTTGTTAGATCCAGTACAAAGTCTGAGTACAGAGCCATGGCTCAGGGGAGCACATAGTTGATGTGGGTTAGATTGGTCTTGATTAATCTTGTTGTTGAGGTACCCCTTCCTATGCAGCTTCTAGGCGACAATCAAGCAACTCTTTTTATTGCCAATAATCATGCATTCCATGAACGAACCAAGCATATAGAAGTTGATTGCCACTATACCAGAGACATGATCCAGAAGGGTCTCATATCCACCTCCCATGTTTCTACTGCAGATCAGACAACATATATATTCACCAAAGCCCTTGCTAGAGGTTCATTTCAGAGATGTTGTTCCAAGCTGAGCATGATAGATATATATGCTCCAGCTTGAGGGGGAGTGCTGAGATATGTGTATCTCATTATATCTATTTCTTATTTCTATTTCTTTCATGCGTCTCATGTAATTTACTAAGGTTCTTCTCCTATATAAGAGAGCCCTAGGGTCTTTATAATTATATGCGATTCTATTCTTCCAACAGAACATCACTTTTAATACCACAGAGAAGTTGCATAGGTTAGGGTTCAAACTATCAACACAAGTTTAATATTACATGGGATGAATACTGCAAGATTTTATATACTTGTGTAAAGTAATTGGTCTGTCATTTATAGCTGGCCCGTGGAGCACCTGAAGCTGTCTATTGTGGGGGGGATTGGAAATAGCTTGAGCTGTGCCCTAATCATCAGCTTGTGCATCACTAAGAACCATGAGCACATGAATAGATTTAGGATCCTTATATTTGCGATTGTAGACCTAAGGATCGTTTGACTCAAAAAAAAGTCCTAAGGATCGAGCTATATAGAGTTCCAACAGTGAAAAAACTCACATTCTCAAAGAATGTGGCATCTCAACTTGCATAATATCTCTTATATACTGTATACAAGCACTGATACCCTTTTTAGATTTGAGAGCTGAGAGCTGCCAAGAGAAATTGATCGTTCTTGATAAGAGCTTATTGCTAGAAACATGGATGAAACCGACACATCAAAAAATGCACAATGGAGTGGAAAGACATCGACCTCCAAATGTAACAACTTGTAAGGACATTATTACTTCAGAATAAATGAGGGAACACGATTAACGAGATAGAGACAGTCACATCCCCTTAGAAATGCTAAGGGTCCTTCCCATGAATACGGAAATCCTTAGCAATGTCAAGGATATGTCTGATTGATCTCTGGAACACCATTTTACGATAGTCAAGCTATGGTGGCAATGGATTGTAAGTCAAGCTATATAATGTCTAACTTATTATTAGTGTAAAATTTTAACATCAGTAGAAGGAAAATTCAGGACTTTTGAAAAAAATGCTTCATAGAGTTTTTTTTACCAAAGAGCTAATTTAGACAACTGTAGTCATCAATGACTACAACAAAATAACATTGGCCCGTAACAGTTTTTATCGAACGAGGTCTTTAGAAACCGTAAAAAACTAAATCAAACTTATAGCACTTTCTGGATTATAATGAGCGTGACAAGATGCACGATGATGCATGATTATTTAATAAGGTGACTTGAAGCAACATAGTTAGTCATTCTCTTATCAAATGAGGTTACAGATCAGATCATAGTCATTCGCTTATCAAATGAGGTTACATATGCCAGGTTTGTAGTGCAAGTTGAGATGTCAACAAGATCACTTATCAATGATACATGGAGTGATATGATGTAACATGTTCGACAAAAGAGCGTACTCCTTTGCGACTAGCTCAACGCCTGGCTCAAAAGTAGGTGTAAAGGTAGTCTCAATACCAGAACGCTCAGTCTTAATACCAGAAGGCTCAATCATATGAAGAGTCTTGCTGAGCCTAGCCATGTTTTCCAAACTTATCCAAGCATCAATCCGAAGAGTATTTAACATGCTTGCAATTCACACACAACTGGTACAACGACAAGGACTGTGATCACCATCACAATCACGTCTGTGACCAAATGAACAACCACCACTATTATCCATAAATGTAGTGGAGAGCTGAGTTGTCTGTGTAGTGGGAACATCGATCTTCATAAGATTGTTGTATATGGTCTCCAAATCATGAATCAAAATATGCGCTAACATTTAAACTTTAACGGCATGTTATTGGGAGTTAAGATGCATGAACTTGTATGATTTCCACTTGTCCCTTTGAGTAGAGTGCTTGTCAAAATAGGAAAGTTCAAAGATGATCAATTCTTCAAATATTCCATGATAGTTTAGTAGTCAACTAAGGACATATGTTCAGATTTTGGGACCCCTTCCTGCATTAAATATCTTCCAATCTCACCATGCTAGGCTTCTATAAGTATTTTCTCTTCAAACTAATCCCTATGTCCTCGGTCGTTTACTTGTATAGCAGGTTGGATTGAATCTACTGCGTCATGGTTTTTCATAAGGCGGGCTATTATGAATAATTTATCCTACTCCCATTCTTCAAGATTTCATGACTAGACTTTAAAGTACAGCTAAACAAGAAATGGAGCTTTTGGCCCCCAGCAAAGATCTTGAATGTTTGAGACCAAAGAGTGTAGTTGAGAACACCGTTCGATTTGATAATGGTAACCTACATCATCTTAAGAGAGGTAGAGACCCATTGTTTGGTCTCTGTAGATTAGTCCCTAATAATGATGAGTTAATTGATAAGAGGAAATCACACATGTGCATGCCACAATAATGAGTTAGAAACTTAGAAGGAAACTACTTGCGATAAACTTGGTTGTAACAAGACACCTCGATGGGTGTATTGGAAACCTCGATGGGTGCCAAATACATAATAGGTGCAATAGGCTTCTAGGGCTATAATCTAAGACTCTCAATTCTTAGAAAATATGTACACAATTTACAAATTCCACCACAAAGGTGGTTAGATCACTTCTATACGTGCAGGCCCACAAAAGAAGGGGATATAAGAAATGATGGTGATGGTTCTAAAGGCCACAAGAAAAGCCGAATGATAGTATCATTGGCAGATGGAGCCACATTTTTTTTGAGACCAGGTGGAGCCACATTCAATGGTGAAATAAGTGCACCCTAATGGTGAAATAAGTGCACCCTACTTGATTTAGAACACCTGTGGAATCTAGGACCTTTTGAGGATGGCCAAAAGGGATCCAGAGCCAGGCTGGAGGTCGGATATGCTATCATTAATATGTTTACTATCGGTTGCTCAAGTAGATGGTTGACTAGATGCATGTGCGAAGGTGGTCGGATTTTTTTTCGGTGGAGAAAGAAAATGGGAGATCAAGTAGGTATCAACCCAGTAGTATGGATAGTGAATGAAGGTTGGAAAACCGTTCAAGATCGGCGGCGGAAAAAGTCCCCGACCGTAGAGTACTTGAAATAGGATACAATGGGGAAGAGGGGCTTCTTATCACTTCTTGGGAATTTGGAGAGACTTCGTGGCATGTGCCTTCACTGTGGTGATTGCAGGTAGAGAAGTAACATGAGATATGTCCTTGTGGGATTATGCAGAAAGGCTAGTTATTGTCTATAGGATGCGATAATGTTATTGGTGTTGCTTTCTCGAGCGATGTCATTCCAATCGGCAAGATGGCAGAAAAAGGACCGACAATGATGTTTAGTCGGTCGTTTAGTCAACCGGTGGGGTGACTGACTCTATTAAAGCTAATCATTCTTTAGTCGGCCAACCGAATAAAAGACACGTTTAGTTGGACTAAAATTTAAATTTGTTTGTTCTTTTCATTTTTGTCTACTTTTTTAAATGCAAAATTAATGTAAGATGTTTAATATTTGATTGGATTTCAATTGTTTTTTTATTTTATTATGATAGTATAGAAAATGTGCAAACTTATGTAAGTATATACGAATACAACAACAACAACAACAAAGCCTTTTCCCACAATTAAGTAGGGTCGGCTACATGGATTCTTCGCCTCCATTCAGATCTATCTTGGGTCAATCTCGGACTTATATCCAGCAAACTAAGATCCCTTCGTATAGTCTCTTTCCAACACTTCTTGGGCCGTCCTCGCCCTCTCTTAGCCGGCTCAACATCCCAACACTCGCATCTCCTAACCGGTGCATCAGTTGACCTTTGCAAATGACCAAACCATCTTAAGCGGTTTTCTCGCATCTTATCCTCGATCGGAGCTACACCAACTTTCTTTCTGATTGCATCATTCCGAATCCGATCTTTACGTGTATGTCCACACATCCATCTTAGCATTTTCATTTCTGCTACAGCCATTCTCTGCACATGTCTATGGTTCACAGGCCAACATTCAGAACCATAAAGCATAGCAGGTCTCACGGCTGCTTTGTAAAACTTTCCTTTAATTTTTAAAGGCATTTTCTTATCACAGAGAACAACAGAGGCTCCTCTCCACTTTAGCCAGCCTGCATTGATTCTATTAGTAACATCTCCATCAATTTCTCCATCATGTTGCAAAATAGATCCCAGATATCTAAAAGAATCTCTCTTGTGGATGTTATCGTCACCAATCTTCACCTCGATTCCTTCACCATTGCTTCCATCAAAGGTGCATTCCATATATTCCGTCTTAGCCCTACTTATACGAAAACCTTTAGTCTCCAATGAATGTCTCCAAACCTCAAGCTTCTCATTTGCTCCATCTATAGTCTCGTCAATCAACACAATATCATCAGCAAATAACATACACCAAGGTAATTCATCCTGAATGTGACTTGTCAACTCGTCCATAATCAAAGTAAAAAGAAATGGACTCAAAGCTGAACCTTGATGTAAACCAATGTTGATATCAAAATAGTCAGTCTTCCCCGTCGGGGTCCTTACACAAGATAAAGCCCTATCATACATATCCTTTATGAGATTAATGTATAGGACAGGTACTTGTCTCTTCTCCAAAACTCTCCACAGTATCTCTCGTGGGACGGAATCATAAGCCTTCTCCAAATCAATAAAGATCATATGGAGATTCTTCCTTTTAGCTCTATAAATCTCCATTGTTCTTCTCAGCAAATGGATGGCTTCAATAGTTGAGCGACCTGGCATGAATCCGAATTGATTTTCTTTTATTTGGGAAACTTGCCTCAACCTTCTTTCGATCACACGTTCCCAAATTTTCATAGTGTGACTCATCAGCTTGATACCTCTATAATTTGAACAATTTTGAATGTCTCCTTTGTTCTTATAAAGAGGCACCACGATACTCCTCCAATCTTCAGGCATTTTCTTGCTTCGCCAAATAACATTGAATAGATTCGTAAGCCAAGCCAAACCACGCTCACCTAAAACTTTCCAAACTTCTACAGGGATGTCATCCGGTCCAACACCTTTCCCAGGTCTCATAACCTTCAAAGCCTCCTCTACTTCTTTTCTTTGTATTCATCTATAGCATGCACGATTCAAGTAACTTTCACTACTAGCTAGATCACCCAAAGTGATCTCTCTATTTCCTTCTCCAATGAAAAGTTTATGGAAGTATTGCTCCCATCTAGTCTCTATATCCTTCTGATGAACAAGCACGTGACCTTCCTCGTCCTTAATGCATCTCACTTGAGAAAGGTCTTTGGTCTTTCTTTCTCTTGCTTTGGCCAACCTGAATATATCCTTCTGGCCCTCCTTAGAGTTGAGATTTTTATACAAAACCTCATAAGCTTTTGACTTAGCTTCGCTTACAGCCTTCTTCGCTTCCTTCTTCGCTATTTTATAGTCTGTGACAGTTTCCTCTGTTCTATCCTTAGACATAGCTTTAAAGCAAGCTCTTTTAATTTTTAGCTTCTCCTGCACCCCTTCACTCCACCACCAAGCCTCCTTTTGTCCCGGAGCTCCTCCTTTTGACTCGCCTAGCATCTCTTTGGCTACCTTTCGGATACAAGATGCTACTGCCTCCCACATCTCGTTTGCACTACCGCTACAATCCCAAGATAAGTCTTTTAAAACCTTCTCCCTGAAGCTTGATTGCTTCAGCGGAAGATTCCACCACCTAGTTCTAGTGATCTTAGGAACCTTCCTTTTCTTCACCAGCCCTTTTATTTGTAAATCCAAGACTAACAAGCGATGTTGGGTTGTCAAACTCTCTCCAGGAATTACTTTGCAATCTTTGCAACACAACCGATCTCTTCTCCTCAACGCAAAGTAATCGATCTGTGTTCTAGTTGTGCCACTCTTATAAGTAATTAAATGCTCCTCCCTCTTCTTGAAAAGAGTGTTTGCTATGAAAAGATCATATGCAGTTACAAAATCCAGAATGACTTTTCCCTCTTCGTTTCTATCCCCAAAACCATGTCCTCCATGCACACTTGCATACCCTGAAACATCTTTTCCCACATGTCCATTAAGATCTCCACCTATGCAAACCATCTCTCTTTGTGGGATTACTTGTAAAATCTTATCCAGATCCTCCCAAAAAGCTTGTTTAGTCCTTTCATCTAAACCAATTTGCGGTGCATAAACTGAGATGATATTCAGAATTTCTTCTTCAAGCACCAACTTTAGCAAAATAATCCGATCCCCAAATCTTTGCACCTCAACCACACAATCCTTCAAATCTTTATGAACAACCACTCCAACACCGTTTCTGCCCTTATCTTTACCTGAATACCAAAGTTTAAAGCCTGTCTTCTCGATCTCCCTTGCTTTCTCTCCAACCCATTTAGTCTCTTGAAGACATAATATATGAATCTTCCTTCTTTCCATTGTATCCACTATCTCCATCAATTTTCCAGTTAAAGTACTGATATTCCAACTACCAATCCGTAACTTCCTTTGCAATCTCTTTTGGACTAACTTCTTTACTCGCATGCGTCCACTATGCGAAAACCCTTGCAAATTTTGGACTGCATCCGGGCGGTGATGCAGCGGAACTAGATTATTTACCCGCATGCGTTCCTCATGCGAGAACCCTTGCAAATTTTGAACTACATCCAGGCTGCGATGTAGCGGCCCTTGCCAATTTTTCATTGCATTCGGACGATGCAACGCGTCGCAAGTAGGGAACGCCCCAACGAAATCTGTATGTTTGCTTAAATCCATGTTTAAAAGATCCGAACGGTTTTGAGATAAATTCATAAATAGTGTTCTTAGAAGAACTTTAAGAACACTATTTACGAATTTATCTCTCCTGCGCTGGCTGTCGGCTACCTAACGCGCATAAGTATATACGAATATGTATATAAAAACACTTTATATATAACAACAACAAATCCTTTTCTCACCTTAAGTAGGGTTGGCTACATGGATTTTTTGCATCCATTCAGATCTATTTCTGGTCATTCTCAGGTTTAAATCCAAATAACTAAGATCTCTTCGGATAGTCTCATTCCAATACTTCTTGGGCCTTCCTCACCCTCTTTTAATTGGCTCAACATCCTGAATCTCGCATCTTCTAACCGATGCATCAACCGACCTCCTTTGCAAATGGTCAGATCATTTTAAGAGACTTTATCTCATCTTATCGTCTATCAGAGCTACACCAACTTTCCCTCTGATCACATCATTCCGAATCCAATCTTTTTGTGTATGATCACACATCCACCCTAGATTTTCATTTTTGCCACGGCCATTCTCTGCACATGTCTATGGTTCGCATGCCAACATTCTGATCCATAGTGCATAACATGTCTCACAGCTTCTTTGTAGTACTTTCGTTTGAATTTTAAAGGGATTTTCTTATCACAAAGAACAATAGAGACTTTTCTTCACTTTAGCCAACCCGTATTTATTATATGGGTAATATTTCCATCAATTTCCCCATCATATTGCTAAATGGATTCCGAGTATATAAAAGAATCTTTCTCCTGAATGTAATCGTCTCCTATCTTCACCTTGAGTCCTTTACTGTTGTTTCCATCGAATGTGCACTCCATATATTCAGTCATAACCCTACTTATACGAAATCATTTAGTCTCTAAGGCATGTCTCCAAACCTCCAGCTTCTCATTTACTCTATTTCTTGTCTCATCAATCAACACAATATCAACGACAAATAACATACGCCATGGTATCTCATAAAAACACTTAATATATTCGAATAAATAAAAAATACAAACAACTAAAATATGACTAAATTCGTTTAGTTGCCCAATTGTTGATTAATCCCTAGTCAATGACCTAGCCCAACTCCTCATACCGAGTACCGACTACCGAATTTTACAACTTTGCAAGCTCGAGAGATTTTGGTCTGTGTAAGGGGTTTATCCATGGAGGCACGACTTAAGCTATTGGTTTATAGACATAATGCGACGAGAAGTGTTCATTTTCTTAAACCATGACTTCGGGATGGAATCATGGAACTGCTTGCCCCCCATATTCTCAGGGTGCGAGATCTTCCTTGATTTGTTACTCCTTAGGGTTTATTCAGGAGGCCTTATGGAGGATCAACATGATCAAGATCGTGATATCTAATGGCCTATTTCGTGGACAATTTTTGGATGTTGTTGTGGCCCTCACCAATGCTAAGGGTCGTTTCTCCCTGGATATAGGTGTAAAAATGGAGGTCTTATCCCTGCATCTAGTGATTGATGAGTATCATCCTAGAGCTGTCGGTTTTAGTGTCTCTTCGTTGGAGGCTGAATTTCATATGCTTATCGACAATTCTGGAGTTCATCATGTGTAAGATATCCAAGCCTTGTCGAAGGCTACGATGGTGGAGTAGCTTGAGTTGGAAGTGAAGAGTCATTGGTGGAAGTTGAAGAGATGCAATCGACTGATATGGCTGATGCTTCTGGACCGCCTTGGTTGCATGGCACTGCCACATCCCAAGACAATTTTTTGGAAAGGGTCGACTACTTGTCTCCCTTAATGGCGTAGCATAACCGGTCTATCGATGCCCTTGAGATAATACATAAATCCCTAACTTTCATGGGTGTTCTTTAGGCTTTCCGTGTCATCACGGTTCAAAAATGCGGTATATTGTATTCGTTCAATCATGCGGTCTAAAGCGAGTAAGCAGATATGCAGAGGAGTATACGTATGCGGTTTATAATATTTTAATTTAAAACATTTTAAAATAAACAATAAAATATGAATATATAAAAAGTTGATAATCTAACAAAATCAAAAATCAAAAATTTCAAATAAGTTAATATAATCAATAAGATATATAAGCATGGTATTATATATTGATTATTTTTTAGTGTGTATTTTGAATTTAATGCGTATATATACATATACAAAATTGGATTCAATAGGGAACACATGAATTTTATAAGAAAACCTTTAATCTATATATAGATCCTATAGATAACAAAAGCTAAAGAATAATCATAGGCATACAATCATAAACCCAAAATTATACACATATGTATCTCCAAGGAAAATAATATGTTGACACAAAATATAGGGGAAGATTGTATTTGCATATAAAATTTATTAGAAGCACAAAAATGTAAAGTGTCAGACTGTTAATTAATTATTTCATGTTTTATTTGACGAATTAGAATGAATTTTATTAGATAGAAAATTCAAAAAGCAACCAGTTCATTAACAAGTGTTGAGAACAATGGAAAAAATGCAAATGAGAAAAAATATCCTAGATTATATTCCCAAATGCCACATATACGAGAATAGTGAAAAGATGCATCGATGTAAATGATGATATAAGAGTTGCTCGGGAAAAAAATCGAGTTAATATGTCATCAACATGTCATGGATTAACATGAATCCTATCAGATATGCGGCTGCATATGCGGCATATACGGACGGCAATGCGTTTTGACCGCATATTGCCGCATATGGCATATGTGCTTTGGTCAAGTGACCGAATACGCATATGCGACCGCATGGACCGCATTTCCGAACACTGAGTGTCATATCATCAATGAACCTTTGCCCCTGGACTCGGATCAATGCAGGATACCCGATAGGGAATCAATGCCTCATGATTCGGATGGGGTCGAAATACTTGATAAGGAAGCTCTGCTCTCTTCTTTGTTGGGGGACTATGCAAACCCATATGACTCGGGTCTGAGTACACGTGTTGTTGGAGTCCTATTCTTGTGAGGTATTATGCCCGAGTAAGTCGTTGGCAACAACTGGCCTAAGTGAGGACTTTGCAACAGATGGCCTACCTGTTGCTCTATTGGTTAGCCTATTCTCACCACTTGAAGGTTTATGCTTAAGCTGCAATGATATAATGCCTTGATGTTGTGGGGAAAATCTGTAGTAGAGTTCTCATAGACAGGTTCGACTCATCCTCTAATTGCATCCTCGCTAATGGTGGGTGACCTGAAGTTAGCCATAGTAACTCGAAGGTCGACCCTTACCTCTGTTGGGGTCTAGTTTTGTAAAATTTGGTGCCTCTTGTTTAACCTTGAAAATTAGTGGCTCGGTTGTATTGAACTGAGATCTGAAGGAATTGTCACAACCTCGTCAAACTGGTCTATCTAGTGGAGGTTTATATTCATGGGCGAACAAAGGTGGACACTTTCTCAGAACGTTAGCATTAATTGGGTTGATAGAAGAGATAGCAGTTGTGCTCGAAGTTGTCTGACGATTTGGGGATTGAAATGTTTCTTCATGAAGGTCCTCTCTTGCAATACCTGGGGTGTTGGCAGTTCGGTAAAGCGACGTGCTTTCTTCGTGCTCATAGCGGACTGCAAACTTGGCATTTTATTACTTCAAGTGACTAAGATCTTGACGTGGAACATACAACTTTCGATCTCATTGAAAGGCCCGTCTATATCGGAGTTTTGTTCCATTGCGTCTGTTGGGTATTATGGGGAATACTTACTAGTTGGGATGGAGAACAATGATTTCTCATCTCCAAGAATGAGTGTCGACATGGTTTGATGATTTCTCTTAGAAGGCATGCTGAAGATTGCGAGGTTGTAGTTTCTAATGTGTGTTTCGAACCGAGGGGTTGTTTAGAGATGAATTATGGAGGGATTTGTGTTCGATTCGAGAACAGCATTTAGGGACAACTTGGCACTTAGGGACAACTTGGATTCAGTGGAGGTGAATTTAATGTCACCTTGTGCATGGAGGATCGTCCAAACAATCGGGGGGGGGGTTGGTTCGAAGGATCGCATACATGGTTAATGACTAACTTGGAGGCCCTTGATTGTAGGCATTGTCACTTCACATGGAGGCACAATAACACCAGATCGTGTATCGATCAGTTCCTGATTTCGTTGGAATACATGCAAAGATTTGAATTCTAGTGGGTAAAGACTCTTCCTCATGCTCTCTCAGACCACACACCCCTTCCATGGTTGTCGAAGGATGATATTCCTTTTTTACGATTGATTTTCAGATTTGAGAAATCATGGATGCTTTAGTGTGGCTTCGTGGATATGTTGATGGATTTTTGGATATTACTTGAGGTGTAGGGCTCTGCAGCATGACAACTTCTTACTAAACTAGCACCACTTCGGAAGAAGCTCATTGTTAATAAAAGAGAAACACGTGAGGCAAGAATGAGTACGAGGAATGCAATTTTAAAGGCGGTGGAAAACCTTGATAGAATGGAAGATAGCAGATCTCTCTCACCTGAAGAATTGGAGGAGTGCCTTATCCAACAAGTTATCATTTTAGAAGGCGATAAGAAACTGAAATGGAATAGAAGTGGAGATCTGGTCAAAAATGATTTAGTGAAGGTGATGCTATTAGGTAAAGGTGATGCTAACTCCTGATTTTTTCATAAAATGGCTAATGCCAGGAGGCGACGTAATTTCATCTACAACATTTGAGGTTGATTGGGTGACCATCACTAGAAATGCCTTCATGAGAATGGCAATTACGGATTTCTTCCGTTGCTTAAATAGACATGGGTCGTCGGGCCACTTGTTATGGTTGAGGGGAGTCGAACAAAATCAGTCCTCAAAAGTGTGAGAGACCTATTGCCCTATCCAATGTCATTTACCTCAGCATGGCAAAGTTGCTTGCTAATTCGCTATGCTGTGTGCTTAAGGTGTCATTTCTCCTTTCCAATCAGCGTTTATCCTGAATTGTTGCATCATGGACAATGTCAATGTGGTGATGACGGCTAAGGTGGCCACATCATGGAAAAGACACTTGGAAAAGGACATCATTTGGAAGATAGATTTTTTCTAAGGCCTATGACTGTATTGATAAGAGTTTTATCTAGTTCATGATGGGTAGATTGGGTTTCCATGATAAGGGGATTACATGGATGAAGCAATGCATCATGACTTCTTTTCTGTTGTAGTGGTATGCCAAAAGGAGGATATCTTCAGTCATAAAGAGGGATCTGTCAGCGCCCCCTCCCCCAAATTTAATTGTTGTGATTGTGGTGACACTTGCAATTTTGGGGAGAAGGTTGAAGATGGTTTGTTTACAAAGGGATTCACTTGTGAAGACATGCCCATCCCCTATTGCAATATGTGGATGACATAGTGTTTTTCATTGAAGGAAGTCATATGCAAGCATGGGGAATGTCGACGATGTTTGATATTTTTGGTGCTTTTCAGTGTTTCGCATAAATTGCCACAAGTCCTCATTTGTTCCTTTTGGTCTTAGTTTTAGGAGATTGATGATTGTTGTGCTCTCTTGGAATGCCTAGAGCCTCACTACCTTTGAATTATCTGGGTTGTCTTACGTTTTACAATTGAAGCTTTCAGAGTGGCATCCTTTAATTGAGAAGTTGGAGAAACGGTTGGATAGATGGAAATACATAGACTTGTCTTGCTCAAATTCGTTTTAGTAGCAATACCGATATACTTGCTTTCTTCCTGGCAGATACCAGTTGGTGTTTGCCAACGTTTGGAGAAAATTGTAGAACGAAAAGAGTGAATTGATTAATGAGAGGTCCTAGGGTTCTCTTATATTGGAGAGGAACTTATTGGGCAAATTACAAGAAGAAAACAAAAGAAAATAGAATATAAGAAAACAATAATAAAAATAACAAATATCTCAACACTCCCCCTCAAACTGGAGATAGATATCATTCAGACTCAGCTTGGAACATCTCTAATAAGACCCTCTGGTTAGGGTCTTAGTAAGAACATTTGCTATATGGTGCTGTCATGTGTAGTGGCGATAAGAGCCTTCTGTATCATGTCACGGGTGTAGTGACAATCCACCTCTGTATGCTTCGTCCTCTCACGAAAGGCTGGGTTGTTGGAAATAAAAAAATAGCCTGATTGTCACATTGGAGGTGAATGGAAAGAGGCACCTCTATAGTCAGGTTAGTAAGAACAGATTTGACCTGCATCATCTCTGTGCTAGCATGCACCATGGTCATGTATTCTGACTCAACACTCGATCTGGCAACCATAGTATACGTCTTGTTCTTCCATGAAATCAGGGAATTCCCTATGAACACATCAAAGCATTATATAGACTTCCTATCCTTTGGACACCCAACATAATCTGCATCTACACATGCTGTAACTGTGAAGATATTTGTATTTTCATATTTCTTTCTTATTATCTTTTCTGTCTTCTACTTTATGTAATTTACCCATAGGCCTCTCTACTGTATAAGAGAGCCTAGGGTTCTTAGGAATAAGTAGCGCTCTTATTTTCTCCAACATGGTATCAGAGCGGCGGTCCTAGACCGGAGCTCTCGATTCCCAAAAACCCTAACCCCACCGCCGCCCTCTCCCTAGACTCGCGTGCGCTCCCTCGCCTCTTCGCCGGCGCCGCAACCTAGCGCGCCTCCACAGCGAGGGCTCCGCGCACAACAGCCTAGCGCACCGCGCGCTCGTCTTCCTCGCGCGCACAGCGCGCTCATCTTCCTCACGCGCACAACACGCCCTTCTCGTGCGCACCGCGCGCTCGTCCCTCTCGTGCGCACAGCGCACCGTGCGCTCGCCCTCCTCACGCGCACCGTGTGCTCTTCTCGCGCGCACCTCAGCCTCGTTTCGCGCGCTCGCGTGCTGTCTTCACTTGCACACCGCCTCAGCCTCGTCCGTTGATTGATGGGTTGGTGTGCATGAGTTTACACGTGCACCCAAACCCATATATGTCTGTGTAGACATACAAACTTTGATTTGTTGCACTTGTAGCAGTCTTCTGTCGGCAATATGTCTGAGAACAAGGTTGATGTACCCGCCACTGGCGCATTCAGAGGTCCAGCGCCTATTGTGAAAATGGACGGGACAAATTATGAGCTCTGGGCTATGCAGTTCATGAGCCTGATGAAGTCGAATGGTAAGAAACATATTCTTACCGAAGAGGAGCCAGTGGAGAAGACTGGGGTGCATGCGTCGTGGGAGGCAGATGATGCGTATGCCAAAGTTTGGCTATCTGGGACGTTGACGATAGAAATCGCCAACGATGTACTACATCAGCCCACAGCTAAGGCTATGTGGGATACTCTAGCGGCGACATAATTGCAGGCGCGGAATGAGACCAAGACACTTCAGCTGCAACATGATATTTTTACAGTCAAGCAGAATGGGCGCCCTCTTCACTCACTGTACACATCCGTACGAGGGATGTTTGAGAAGCTTTATAGCTTCATGCCGTTGACGGCCACTCTAGAATAGCAGAAGACATACAGGAATGCTAGCATGGTAGGTGTATTCATGGCTGCCCTTGATCCAGAGTATGATGCTGCCCGGTCTCAGATTCTAGCTGACACTACTATTCCTCCAATGGAGGAAGCCTTTCGTAAGTCGAATTACTGTCCCAAGCTCGACTGCCAGCCAGACACCTTCAGCGATGGCTGCCTCCAGAGGTAGAGGTGGCTCCTCTATTTTTCGTGGCTGTGGCCCCCGGGGTCGTGGGGGTCGGATTCGTCAACCATGCAGTTATTGTCGTCGACCTGGTCACACCGAGGGCACATGCTACTCAAAGCATGGCTTTCCTGCATTAGCTCGGGTAGCAGAACAAGTTGAGTCTCCTGCACCTTCCTCATTGGACCAGCGATTTGATGATCTTGTTGCCAGACTGAGGAATATCATGCCTCCTGATATAACTCCTGAAGGTCAGTCAGATGTGGCTGTCTCTGCCTCTGCCAATTCACCTGCCACGACCAGTACTTCAGGTAGTTCTCATGCTCACATCTCTTGTGATGGATCTATGATTACAAAGTGGATTATGGATTCTGGAGCGACACATCATCTCCGTGGGGACAAAGAACAGCTCACTTAAGACAAGTCTCTTCAGGACGAACTGTGGTGATTGCCAATGGAATACATTCCCCGATCACAGGACATGGGGAAATTAACTTGACACCTTCCTTGAGATTGCAAAATGTGTTATATGCTCCCGATTTCTCTATGAATTTACTGTCCATTAGCCAGATTACAAAGGATTTAAACTGTCGAGCTATTTTTGACTCATCATCTCTTATTTTTCAGGACATACCCTCGGGCAATGTGATTGGCTATGGCTGTGAGCAGAATGGTCTCCATCGTCTGATCCATACTCCTTATGTCGGTGCATCTCTCCATTCTACGGATCAGACTCTCCGTATATCTGGCATCTCCATTTTGGTCACCTCCCTCTTCAGAAGATGTGTCGTGTTTTGCCCCAGATTTCTCCGAAGACGTTCTTCCAATGTGAAACGTGTCAGTTGGGAAAGCATCATCGGTCTACTTTCCTGAGTCGTCAGAGTCGGAGCAGTGGCTCCTTGTTCGAGTTAGTCTATATTGATATTTGGGGTCCAAGTCGTGTTCCTGACCACCAGGGACACAGATTCTATCTGGTTGCAGTAGATCATTTTTCTCGCTTGTCTTGGGGTGTTTTTATTGAAGAATAAATCTGAAGCAGGAGATGTGATTCAAATGTTTATTAATGAAGTTAAAAATGTTTTCTCTTTTTCTGTGAAAATTGTGCATTCTGACAATGCATTGGAGTTTTGTACTAGAGCTCTGTTCTTGTTCTTCTCATCTCGTGGTATAACTCATCAAACTTCATGTGCTTACACGTCACAACAAAATGGTGTTGCAGAGCGGAAACATCGACATCTATTGGATATCACTAGAACCCTACTTATTCAGAGTCATGCTCCACGCTCGTTCTGGGGTGATGCGGTTCTCACAGCTTGCTATTTAGTAAATCGCATGCCCTCGTCTATCTTAGGTGAGAAATCTCCTCTCTCTATAGCCTTTCCTGAGGAGGAGGTGTTCTCACTTCCACCTCGTGTTTTTGGCTGTGTTGGTTTTGTCCATCAGTTGGGTCCAGGTCTTGATAAACTCTCTCCCAGGGCTATCAAATGCGTGCTTGTAAGATACTCCAGGACACAAAAGGGGAATCGTTGCTTTGATCCGCTGCGTCGAAAATATTTTGTTAGTGCAGATGTCACATTCTTTAAATCTGTGATGTTTTTCTCTTCTACAGGTGACAACATGACTACTTCTCATTATGATTCTGAGGTGTTCATGCCACCACCTCCTATGAATCAATTACCCTCTGTGCCATCTCCACCACCACCTCCTGTCATACCTTCACCTCCACCTTTACCACCTCCAGTCACCATTGTTCCCCCGTTACCAAAGCATTATACTCGTCGATCCTCATCTGCTCAAGGTCATGGCCCGTCATCCAACAGCCCTCAGGTTGGTTCTGATAACTTGATTTCTAATGATGAGTCTGAGGATCCATTGATACAGGGAACACAGCAGGTTGAAGATCATGGAGATTTGGATGTGCCTATCGCTATTAGAAAGCAGAGGCGTACTTGTGCTTCCTACCCACTTGCTTCCCAAGTCTCTTTTCATCGTCTTACAGGCGATTTTCAGAGATTTGCAGCAGCTCTAACTACAGAAGAAATTCCACGCAATTATCTGGAGGCACTACAAGATAGCAAATGACTCTTGCTATGGAAGAAGAAATGGTTGCGTTGCAGTCCCGTGGCACTTGGACACTTGTTCCCCCTCCTTCTGGAGCGTCTATTGTTAGGTGCAAGTGGGTGTTTACTGTTAAATACCATGCAGATGGAAGCCTTGATCGGTACAAGGCAAGGCTCGTGGCACGTGGTTTTACTCAGACGTATGGAGTTGATTACTTGGACACATTTTCTCCAGTTGCTCGGCATTCTACTTTACGTGTCCGTCTTTCAGTGGCTATAGCACGTGATTGGTCGTTATTCCAGCTTGACGTGAAAAGTACTTTTTTATATGGAGATCTACGAGACGAGGTCTACATGCAGCAACCTTCAGGGTTTGCTGCTGAGGGGGAGTGTCAGCAAGTTTGTAGACTCCATAAGGCAATATATGGCCTTAAACATAGTCCAAGAGCGTGGTTTTAAAAGCTTTCAGACCTGATTGAACGACAGGGATTCAAGAGGTCAAATGCAGACCATTCCTTATCTGTGCAGAAGACGTTTAGAGGTACTGTTGCTATCATGGTGTATGTTGATGATATTGTTGTTACAGGAGATGATGAGCAGGGAATCAAGATGGCGAAAGACTTTCTGGGTAGCAAATTTGTGACTAAGGATCTGGGCACCCTAAGGTATTTCTTGGGGTTGGAATTTGCTAGGAATGCACAGCGTCTTGTGATGACCCAAAGAAAGTATGTTACAGATATGCTTGTAGAGACATGCATGACTGGATGTCGACCTTCCACGACTCCTATGGATCCTAGCATGAAGCTATACGATGATGATACAGATGAAGTTGATGAGAGGAGATACAGAGAGACGGTTGGAAAACTCATTTATGTTACAATTACCAGACCAGATATTGCATTTGTAGTGAGTCGAGTGAGTCAATTCATGGAGCAACCTCGACAAGTGCATATGGATGCAATACACATGATATTGAGATATCTAAAATCATCTCCAGGCTCAGGATTACTATTCAAGAAAGGAGACACACTCTCTGTATCCGCATATGCTGATGCAGATTATGCAGGTTGTCCTAAGGACAGGAAATCGACTTCGGATTTGCAATATTTGTTGGGACTTTTCTCGTTTCTTGGAAAAGTAAGAAACAAACTGTTGTAGCAAGATCAAGTGCCGAGTTCGAATACAGAGCTATGGCCCAAGCAAGTACAAAAATGATGTGGGTCCGAGCAGTGCTATGCGATCTACATGTAGAGGTTCCTCTACCCATGGAGTTACACTGTGATAACCAGGCTGCCCTATTCATTGCAAACAATCCTGCGTTCCATGAGAGAACAAAACACATTGAGGTAGATTGTCATTACACTAGAGACATGATTCAGAAGGGCCTGATCTCTACTTCCCATGTCAGCTCGGGAGAGCAAACTGCGGACATCTTCACCAAGCCACTGCTCAGAGGATCATTTCAGAAGTGTTCATCCAAGCTGAGCATGATCGATATCTATGCTCCAGCTTGAGGGGGAGTGTGAAGATATTTGTATTTTCATATTTCTTATGTGTATCTTTCTTATTATCTTTTCTATCTTCTACTTTATGTAATTTACCCATAGGCCTCTCTACTATATAAGAGAGCCTAGGGTTCTCAGGAATAAGTAGTTCTCTTATTTTCTCTAACAGTAACTGAACGAGATGTGCCTCTTTTGAAAAGAAGTCCCGTACCAGGTGAAGTCTTCAGATATCTCAGAATCATATTGATTGCATCCATATGTGGATGTATGGATTGCTTCATAAACTGATTCACTTTGCTCACGGCAAAGGATATGTCAGGCCTGGTAATAATCACATATAGTAGCTTGCCAACAAGCTACCTGTACCTCCTCTTGTCGTCCTCCTCAGTGTCATCATCATAGAGCTTCATGCTCAGGTCAGTAGGAGTAGTGGTATGTCTGTAATCTGCCATGCATGTCTCTAAAAGATCTTTAACATGCTTCCTATGAGTCATCACGAGACCTCGCTAGTTCATGGCAAGCTCCAATCCAAGGAAGTAACATAAATGTCCAAGGTCCTTGGTCACAAACTGCTGACCTAGGAAGACCTTGGCACCCTGAATGCCCTGCTCGTCATCCCCTGCAACAATAATGCCATCAACATAAACAATAATGAGAATAGTAACTCTCTGGGCCCTCTATACAAACAAGGAGTGATCGGCAATTGATCCCACTGCTCTATCAATCCCGGGAGCTTCTGGAACCATGCTCTTGGATTCTGCTTAAGGCTATAGATAGCCTTTTGTAGCCTGCAGACCTTATGACACTCCCCCTCCGCAGCAAATCCAGGTGGTTGTTGCATGTAGACCTCCTCATGTAGATCCACCATATAGGAAGGCATTCTTCACATCAAGCTGGTAAGGGGCCAATCTCGTGTCACAACAACAGAAAGTAGAATACGCAGAGTAGAATGTTTGACAACTAGAGAGAAAGTATCCTGATAATCCACCCCATATGTCTGTGTGAACCCATGTGCCACAAGTCTCGCCTTATAGTGATCGACACTACCATCCACACGGTGTTTCACAATGAACACCCATTTGCATCTCACAACAGATGCGCCAACTGGACCGTAACCAAAACTCCACGTACCATGTAACTGTAGCACGACCACCTCCTCCTTCATGGATAACCTCCATTGACTGTCTTGAAGAGCCTCCTGATATGTCTGTGATATCTCCACGGCTGATTAGTGCTAAGATAAATCTCTTAAAATCCACTGACAGTTTGCTCAAGGAAACCTGGGTTGCAAGAGGATAAGTAGTACACGTATGTTTCGGCTTACGCAGAGCAATCCACACATCAAGATCACATGCTAAGTCCGTAACCTGTGAGTTCCCATCTTTAGAGGGCATCTGCTCATCATGTATGGAATCCTACTGTACAGAAAACCCAGTAGTGCCATCAGTAGAAACAATGTGTTCATTACATTCCTGAGGCGTTCTGGATGACTGGCAAGACCTGTGAACAGGGGGAACCGAGCGAGACCTACGAATAAAAACATGTGGCAAAAACTGAGTCATAGTAGAAGGTGGAGCCACATGAGCAGGTGTAGGTGGTGGTAGTATGACAGTAGGAGGTGGAGGCATGTAGATCTTAGCATCAAATTCAGACGGAGCTGGTATGCCACCTATATGAGTAAAATAAATGACAGACTCAAAGAAAGTGACGTCAACACTGACAAAGTACTTCTGCTTGAGCGGATCAAAATAGCGGTACCCCTTCTGGGTATGCTAGTAGCCGACAAAAACACACTTGACAGCTTTTGGAGAGAGCTTGTCACGACCAGGAGAGACATCATGAACAAATGCAACAGAACCAAACACACGAGGTGTAAGGGAGAAAAGATCCTTCTTAGGAAATGCAATCGAGAAAAGAATCTTGTCTCCCAATATAAATGAGGGCATGCGGTTCACCAGATAGCACACAATGAGGACAACATCTCCCCAGTAAGCGTGAGGAGCATGACTCTGTAACAACAAGGTTCTAGTCACATCAAGTAAGTGACGATGTTTGCGCTCGGCAACACCGTTTTGTTGGGAGGTATAAGCACGTGAGGTCTGATGAACAATGCTCAGAGATCTAAGGAACTCAAAAAGATGAAAGGCCATATCGATATCAGTACTATGTCGATACGATATATTGTCGATATATCAATGATATATCACCGCCATATTGCCGATATGGAATCGATTTCATGAAAAAAATGGCTCGTCAAGGCCAAATGTCGGTCATATCGGCGATATATCTTGATACCGATATATAGTTAATATATCGCGATATGGCCTTTCATGTTGTAAAGTGCAGAACTCTAAAGCATTATCAGAACGAAGTTATTTGATTTTTGCAGAAAAATATTCTTTATCTCATTAATAAAAATTTATCACAGATTCCTGTTAGCGGCGTACCTTGCGCTCCTGGTGGCGCCCCGCGCGATGTATAGCATCCTACAAGCGCACAGGCGGTGCCGGTCCTTCTCAATCCGCGCAATAGCGGCTTCCTTCTCCACAGCTCGAACCTTCTCGAGCCGCAACCCTCTCCTTCGACAGCGCATCTCGCCGCACGGTCACGGTGCTGCCCTCCTCTCCAAGCTCTTGGCACTCGACGATAAAGCTTCTCTTGCGGCAGATCCAGCTGCCCGTGAATAGCGGCGGTGGGAACAGAGACCCCCAAAATGGGGCGGCGGGCATTTGAAAAATAAGGGTTCCAAGTTGGAACTCTAGGCGCACATTAAAGGGGTTTCCACGAGGGGAGGCCCTAGGGAACCCTCAATAGGGGTTTATTTTTATTTAAAAAAACAGAAAAGGGGAGATGAAATGCTTCGATCCAAGTGGGCTGACTGTGATTTAAAAAATGAGAGGGGAATGGATATGTATTTTGTAAAGCCCAAATGGGCTAAGGTTTCTTTGTGCCCAAATGGGTCACGTTTGTTTTAAAAAAAAAGAAAAAATAAGAAAAACAAAAAGAAGCGCGTACAAGAAAAAAGTCGTACGCAAAATATTCAAAAAAAAAGGAACCGTAAAAAAATGTTGAAACGGCTTTAAAAAAATTGATAAAAAGCCGAGGAAAAAATTATTAATTAACGGCTTATAAAAAAATTTATTTCGAAAAAAAAATGATGAATGTTTTGAAAAGCTGACAAAGTTGTGATCGGCTAAGTGTTTTATGTTTTCCCCATTCTATCTTGTCTTCTCCCAACTTAGTCGATGTTCATTTTCCGACAAGTATGGGAGAAAGGGGGAGTGTATGTAGTGTCACAGGTCTATTCATATGTTCGAGATTCACATGCAGATTTCCAGACCATTCAGATTCCAGACTCTACAGTTGTTTAGACTCGACGATTGATTCCGAGTCCAGTTTCAGACACACGAGTGTGCGGTCTTCAGTTTCGTGGTCCCCATCATTCTTCTTGTTGTCAGGCCAGAGTTTTCATATGAGCCATAGGGACTCTAGAGCAGAGGACCATTCCCTATGCCATTAAGGGCAAGGGTTTTCATGTGGTATCATAGGTACTCCAGAGTAGAGTATCATTCTCTGAGCCAGATGGGAGAGACCCAGTTCTCCGACGAGGAGACTTCAGGCACAGTTTCAGACTCGATGGTCAGATTTCGAGTCTTCAGTTGGCTCACACTCCAGCCCGTTCGTCCTCCTCTCCTACACGGCATGAGAAGTAACGTCCTCGACAGCAACAATGTGCGTGTTGGGTTGATATTGTCCGTAGTGTCATGTAGCGTTGAGTTGAGTTTCTTTATGTTTGTCCAAGCTGAGCATTGCATGCTCCAGCTTGAGGGGAAGTGTTGGCGTATTTGGTAGTGTGCCTATTGAGTTGTAGATGGGTAAATGGATACCTCCAGGATCCATCAGCGGTGGGACTTAGAGGCTCTGTGGAGGCTATATAAAGAGCCCCAGGCCTCCTGTAACAGATGAGAAAGTTCAATAGAATATCCACCCCCTTTGGGGGCTTCTCCCGTGGTTTCATCCCGCTCCTCACGGAGTAGGGTTTCATGTAAAATCCTGTGTCAACAATGTTTTATCTATATGTTCTTCGCTTTGTTTATCATTCCGCTTCCGCTTCCAATTTTCTAGCACCAACCTTAGACTTATTCTTCAATAAAAAGACTCAGAAAAGTCTAGAAAAATCATTGATAGCAACTAGATAAAAACTGTGTCGCTGGTGATCGGGAATGCGACTCGGACCCCAAATATCTAAATGTAGGAGCTCAAATAACTGAGAATTGCTCCAACTCTGACGGGATGGAAAGGAGGAATGGTGATGCTTCCCAAGCTGGTATGCCTCAGACTGGAAAGAGGATCTCGTAGAGATATGAGGGAGAACATGATACAACTTCTGCAGAGGAAGGTGACCAAAACGAAGGTGCCTTAGATACGGTGAGACTGGTCCTGTAGGTATAGTAGAAACACTAGCATGAGGAGGTTGGACCAGTCTGTAAAGCCCCCACTGCTTACGCCACATCCAATCACCCTGCCCGTGAGTATGTCCTGAAACACAAGAGACGAAGGGTAAAAAATGGCACGATAATGCAGATCTTTAGTAATATGACTAATGGAAAGTAAATTCATCTGAAAGTCAAGAACATATAAAATATTATGAAAGTACGTGGACGACGTCAAATGCTCCTCCCTCTGTCCTGTAAAGGGTAAGTGGTCACTATTAACAATGACAACCCATCTGCCAGGTGGTATGGTCTTGTAGGACCTGAACATCGCTATGTTTCCACACAGGTGGTGTGAAGCACCATAGTCCATAATCCACTCTGTGATGTCTGCACTAGTACTACCAGTAAAAGCATAGACGATACCTAAGGAGCTCGAAGAGGCTCTGACTGCAGCTATGGTATCTGTAATGGTGGTACCAGCAACATGAGTCATGATTTCTTGAATACGAGAGACGGTATCATCCTGGCGAGGATTGGCCTGGAAGCTGTAATCTCTGAAGGCACACTCTATTCTGCTACGCGACCAGAAACATGGCATTCGTGCTTCTGGTAGCATGTATCCTTTGCATGTCCATGCCGACGACAGTAAGTGCAAGGGCTACGATGACGTCCACCACTTCTGCCACGAGGGGTGCATCCTCTGAACTGGATCGTCCCTCCTCGGCCACAAGAAGCGGCCATCGCTGAAGAGGATAGAGAAGTGGCTGTAGAAAACATGATAGTCTAGCTGAGATGACTATAAGCCTCCTCTATGGGAGGTATGGTAGCTCTGATAAGAAGTTGAGTACGCACAGTATCATACGTTGTATCAAGTCCAGCCATGAGAACTCCAACCATCGTGGAGTTCCTATACATCTTCTGTTGCTCAGCAGATGTCATAATAGGCATGTAGCTATGAAGCTTCTCGAACATGCCAGGGAGTGAAGAGTAGTACACATGCAGAGGACGTCCATTCTGCTTGGCATTGTAGATATCAAAACTGTAACTAAAGAATCTTGTCTCATTCTTCGCCTGAGCATAGGTGGATGCCAAAGTATCCCACATCACCTTGGCGGTGAGATGATTCAGAATATCATTGGTTATCTCTGTGGTGAGGGTCCCACAAAGCCAAACACATGCATACGCGTCATCTTGCTTCCAAGAAGCAACATTTACCCTAGTCTTATCTGTTGGCTCTAGATCTGTCAGGATGTGCTCCTTGTTGTTGCACTACATGAGGGTGAGAAACTGCATGGACCACAAGTCATAGTTGGTCCCATCCATCTTAACAATGGGAGCTGGGCCCTTGAAGGATCCGGACAAAAAAATATAACCATGTTCTCTGACATGACAGAAAAATGGCTGACCAACTGAACTCAACTGGGGAATAGACCGATATGAACAAGTCTACATAATCCTACAAAGGATTGGTTGTACATGTAGACGTATGCAACCATCCTCATCAATCTCGATGCTCAATCTCGATGCTCTCTAGGACCGGAAAACACGATTTATAGGTCTGAAATCGCATTCTCCGGTCAAACTCAGATCGAATCAAACTGTAGATCAAGTCGTGTGGGTGCGCGGAGGCGCACGGGAGAGCCGGCGGCAGTCGATGGGGCGCCAAAGGCAGCGACCCAAGCGGCCAGGGGATGCGACTGAAGGCCCTGTGTTGGGCAGCCTTGGGGGAGGCCTGCAACAACCGGCTGGGGTCGGCAGCGGTCGGTGGGCGATGTCCCGCAGGGTGCAGCGGGCGGCAGCCGACGACCAGGGGAGAAGGCGGTGGCGTGGGTAGGGTTGATGGGATACGAGAACTCCGATTTTGGACCGTTGCTCTGATATCATATAGAGGGAAAAGAATGATTTGACTAATGAAAGGCTCTAGGGTTCTCTTATATAGGAGAGGAACCTATTAGACAAATTATAAGAAGAAGACAAAAGAAATAAAAAATAAGATAACAATAATAAAGATAACAAATATCTCAACAAAAATCTTGCAGAGATTTTTTTGGGCTGGATCGAAGCAGTCTATACATTACTTTGCATCGGTGGCATGTGACACTATCACTTTGCCTAAGTTACACAGTAGCCTTGGGGTCAAAAGGATTAATGAGTTGAATGATGTACTCCTTGCTAAGTGCGTAATACATATTTGGTGTTTTCGGGATGAGCTAGTAGATTGCTAAGCAGCCTCTATGGTATGGACTTGAGTTTGGACTTCTGATTTGACGTCGACTCCACCTTCCGTTCTTTGGAGAGAAATTTTGTTAGTACTTCTGTTAATAAGAGGAATGTCAAAGCCGAATTTTGGGGATGGAACTTCCTTCTGATTTTGGGAGGATGACTGGACGGGAGAAGGGACACTAGCAGCCAGTTATTTCAGATTGTATGCTCTCGCTAGGTATCAGGATCCGTGTGTTACAATGGTTTGGGAGAATAGTGTTTGGTGTCCTTCCATTCCGGTTTTCTTGAGCAGTGTATGCGTGATTTCCTGAAGATAATGGGACATTTGCAGGAGGTTGATGGTCCTCCTTCAGGTAAGGATGGCTGGAAATGGTTCTTGGTGGTGAAGAAAGCTTATAATGTCCTCACTGCCGATCACGTCACACACCTGGGCTGTGCGGATTCGTATTATAGATTGACATGGCGCTTCTTCATCCTTCTACCGGTGAGGATCCTTTTGTGGCAGTTGAAGCTTGGCCGATTAGCATCAAAGGCAATTATTAATTCGTGATCTCTTTTGGAGGGCTCTTCATGCCCTCTCTTTTGAATCCCTTGGAAGATATCGAACATGTTTTCTTCATCTGTCCGCTCTCCAGGGAGTTGTAGGCTCGTATGAGCTTCTCTTGTTTGCATTTCTCCAGCTTGGAGGAATTTTGACGTTCTATGCATTCGGTATGTGCTGTGTCTCAGGATCGCTGCTTTCATGGTTCTTTGGGTGATTTGGCTCTCGCGTAATGGGGCGGTTTTCGGCAAGAACAATGCACCATGGACTGTATGTTCACTCGTATTTGGGCTCTATGTGAAGCTTGGTCCCTGTAATCACCACTTCTTTTTATTAATTAAGTTTTGGCCGTGGCTCTCTTCGAGCCCACACCCCATCTTTTCTTTTAAAAAACGCAGGTATCATACATCAATTTAGGAATGCCGCTCTGGCCATGAGAAAGTCAAAATTCTTATTTAACAATGAAATCCTAACCCTTCTTTTATAGGAGGGTTTTGAATGAACTAATAGAAGAATCCATATAAAATAAGAAAACATGGAATATCTGTCTAAACAAAATAACAAATAATAATATTATATAGTACTTACCTCTTATGGTATGTTGGAATATCAGGGAAGCAGAACTCAGGGAAGTTGGCTGTAAGCGTGGCCAGTTATTAAAAATATATCTTTTTTTAAATATATGAAAGATATATCTGGATTAAAATTGTTGATAGCTATTATATGCTGTGATTTTTCGATGTGAATGTGAAAAAAATTAGTTATTTTATCCAGATATCTGTTTGACAGTTTTGATGTTGATTTCTGCAGTCCAATACAGACTTCAAGAAAACTTTATATTCTGCGAATTTGGATGCGATGACTTGCCAATCTCAAAGCTCATATACCAAGATGAAGGATGGATTTCCCATCCATAAAAGTGCATCATCTGCACCTGCAGATGAGCAGCTTAGTCGAACTTTAACCAAATTGGACCTGAGTGATGGAAACCATATTTATGCAAAATTAGTGGTACATAAAGGAAGCTATCAGATTAACTCTCCTGTTTTGATTTTATGATTGGAAGTAATTGCTTTTGCTAACCTAAGGACATGAGTAGAATGGTCTTACACTCCACTTTCGGAATTTGCAGGTGGGAGCTGATGGCGGAAAATCACGTGTTAGAGATATTGCAGGGTTGAAAACCACTGGATGGATTTATTCACAAAATGCAATCGTCTGCACAGTTGATCATGATGGTGAAAACCATTGTGCTTGGCAGCGGTTCCTCCCATCTGGTCCTATTGCACTCCTTCCAATGGGTGACAATTACAGCAATATTGTCTGGTCGATGAGCCCAGAGGAATCAGTAGAACGCAAAAGAATGGGTCCGGATGATTTTGTGAAAACTCTGAACCATGCACTGGATTATGGTTATGGTCCTCATCCACAATCAAGTTTCTTTGACAAGTACCTGCAGAACTTTTCTTTAAACACTCGTCAAGAACCTGTCTCTGTTAAGGAAAACTTTCAAGCTCCACCAAGAATAACTAGGGTGTTGTCGGAAAGATTGGCATTTCCTTTGGCATTGATGCACGCTCACAACTATGTTTCCAAAGGTGTTGCTCTGATTGGAGATGCAGCACACACCATCCATCCTTTAGCTGGTCAAGGAGTTAACTTGGGATTTGGAGATGCGTCCGTTCTAGCAAAGGTCATCTCTGAAGGCATCTCCAGTGGCACTGGCATTGGAGAGGTATTGCTTGACGTCATGTCTACAATTGTCACATAGTTTTTACCCAGCAATCTAAGTAAAGCTATATGCTTTCTGCAATTGTCCTGCTTGCTTGCTCTGGATCTACTTGTGATTATAATTCGTCAGCAATTTACTACTGAACAATTTGGTGATTGGTGCTTACTGGCCTTGTTTTGATACTCTTGAAAATTATATTGCAGTTATTTCATTTTCTTTTATTGGCTATGTAATTGTACCAATGGTTTCCACTAGAAAAAGAACCATAGAGTACTCCATTTCATTCACAATATTGAATGCTATTTTTCTATATGATATCAGAGCATCTATCCTACATCGTGAATCTGGACATAGCTTTACAAAAAACCCTAATCCCTCTATTCTTCCCACACTGTCAGCCCATCGTTCGACTTCTCGGGCACTCGATGATGTTGTTGCAAGTAGTAGTAACCAAAATGCTGTCCAAAGCTTTAAGTAGAAATGTTCAGGAAAGCGGCCGAGTAAACCGCATACTCGGCCTCATACTCGTACTCGGTAGCCTTGCCGCTCCGAGTATGATGAAACGGCCATGTATGCGGGTTGACCCGCATACTCGATCGAGTATACCCCCTATGCGGTAGCCGGCAGCCTATTCGGCCGCTTTTCTAATTTTTTTTATTTACCCCAAACCCAAATAACCACATCCACCTTAAACTAAAAGCCATATGCTCTTTCAATTTATACTTTTGCTCATTTGACTCTATATTATTTTTATCCCAATAATTTTGTTCATTGTACCTTCAATTCTTTATTATTATAACCAAGAGAGATAATATTTAGAGGATATTAAATATTATTTATATTTTTTAATAATAATAAAATACCAAACCGCATACTCCCGCATACTCTCCCGCGTACTCTCTATGGAGTGACCCCTCCGACTGAATACTGCATACCGCATTCCTGAACATTGCTTTCTATTGCCTACCACCATTTGCTTGGAAGCTGCAGGGTCATCGCCTTCGTGAACCTGTATGCAACGGGACATCTCATTCACATGCCCTCCACCATCGGTCCCATAACCTTTCTTACCCTCTATCACTTGTTGTAGGAGCTACCTGAGACTGCATCCCCATTGTTAGGGGCCTTTGGTGATATGAGATGTCTCGTTGTGAGTTGATTTGTCTTATTAGAGGGTTTGGTTGAACCTTTAACTCCTCTAGGGCACCCGTTGTGTCTTCCTTGTTGGATATAAGGGTTTTTTGTTGCTTGATCTATGCCAATGAATCTATATTATGTGATAAGATACACCTTAATTTCTGACATGTTTCCTCATTTTACTGCTCTTCTTCCTCAGTCAGTAGGCCTCAAAACACGATGAGGTTTTCAATTCGTGAATAATCACATAATCTAACAATGGGGAAATGAAGAATCCTATCCCAAGGGTGAATTTTCTTTTTATTAATAGTAACTTATGATGTTCAATACCCAGAAGGAGGTCATTCATGCATGGCAATCTTCCGTCCGCCAAGATTCAAAATATCGATATCGTATTATTCGGCTTGAAAAAAGGATACATTAGATATATCAACGATATCAGTCGAAAAATCACATAAATGCCTCAAAAAAGCATTTTTTTCAAGTTATGATGATCCTAGTTCTTAAAACAATAAATAACCTACAAATGCACACTTAGATGCAAGAGTGATGCATATTTAGCACATCAATACACATTATAACACACGTATCGTTTGTTGTCACTGCTGTTGACTATTGAGTGATGAGAGGTTCATGATGAAATTAAAACAAAATAACTGAGAGACATAAAGGACGTATTTATACACCGATCATTGGCTTTATATCACATCACATATTATGTATATACAAATTGATGAGCTATATTGGATATCTAACAGATGAGCAAATGAGCATATTAACATATAGTTTTTAAATAGCGTCATTAATAATAATCACAATTTTGAATGAAATATGGATTAAATAAATTAGAAATAAAACTTTCCAATCGAACTAAAGAAAATCAATGTCGCCCAGAGTATGTCATGGATCAATAGGTCTGAAAATGGATATATTGGGGATATATCGTGATATATGACAGATATCGATGGAAATCTTAAAAATTCAGTCAAAAAAGAAATTTTCATGAATTCAAATCATTTTTATTCTTACAACAATAATTGACGTATGAATACACTCTTAGGACCTGTTTGATTGCCAGGGCACCCAGGGGTATTCATGCATAACCCTAGCTACATCCCTACATTCCTGAGTTGGGATTACTTGTATGGACCCTACATTTTCTTTGGTATAATATTTTTTTAACCATGTTTAAATAAAAAAGTTAACATAGTAAACATGTTATAATTATTAAAAAAGTTAATATAGCACATAATCAATGTCACATCACATCACATTTATCATTCCAACCCTCTCCAACCCTCTCATCCATCCAAACAACTACTATTCACAGGAGGATACCCCAACCCAACCCAATTATCAAACAAGCCCAGAGACATGAAGGAAATGTATTTAGCATATTAACAATATGTTACATTATATACTAGAAATAAACAGAAGTCTTAACGATATATAAAATGGAGCAAACAAATATTGCACAATACCTTGTAAGAACAACAACAAAGCCTTGTCCCACATTAAGTAGGGTCTGCTAAAATGGCGAAGCCTTCTCCCACTTTAAGTAGGGTCGGCTACATGGATTCTTGCTCAAATCCATGTTGAAGGATCCGACTATTTTTTACGCTGGTTGTTGGCTACCTAACGTAACCCCCCACACGGGGGGGATTTGAACCATGATCCTTTGGGTGGTAGATACACTATCCTTCCACCAGACCATTGTACAATACCTTGTATGCTATATAATACATTACTCATGATAACCATAAATATGAAAGAAGATGATCTAATTTAGATTAGAATCTTACATTTCTGATGAACTAAGATAACATGTACCAAGAAGCTTATATTTGATCCATATCGATCGATTACTAATGCTTACTATTAACGGGTGGGCGTCTACATGACGTCTCACCCTCTTTTCCTTTAAAAAACATACTATTAGAAATTTTGTTATTTATTCGTGTTGGATTTGTATCCACATGTGTTTATACATGACGTGGATATACAAAATCTTGTGAAGTCAAAAACTACTTTCCAAGCTCCTTGCCTCATAAAAAGTAGTGAGATCAGGTAATGAGGTTGATATCGTTGATGTAGTATTGATATCAACATCATTAGAAAGTCTGCACTAAATACTTTGATTTTTGTTGATATCGGTGTGATAAAATGACATATCATTACCATAACACTCAATATCGGTCAATATCGATGTATTTGGTGATATTGGTATCCTTAACTTTTCGACGTGGATATATCATGGTTATATCAGGATGTAGGGTCGGTTGGGATTGGGGAAAAAGGCCGCTGGAGGGCTGTGATAGGGCCCGGGGCGAGTAGTCGCTGGAGGGCGACGAGCGGGGTCGGGGGAAGGAGCCTCCAGAGGGTAGCGAGCATGATAGGGGAACATGGCCCCTATAGGGCAACGAGTGACTCTCGGGACAGAAGGTAGAGGGTTTTGGGGGAGAGAGGATGAGGACCACCACCATAGAGTGCCACCATGAGAGGAAGGGTCACTGTGACTCTCGTCATAAGGTTGTGGGCCATGCGAGCGATCATTGTGAGGGAGATCACCGTGGTAGCGATGATCGTTGTCGGGGCGGTGTACCCAGTCTAATGCCGGGTGGTGCCTCTTTCCCTGAGTAGCACATGTGCTTCCGGTGCGACTTGGAGGGCCACATGGTCGGTGTTGTGCTGCACGTGGGCCAATTTTCTTCTTGTGCCATAGGAAGGGCCACCTTAAGAGGGATCGTCCTACAGGTCCAAAGAAGATGGTTGTCGATGAGGTTACTGCGGCAAAGGTGGTGGTTAGTGTAGTAACCCAAGCACAATACCACATATAGTAATAATAAAAGTGTGGTAGTAGCTTATAAGTAGTAGGGGCTACTACTAAATAACACGAGCTTAAGCATTTTGGGATGTGGTTGAGGGTTCCAAATTGGGCTCAAGCCCAACAGGTTGTCTGGGCCAATAATCCTCGATAATGGAATTCACTTGAGGCTCGAGACATTACAGATGTCAGATGGTATCAGAGCAGATTTCCCCTAATAGTGGAAAAGGATGCTCAAGAGGTGGAGCTACCCCTTCCATATGGTTTGTTGGAAAGTACTACCCAAGCGGTGACTCTGCGACTATTACCGGAAACAGGTTGACTCGAGGCCATTATGCAACGGGGACGTTGTAAATATATATGGAGATAGTGACACATCTAGTAATAATAGAAGTGATGTACTAGCTTATAAGTAGTGGGGGCTACTACTAGATAACATGGGCTTAAGCATTTTATCCTGTGGTTGAGGGCTCCAAGTTAGGTCCAAGCCCAACAGGTTGTTTAGGCAAGTAATCCTCGACAACAGACTAAGATTGAGGTCCAAAGATGTTACAGTCGGCGTGGAGCATCTAAGGGACTCGATTGAGGGTTTTTTGATCGCAGAAGGTACCAAAGACGCCTTGGTTGTGATGATGGTGGTTCTCGAGCAAGGACAAGGCGATGGGGTGGAGGATTTGGTGTGGCTGTTAGAGACTGCCTCGTGTGTTCGTGGTGTTGAGGCGACGGAGAACTGGCTTCTTAGCCAATTGTGTGACCTTGTTTCCCCTGATAATGGTTTGATGGAAACCACACCTGCGAGATGGAGCTACCGAGGCGAGCTCGAGGTGGTTGGTGGAGGTGAAAGGCCTAACGATGAGATATCCTGGTCTCCAAGTGGTCTAGGATACGATGAGGTCGGTTGGCAATGTGCTGAAGGTGGTTCGATTGGGCCTAGGTCCAGGAGAGGCTTGGGACGTGGTGGTGCAGATGCGAGGTCCTAGGAGAGCCTTGTCGGAGAAGACCCTCTTCCGCGTTGGGAGGGTACCCTTTGTGCTTCAACTGGTGGTTGTTGAGGGAGAGCTGGAGGGGTTGACGACGGAGACAAAGCTGCTAGAGAGATCGCCATTATTGACGGAGTTGTCGAGGGAGGTTGCGAGTCGGTCAGAAGGGTGTCGTCAGCCGGTGGAGCCTACGATGGTACCTCTGGTATCCCTTCCAATCTCTCGTATCTGCTGGGGCAAGATTCTTGAAGTATGGTACAATTCCTCTATGTGATTTGTTGGTGAAATTTCAGGATCTTGGGAACCTGCACCCTTTTAGTCCGTTTATGGGGTGTGATTTGTTAGGTGGAGGGGCGGCTCAATTCTCGAGCCTGAGTAAAGTTGTGGGGGCGAGTGACCTTTCAGATCTAGGTCACTCATTCTTTTCAGACCCATGCTTTGGAAGGGAGAGGCTGCATACGCAGTTCTGTTCGGGCCCACGATTTGCACCTATTTTGTATTGGTCCTTTCATTGTAGGCGCACGACGATGGTGCTGGATCTCTTTCGGGAGAGGTTGTCGTTGGTTCCTGTGGCAGCTCGGTGGAGGCGGTGCTGGGGATGAGAGACCTCCCCCCCCGGTCGGGGCTGCTCCGCGTCTTGAGGAGAGATCGATGGGGTGAGGGTAATTAAGGATGAGGGGGAGATGATTGAATAGGGTGGGTCTTTGGAGCTGGAGTCGGTGGAGGTTGCTTCCTTTGTATGAGTCGTAAGGCTGAGCAACATATTTTTGCGGCTTAGAGAGCTTACATGGAGAGAAGGTTGGGATTAGGGGAAGGTAGTCGAAGAGCTCATGGAGATCCGATCCTTTCATTCTTGTCCAAGCGGTGAAAATCGGAGGCATACAGATGGTTGGAGCGAGATCTAAAAGATCAAAGTGTGGGGATTTTGTGCCCATGCAGGAATGTGGGCTAGTTGGACTAGTTAAGGTGTTGGAGGAATCGTTGGGGTCATTGGGGCAGAATGGCGGTGACATGATTGCTACAGTTGGCATTCACGCACGGGTTGCGGAGTGTCATGGGGTTGTGATACTCGTCGTTAACCCTTCAAGTGGGTTTTGAAGATTGTCAGTTGGAATGTAAGGGGATTAGGGGATCGAGAGAAATGGAGTGCTAGCAGAAGTTTTCTTTGTTCTTAGCATGTTGATGTTGTGTTTCTGCAAGAGTCGAAGGAGTTCGTTAGGGTGTCACAGTCTGTCGAATTTTATAGCAATCTCGGTATAGGGACCTCGAGTGGTGTGGTCCTCGCTTGGGATGGAGATGTTCTTTCGGTCTTGGTGGAGAGGCTAGGTGGTAGATCTGTTTCAGTGTTGTTTAAACGCAAGTTTGGGGGAGGGTCGATTCCTAGATTGATGTTCAGGTTCGAATGAGCATGGTTGCTAGATGAGGGGTTCATAGAGATGGTTGTGGATTCTTGGAGATCCATCTAGTTGGGGGGATCAGTTGTACAGAGACCGGCAAAGAAGATTGCAGGTTTGCATGATATACTGATGGAACAAAGGAGAGGTACGTCAGAGACGTAACGAGCAGCATGAAAGTACTGTGAAGGAGATTACTAGCTTGGATGGTGTGGAGGATGAGTGTGATCTTAACCGGAGGAACTATAGGCGAGAGGCGAGCACCAACGAGTCATGGCAGAGGATGACAAGAGAAAGGAGTGAAGTGGCATTAAAGATCTATATAGAAATGGATAAAGGAGGGTGATGCGAACTCGAAGTTCTTCAATGTTGTGGCTAGTGGGAGGAGGAGAAATCTAATACATGAATTGCAGGTGGTGGCATTAAAGATCTAGATAGAAATGGATAAAGGAGGGTGATGCGAACTCGAAGTTCTTCCATGTTGTGGCTAGTGGGAGGAGGAGAAATCTAATACATGAATTGCAGGTGGTGGGGAAGAGGATTGATGGAGATGGGGAGATATGTACGGTAATTGTGCGGCACTTCTGGGATTTCAGCAGGAGGGTGTTGTTCTCTAGGGCCAGATGGTTAGGAAGGTCCAGATTTTTGCGGTCTGATCAGTAGGAGTTGCTTTTTCTGATTTCACAAAGGAATGTGTGCAGAGGGCTGTATTCGGTCTCAACGTAGTTGGTTTCCCTGGACCAGATGGCCTACCGATCTTTTTTTACAGAGAATTCTGGGATGTTGTCAAGGAGGATGTTATGGGGATGATCTTGAAGTTTAGCGATGCGAACAAGGTTTGGAGAAGCTCAATAGATCCATGCTCTTATTACTCCCTAAGAAGGAAGGTGCTGAGCATGTTGACGAGCTTAGACATATCACTTTGTCTAATGTGGTTTACCTTATTGTGACTTTGTCTAATGTGGTTTACCTTATTGTGACTACTGTTGGTCAACCGATTGATGAGTGTCATGGAAGCTCTTTTTTTGCCAGCTCAGATTGCTTTTATCCCTGGGCAATTAGTTGTTGGAGGGAGTGGTTGTGGCATCAGAGATGGTGTCATATTAGAAGAGAAGAGGGGTAGCTGGCATCCTCTGGAAAGTTGTCGATTTATGAAAATGCAGGGAAGTTTTTCACGATTTTAATGACATTCACAATAATATAACAAACCACAAATAATCATGTGTCACCAAAGAAGCAATGTAATCCACAAAATAAACATTTCCTACAAAATGTTTAGGACAAGCATCAATTTCCATATATTATAACTTGCATCAAAAGAATTAAGTGTTTAATACATGTAAACCCAAAATATGGCAAAAGAAAGTGTAAGCACACCAAAAATACAAGTAACTATACAAGATGCTATTCTGTATACTGTCAAAAGTCGACTGTCCACCAAAAACTAAGAATCCAACCAACCAAGCTATTCCACTGCAGGCGCCTTCCTTACAATGACACAATCCATGCCCAAAGTCAAGACAAAAGCTACCCTTACACGACAAGGCCAATCTAGTACTGAGCCTCCATGTCTCTAACAGCTTTACAGGATCTTAGTATTGTTCTCTTCAAATATTGCCGAACTCACTCGACCTTCCGAGGCCAAAACCATAACAACTACTCAGAACCCAAAATCCAGAACTAGAAAAGACATCATCTTTCCAGCTATCCGCCCAGAGAAAATCCACCGAACAAATCCGTAAAGAACCCAGAAAACCCCAGATAAAAATGAGATACCACCATCGTCAAACCAAAGCTTCACTTCTTTCTCAAATTTTCCGAATTCTAATTGTTCGAATAATAGATCTAAAAGAAGTATTGCTAAGCTTATGTATGAGATACTAAATCTAGTTGAAAATTAGGATCTCCCAAGCATAAACCATGATTGTCAATCATCTTTGATAGGTAGAGAAGTAGTTCATAACCTGTTACTACTGAACAAATCAAATAAAAGATAAAGTGCTTCATTTCACTTGGTTTAAAACCTCCAGTAATTTATATCAACGGCCAGTTATATTTCTAACTCCAGGTCCATATTCAAACTATATCACATGTCCTCATCTGACATTTGTTTAACACAAATATACAAGAAAAGTTCCCCTTGACAAATAAGGAAAAAAATCGACATGAACAAGTTAGTGAGAAAGAGATACTCACACCAGTTCCAACAGATAAGAATCACGAAGTGATTATGCTTAGCCAATGTAGCATGAATTACAGTGCACACAAAGTAATGCATTTATAAGGCCTCCTTCGGTTTGATGGTGACACATGTGGTTATTAAATTTGAATGACATCCATTCCCTCTTACACTAGCGACAAGTCGGAGGACTGTCGCTATCCGAGAACTCAATGCGATTGAATATACTATGAATGTGTGTAGTAGGGTACCTCTGCTCTGATACCATAACTGTGGCACCTTGAGATCCGGGTTACCTGTTTGCACAACATTCGCATCATTTAATTCACTACATTTCGCATAGATTTACAAAAATACAGGAAAACTTTTTACGATTTGAATGACATTCACAATAATATAGCAAGCCACAAATAATCACGTGTTACTGAAGAAGCATTGTAATCCACAAAATAAACATTTTCAACAAAATGTTTAGGACAAGCATCAATTTCCATATAATGTTACATGTATCAAAAGAATTAATTGTTTAATACATTTTTTTATGAGAAAGAGGGTGAACTCCAGAGGTTGGAGTCACCGCGAGAGCTTTATATTAACCAAAGAAAAAAAGATACAATGTACATTACATGGACTCCCAAAAGCTTGCTAAAGCCCTACAATGAGACACCACATTTTCTGAGTAAAACAACTGATTTTTAAAAATAAGATCATTCCTTGCTAACCAAATTGCCCAGAGTGCAGCAAAAGGCTTTGCGACGTCATCTAAAGAGTTGCTTCCTACTTTCCTCACCGCTTCCCAAAAACTCGCCGAGCCGTCACTATCGACCCACGGTATCTGGAGCTCTGCCCAAACCCGTGTGGAGGCCTCACACTTGAAGAAGAGGTGCTCCGAGTTTTCTGTGTGCACCCCACATAAGTTACACGTAACATCCTGTAGCCCAAAGATCCTTGCTCTCCTATCTTTATCACATAACCTATCTCTCCGCAGGCACCCCAGGAAGGCCTTAATCCTGGTCACAATCTTGCTGGCCAAAATAATCTTGACATCTTGGCATAGATCACGATCTTGACCTTCCGACCCACGCTTGAATTCCGCATACAACTTTTTCACTGATAATTTTGTGTCAGCCCATTGGTAATGATCTCTGTTCAGAACAAAAGGCATCAGTTCAGTTATCGTCGGGAGCATGGTGCCAAGTTCCTCTCTCCTTCTGTCAGAAAGGACCGCTGCAAATTCCAGCGTCCAATTATCTGCCTGCGCCACATTCCGTAAGCTTCTTTATCCGCCCAGCAAAAAGTCTCGGAATCTTCTCTCCAAAGTCCCCTCCCCCATCCAGTTCTCCCTCCAAAATTTGAAAGTCCTCCCAGCTCCCACCTTCGGCCTCATCCCGTGACTCATCAGCGGCAGAACCTCACGCACTCCCTTCCCTAGCGGCGATTCAAAGAGAGTTGCCCCTACCATCAGGCCCCCTTTACATCATATATCTTCTGCAGCAATCTCGTTGCCAAGTCCTCAGACTTGCCCCAGATTCGCACCACCTACTTAGCTAGTAAAGCCTTATTCATGCACGCGATGTCCCTGACTCCTAAACCACCCTGATCTCTAGCACTGGTGACCTCCTTCCATCCAACCAGGTGTAGACCCGAACTGAGCTGCTTCCCATCTAACTGGAAGAATCTTCTCATTAGCTTTTCAATCTTCTTTCTAATCCCAACCTGCATCAATCTGGTGGAGAAAAAGAAGATAGGTATTGCAGATAGCACATGTTTCAACAATACTAGCTTCCCTCCCTTTGAAAGTGTAACCACTTTCCAACCAGCTAGCTTGAGCTCCATTTTCTGAACGAGTGCTTCCCATTCTGAATTCTTTAATTTGCCAGGCACCGGTGGGAGGTCGAGATAGGTGATAGGTAGGTCACCTAGAGGACAGCCAAGCCGCTCCGCCACATTGCCTATTTCCTCCTCCTCCATGTCGAAAGTGACAATCACTGATTTCTGTTCATTTATCTTCAGTCGTGATAGACAACTGAAGATGTTCAACAGTTGTTCCTCTGCTCCACTAAGAAATAGGATCGTGTCATTCGCATATTGCAGTAGCAGGATCGAAATGTCCCCAAGCCTAAATCCTTCGCACCAACTTTCTTAACCGCTTGCTCGAACATCACTGCCAAAGCATCTGCTACCAAAACGAACAACATTGGTGCTAAAGGGCATCCCTAGCGTACCCCTCTGTGGCTGGAAGAAGCCCCTACCGTTCACCAATACAAAAAATGACGATGTAGTGATGCATCTCTTAATCCAGTCTAGCCAGTACTCTGGGAAGCCTCTCCTCCTCAAAGAAAGCCACAAGAATTTCCAGTCTACACAATCACATGCCTTAGCGAAGTCAATCTTCCACATCACTCCCTTCGCGTTCCTGCGCCTCCACCCTAAGCAGATTTCAGAAGCCATGACCATGCTATCAGCCATTTGGCGACCCAGTGTAAAAGCGGATTGCCCTTGCTAAATGATAGAGTCCATAACAAGTCTGAGCTAGTATGCTAGGACCTTAGCAATAATGAGGTATACTCCGTTGGACAAAGCGATCGGCCTGTAGTCTTCCACCCTCAGTGGAATATCCTTCTTGGGAAACAGGAAAATTAATGCCATGTTAACCTTCTCCAAGCCCCTGCCGGAAAGCCATTTGGCCTTGTCACCCCATCGCGTTCAGCCCCCAAATAGCCTTCTTCACCTCTTCCGTGAAGGGTGCCACTAAATCATCCGACTGCGTTGGCGATAAAGTCTTCACTCCCCCTTCCCATCCAACCCAACCGCTCAGTTGCCTCTTCCTTGATGCTTCCACAAAATAGCCTCTCAGTCCAGTGCCAATCTGTGCATCACCCGAGATCCTCTGCCCCCCCCCCCCACCTCTAGCTCGTGAATGTGGTTTCTCCTCTTTCTACCAGATGCCATAGTGTGGAAGAATCTCGTGTTAGTGTCCCCCTCTTTTAGCCATTTCTGTCTTGACCTCTGTCTCTATTCCACCTCCATATTTCTATCCTCTAGCAGGATTTCTTTTAATAGTCTGGATCTTTCTATAGCCTCATCTTGGTCGAGACCTCTTAGGTCATCGATCCCGTCCAGCCGAACCACCTCGTCTTGCGGTTTGGCTCTCTTCCCCTTTCTTTTCAACCTCAGCTCCCTACCATATACTTGTAGGACCGACCTGAGCTTCGACAGTTTGGTCGCCAGGTGACAACCCGCAGACCCCTCCGGCTGATAGTCACACCAGAGGTCCATCACCTTGCCCTTGAAGCCGTCCTCCAGCAACCATGACCTCTCAAAGCGAAACATGGACCTGCTTCTCCTTTCCTCCGTTGAAGACCAAATGATGTGCGTATGGTCTAAATGCGCCTGAGGAAGCACCCGGGCCCGCGACAACAGAAAAAGTTCCACCCCCTCAGCAGAAATCAGGAATCTGTCAAGCCTTAACCTCGATCGCGTATTTCTCCAAGTATACGCGCATCCCGTGGTGTCCAGAATTGCGAGCCCAATGAGTGTACCATCTCCAAGAAATCATCAGATTCGGCATCACGTCCCCCGCCTATGTGCAGGCGGTCATCTGACAAAAGAGTAAGGTTGAAATCTCCCCGGATGATGCAAGCCCCTATGGTATGCCTTGCGCTTGACTGTGATGTCTTCTGCTAGCGACCCCATTATTGTATCAGTTAGTCCATAGACATTTGTTACCGTAACACATATTCCATCCCCACGACGCTTGAGATGAACTGACTGCGAAAAAGTGGACCCCCACTCTTCCACAAGCTCAAAGTCATCCTTCTTCCACCCTGTGATCATCCCGCCTGCTGCCCCTTGGGACGCCATCTCCTTAAAGGCAAAGCTCCACCCCACTACCAAGTCTCGGCCGGACTCTTCCACTCCATTGTTCTTGTCAGCTTCGTTTCTTGTAATAAAAAAATATCTGCTTTAGCTTCCTGAATAAGATTCCCCACCACTAGGCGTTTGTCCAGGTGGCCTAGACCCCTCACGTTCCAAGACAAGAGCTTCATTTGGAGACATGTGCTAACCTTCTTAAGTGTTGCAGCTGCACCACCCCCAGATAAACGACAAAATCTCTATTTACAGGGCAGAAACGACTTGGCTCGCCCCACAATGAAACATCATCCACTTGAGGTATTGGAAATCCTGACGGGCAACTCGACTCTCCCAAGAATTCCGCCCTGCGCCTCCTTCTACAAGGCTTTAATGCTTCCCCTTTTACAAGACACCAACCATATCTTGGCCCTGTGGTGATCGGCAATGTGCTATTTCCTCCTGACCTCCTATCCGACGGATGCACTCCCTGCACCGAATGTGGGATATCCAGATCCCCCAAGGCCCTGCTTAGGGTCAGGGTCTCCTGGTGCTCGGGCATCCCCTCTGCCCACCCTTCTAACCCCTTAAGAGTTATTTGTGTATGGATACCTTTTTCCTCGCGAACCATGCCGTCCTGGTTGCCCTCCTAGATACGCTCAGGACATCTGCAACCCCATGCGCAGACGAGATGGGCTTGGAACTGCTCTCCCCATCACCATGGCATGTAACAATCACCTCCTCCCCTCCGCCAGCAAAGTTGGCTTGCAGACTCTCCCCCTGCTGACGAACTAAAGACATGGGCGCCAACACCCCTCTCGGATCCGCAACTGATTGATCAAACAGATTTTCCAATGGGATCGAATTCTCGAGAAACGTATTCGTACCCAGGTCCAGATCCATCCCCGCCAAACGGTGACCTCTTGGTTCCGGAGCCACTAGTGACCGATCTATCGGACTCTTCAAACCGGAGCTCCACCTGATACTCTCATGTGACCCCTGACTTGGCACGAGACACGTGTTCCTCGTGGCGAAAACCTCCAGGTTTAAATCAGGCACCCTGTCGTTTTCCATGCCGGGAAACGTAAGGGCCTCTGGGGCTCTGCACATCCTCTTCAACACGATTGGTCCCTCACCACCCCTTGGTTTCCGTACTTGACATTTTGTGACGGTCCCTCTTCTCCTGATCTTTCGCCTTCCATCCGTCGCCACCGGTGGCGCCGCCGTACCTTCTCTGACTACATCCGACCAAGACCTAGCGCCCTCGTTCACCAAGGTCCCCACATCCTCACATACGGAGCCGAAGCCAACAGAAGCAATTTCAATCTCCAAGATTCCTCCACGGATGAGCACCTTCCTCCAGCCCAACATCTGAGGGTTGAAGCCTTTGACGATAATAATCAAATCCGGCTCTCCTCCCGGCTCACATCCATCTTTGACGATCTCAAGCACGTACGCTACTCCCTTCAAGGCCTTCCTCACCAAGTCTAATCTTCTCCACGAGACCGGAATCCCATGCACCCGCACCTTGTTCATGAGGAGGAAGTTAACCTAACCATCGAAGCTACCATGGTGTCGCCAGATAAGTTGTGACCTTCGTTCACCGCCAAGCCTCAGAAGTTCCGTCGCTTCCGTCGTCGACAGACCCCGCGCAATCGCCCGCCACAGGCTCAGCAGGGCCACATCCCCACCAAATTCCCCCTGGTCATCGTTTCCACATCCGACGTGGCACGAAACAACATTTTAGACCCTCCACTTTCTCCGATCAAACACACGATCTGAACAGGCAGCCTGGCGACACGACTTCTATCATCAGAGATCCCCCGAGGACAGGCCCTTGCGCAGTGTGCATGACCCCTGCACCAGAAGCAACGTATTGGTTCTCTACAGCCACTCGCCCAATGTTGCAACGAGCCACAACAGAAGCACCCACGCCCGAACGGGGAGGGCCTAGGATGAGACCCGCTCCCCAGTTCGCCCTTGAGAGTCGCCACCCTCTCGTATCGCCGCCTCCTCGGGAGAACATTGACCCATTGAGCCTCACCAACCTTCCCTTTGAGAATCACCCCTCTCTTGCTCTCGAACTTGCTCATCCGATCCCCCTTAGCATTGTCAATTGTCAAGTGTGAAAGTGTAAGCACGCCGAGAATACAACTAATTATACAAGATGTTATTCTATATACCGTCAAAAGGATCGTCGACTGTCCACAAAAAACTGAGAGTCCTGCCAACCAAGCTATTCCGTTGCAGGCTCCTTACAATGACACATTCCATGCCCAAAGTCAAGACAAAAGCTACCCTTACACGACAAGGCCAATCTAGCACTAAGCCTTCATGCCTCTATCATCTTTACATGATCTTAATATTGTTATCTTCAGTTGCTGCCGAACTCAGTCGACCTTCCGAGGCCAAAACCATAACATCCACTCAGAACCCAAAATCCATAACCAGAAAAGGCACCATCTTTCCAGCTATCTGCCCAGAGAAAATCCACCTTTTGCATCTGTTGGACTATTTGGTATATGCGTCATATGTATGGGAGATGGGTAAATGGATCTCTCCAGGATCCATTTACCCCATCCAAAAGTTTAGTCCCACATCTACCACTGGTGGGACTTGGAGGCTCTGTGGAGGCTATATAAGGAGCCCCAGACCTCCTGTATTAGATGAGAAAAAGCAATGCTAAATATGCCCCTTTGAGGGCTTCTCCCGTAGTTTCATCCCGCTGCTTAGGGAGTAGGGTTCCACGTAATAATCATGGTGTTCTATTTTATCTTTCTGTTCTTTTGCTCTGTTTATCATTCCGCTTCCACTTCCTATTTTCTAACATGGTATCAGAGAAGGTCGATTCTCGAGGTTTTTTATGTTCATTATTTTTTTCTCGAGATTCGGTTGTTTCTTGAAGATTGATCGAGAAGAGTTTTTTTCGAGTTCATGATTCCAGTTCTAGGGTTCCCATCTGGAACCCTAATCTATGTCCTCTTCATTCACGCAGCGACGCTCGGTGCGATCTCTAACTCTGCAGCCACATCGCAGGCGGCTGCCCTAGCCGTCTTCAAACCCCAGCGGCATCGGCAAGGCCCTCAGGCCGCAAGCATCCTCCAGGTCACATCCAACGGTGCGGTACCGACCTCTCCTCCCGCACCTTGCGCATCTCCAGCCAACGCAACATCTGGCGGCACATCCCTGGTCGCGCGCACATCTCCCTCAAAGATCGAGTGTTGCTCCTCCATATCGGATGTCGCAGCCTCCTCCTTTGAATGGCAACAGGCGGCTTCTCCAAAGCGGTGTGCGATCTTCTCCACCATTGCGCGCACCACCAGATCACACTTAGGCGCACAGATCTCGTTCTCCCTAAGGTTCTCCAGGCGCACATGTGTCTCCGCGCAAGGTCATCCAGGTTCCAGGCGGAGCTTCCCCGCTCCCGGCTGTGCGCCCTCGCCTACTCGCGCCCAACCATGCAGCGCCGCCCCAAAGACGCAGGCTCCTCCGTGCGCGAAGCTCGCGCGAAGCCACTCCTCCTCAGGCCTCCTCCTTGCGCCATCGAGGCTCCACGCCCCTTGCGCTCTCCAGGCACCTCCAGGGTGCAGTCTAAGCGGCAGCGACTCCGTCCTCCATCGGCGTTTCTTGCGCGCTCCTCTGTGGCCGCGCTTTCCCCATCTGATCTCCCGAATTCCCCATCGGGCGGCGGCAAATGAGGGGTTACACGGTGGGAACTCTAAAGGGGTTTCTTATTTTACCCGAAGGCATGAGGCCCTGTTAAAAAAATGGGGCCGCTTTTAAAAAAAATGCAGATTGGTAAGGCCAGTTGGGCCATTGCATGGTTTAAGCTAAAAGTTGGGCTGTGGCGATTGATAAAAATGATTAAAAAAATGCAAGGAAAGCCAAAAAAAGTGAAACGGCTTTGAAAAAAATGTGTTTTAAAAAAAAGAAAAAGAAAAGAAAAAGAAAAAAAGACAAATGATTTGAAGACTCATAAATAAAAAATTGAAACGACCAAATGTTATTCATGATTTGAGAAGCCAAAAAATTTGTGAACGGCTTATTGGTATTTTGTTCCCATATTTATCTTGTCTTCTCCCAACTTTGTCGATGTCATTTTCCGACAAGTATGGGAGAAAGGGGGAGTATATGTAAAGTCATAGGTCTTGATTCAGATTCCAGATTCAGATGTCAGTCTCCAGACCAGCCAGCTTTCAGACTCTATAGTTTTTCAGACGAAGATTTTCCATGCGCAATACCAGACTCGACGTTCAGCTTTTGAGTCTCAGTTTGATGCGTAGTTTCAGACTCGACATTCAGATTGGTTAGAGTCCAAGTTCGAGGCACTCCATGTTGAGAGGCCTATTTTTCGAGTTCTCTAGAGAGAGGCTCATTTTCAGACACACATATGTTTGCGGTCATATTCAGATGTGCACATGTATGCCATCAGTTCAGAGGTCCCCATCCTTTCTTGTTTTGTAGGCCAGAGTTTTCATGTGAGCCATAAGGACTCCAGAGCAGAGGACCATTCCCTATGCCATGTTGGCAAGGGTTTTCATGTGGTATATAGTAACACCAGAGTAGTGCACCATTCTCTGTGCCAGATGGGAGAGACCCAGTCCTCCGACGAGGAGACTTCTTTTAGACTCCATTCTCCAGCGATCGTGGACTCCAACGAGGATTGCACTTCCACGGCCTTTTCCAGTTCGACCCTTTTCAGATATGGAGCAGTTGTCCACATATTGTGGCAGGCCAGAGTACTCCGACGAGGAGACTCATTTTTCCAGTTGTAGTGACTCTGACAGGCACAGTTCAGAGCACATGCTTTCTGACGAGGAGATTCAGCAAACTCACACTGCAGCCCATTCGTCCTCCTCACCTGCACGGCATGATAAGCAACGTCCTCGACAGCAGTTGTTGTGCGCGTTGGGTTGATATTGTCCGTAGTGTCTTGTAGCGTGGGTTGAGTCTCTTTCTGTTTGTCCAAGCTGAGCATTGCACGCTCCAGCTTGAGGGGGAGTGTTGGAGTATTTGGTATATGCGTCATATGTATGGGAGATGGGTAAATGGATCTCTCCAGGATCCATTTACCCCATCCAATAGTTTAGTCCCACATCTACCAGTGGCGGGACTTGGAGGCTCTGTGGAGGCTATATAAGGAGCCCCAGACCTCCTGTATCAGATGAGAAAAAGCAATGCTAAATATGCCCCTTTGAGGGCTTCTCCCGTGGTTTCATCCTGCTCCTTAGGGAGTAGGGTTCCACGTAAAAATCATGGTGTTTCATGTTTATCTTTCTGTTCTTTTGCTCTCTTTATCATTCCGCTTCCGCTTCCTATTTTCTAACAGCATCTAATGTCCATATAATGATCTTAAGAAGAGAAAGTACAGTTAATTATACTTGCGAACACCCGCCATTATAACTATGATGTCGGTTCTTGTGCAAAACCATGACGTCTAGGTCTGGTAAGGAGATAGCGGATCACTTAGAGCATATCCTGGCTACACTTACAGATCTTCAGTAGCAGCATACTGCTATGAGGGGCCAGCAGGATCAGATCTTGGCCCAGCAGGCAGAGATAGCAGATAGACAGACAGATATAGAGATGAGATTCGAGGAGTTGTCTGACTTTTTGTACCATCCCTCTCAGGATGGAATGCCACAAGAGAAACCTCCTCAGTCTGTGGAGGTTTAGCAGCCCCAGTCCGATGTCCCGTCTGAGGGGACACCAGTGCACAGAACTTTTCAAAGTCCTATGATTGCATGAGCCAAAAGTCTATATAGGTTTCATTGGTCCAGAGGGGATTCCCAGACGTCTGGATTGATTGGATGAAGAGGTGCATTACCATGTTTTCGCTTTCGGTACTACTTAATGGTAAGCCAGAGGGGGAGTTAAGACGCAGAGGGGAGTGGGGCAAGGGTGTCCCTTGGCTCCCCCTTTGTTCGTCCTAGTCGTGGATGCATTGGTTGTGATGGCAAGTCTTGCTGAAGATGGGGGTTTCTTTAGGGTCTATTCAAGGGAAGATCTTTCGGTCCTGGTGCTGTAGTACACAGATGACACCATTTTCTTCGTCGAGGGAGGGAGGGAGGAGTTGAGTGCAAGGCGGTCAAGGCAGTGCTTGATATTTTTGACAAGTTGTCAGGGTTGAAGATTAACGAGAGAAAGTATGACTGTCCCTTTTAACCTTGTTGCTGAGGATGATATGCATTGTGTAGAGATTTTGAGTACATCTCAGAGGAGCCTGCCTATCAGTTATCTGGCATGTTGCTGATGTGGGAGACTCAAGCAGATTGATTGAGTGCTGGTTGAGAAGTTGGAGACGAAGTTGGCCGGTTGGACGACATCGTACCTCTCAAGGGATGGGAGGTTGGTTCCGGTGAAGGTTGTTCTTTTGGTGATTCATGTTTTCTTCCTTTCCACGAGAACATTGCCAGTAGGAGTTCGGAAGAGGTTGGAATCATTGATGAGACTATTCTTTTGATCGTCGTCCTAATATGGTAAGGGGGTTGCTTTGGTGGACGTTGGTGATAACTCCAATCAAGAAGGGATGACTTGGAGTGTTGCAAATGGGTGATATGAACAAGGTGTTGCTTGCATAGTGGGTGCTGAGAATCTGGGGTGATGGAAGTGATCTGCTATCTAGATTAGTGACATCTATCTATGTTGTGTCGCCCGGCCTTGGCAGTTGTGCAGATGTTGTGACCTCACCAACCACTTTCTGGAGGGGTGTGCGCTCTGTCATACTAATGGTAGTGGACTCGTTGCGGCCGATTTTGGGGGATATTCATGGTTTCCGCTTTTGATTGGAAGATTGGACCAAGGAAGGGGCGTTCTATCATCTGTATACCATGATTTTCGCTCTTGCAGTGGATAGCGAGGAAAGCGTCCGACGTTTTGTCCGAAGGTTCTTGGTCGCCTACTTTTTTGAACGAACTTTCATATCAAAGGGTGGAATAGTTTCTTGATCTGTCAGGAAGGTTGGCAGGACTGGGGGCATCGTCTGATGGGAGAGATTCATGGTGCTGGAGAGACGGGGTGTTCACAGTCAACAAAACATACAAGGTGATTTCTGCTCCGACTATATCTAAGGATACAGAGATTGCTCGGGACTGTGCTATGATATGGGGTTGGAAGATCCCACCAAAGGTAGGATGTTCTTGTAGATGTTGAAAATAGAGCGGGTTATGACAGGCACAAGGTGGGTCGGGCTTTTTCACAGAGCTGATGATAGATGTAGACGGTATGATGGAGTGATAGAGGACGTTGACCTTTCTTCCAATGCCCTAGTTTTGTGGGCACTTGGTGAATGTGTCAGGAATAAACCAACTCCTTGGTTAGTGAGTTTTTTTTGTGATTTTTATCTTTTTGCATATATTTATGAATTTCAACTTTCATTTTTTTAATTCCTTTGAGAGACAATGACTGGCCCAGGCTCATATGAATAATTGCATCTACTCCAGCTAGTATGGATGTAAGTACGGACCGTTAGACGGATCTGTGTTACTTGAGGACGAAGCCATAGATAGTGTCCTCTAAACCACCCACTTTGCTAAGGTAGACCGAAGTTCCATCGCTGAAGAGTAGCTACTCAGAGTAGCTACTCATTTTTAAGCCTAGTAGTCAGAGTCTCTACAAAAGAAAAAAAAATAATTTTTCAGATTTTTATGGAGTTTTTGAAAAAGGTTAAATTTATTTACGAAAAGTTAATCCCTCAATTTTAAAAAGATTTTTACAAGAACTTTCACAAAAAATAGTTCAAAGGTCAACTTAAACCAAGCCCAAAAACTTTTCAAAAATTTTAAAACGTGAGCTATGGCTAAAGTATATATACATAATATACGGTATATCCCCCTATACTTAACCTTTGGTATGTTGTCATAGCACAAGTGATATGAAGCCATAGCTCTAGTTAAATACAAGGTGATATAGCGGAACTGATCGGAGGGTCCCCCTATACTTAGGTCAAAAATGACCTAAGTATAAGAAGACAGATAGAGGGAGCATGGATTGATTCAAGTCGGGTTCCCTCTATACTTAGGCTGAGAATAGCCTAAGTAATCGGATGCGGAGTTTGGGTTGGGGGGCCCATGATTCGTTAGGGTTAGGGAATGAATTCATGCAGAAGGGTATAAAGGAGAGGAGGGGGTGAATTTTCACAGATGAAGATGTTGATGCGGGAGGGTGTGTGTGCGTGTTGTGAATATATAGAATGATGAGGGGGGCGAGTGGATAGACATATGGATGCGTGCGTGTGTGTGTGAGGGCGGGGAAGATCATCTAGTGATCTTTTTTTTGACAAACACGCGAGGGTCTGAACAATCATGAAGAGAAGACCTGAACATTTTGAAAATATTCACATAAAAAATATTTCAACAAAATTTGACAAATGAATAAAGGTGAGTCGTGTCCCTAGAAACGACGCCATTTGATGAACTCAAAATCTGCCTCTTTAATGGTAAGGGATTGCCATAGTACATGAGGCAGATTTTGGTCAAGCAAAGAACCACACATTCGAATATGTAGAAGTTAATTTACTTGGCGGGCACGAGCCTCTTCGTTTATTCATCAAAATTTATTGTTTAATTTAGTATGAGTATAATCTCGTTTAGGTCTTCATGCAAATATGATATGCAATGCGGATAAAACAATGCAAAGACAAGTGATACATGTATTTTTTTATTTGATTTTTAAATGCAATTAGATGAGATGCAAGATGAATGCTATGCTAACATAGAAATGATAAACAAATATGCCCTGAAAAGATCAAGTCAATGAGCAAAAGATTATGCTTTAATTTCAGAGTCAAATCGAGCGTCAAAATCAATAACAAGTATCTATTAATGGTAAGGATTTATAATGCAAGAGACACTATATGTCATCAAAATTCATCCCTATTAATTTAGTGTCAATTCAAGAAATTAAACATGCCATTAGATAGAGAATTAAATAAGCTTCAAAACGACACTGAAATCATGCAATTCAGACTTAAAATGCTTAAGATATTGAAGAAACAATGCAAGGGCATACATGTAGAAAAATGCAAGAGAAAATAAAGATAAGTATTGCAAATAGGTCCCTAACATTTGCATATAGCAAAACCCGGCAAGGCCCTTCTGTAATTTATCCATTGCGCGTAGGGTCTTTTTGCAATTTCCACAAGTTGCGAGGGCCTCCCTGTAAAATACCCCAGGCGCGCACGTGAGGCACGCGTCTGGGGAACCTAAATGTAATATTAGGAAACCCCAGGGGCTTCAATGCAAATTGTCTAGCCCCTCATATGCGAGGCATGTGAGGAGACCAGACTCGGGAGGCGCTTCAGCTTCGGGCCACGTGGCTTCTTCTAGGGCTTCGGCTCTTAGCTCGGTGCACCCGAGCTTGTAGGCTTTGTCATCCGAGCCTGCAGGTCAGGACGGGGCAACGTGGCTCCATCACAGCCGTTGGATGGCCACCGAGAGGCGTCATCCAACGGCTCTTGTGCATCGAGTTCTTCAGTCGCGCCGCCTCCTGCGGCGGACTTGGTGGGGCTCCGGCGAGCCCTATCATGCTCTTCCACCTTCCAATTGCTTCCCTGATGATCGGAGGAGATTCCAGAAGCATTGGCAAAGAAGCTCTGACGGTGGAGAACATGAGGGGAGGGTCGTGAGGTGTTGACGATAGTTACTCGCCGAAGATGAAGTCTGAGAACGGAGCATAAGCTTGAAGTCCGTCCATTGACATACATAAGAGGTTAATTGCATAGCCGAGGCGCGTGTGAGTGAGGTGAGTGAGATGGGGATTCCATATGGGCGGAGGGATGGGGAATCCAATCTTCTTCTCCGGTGAAGTGGAGAGGAAGGGAAGTAGAAGTGGAGGAGATTCTCGAGGAGGGGGGACGGCAAGTGGAGTTGTGGGCGAGGATGTTCGGTGGTTGGCGAAGCTCGTGAGGTGGTCCGGTGACGGTGAGAGTCGGTAGATTCGTCGGGAAAATAAAGAGAAAATCAAAGAGACAGAGGTAAGAGAGGGTACCTGGTCGAGCAGGTTGTCGGCGAGGACAGAGGCTTGGGCGAAGGACCTGGACGATCCTCGGGTCTTCGCACGACTCACTAAGCCCATCGTGAGGTGCTCAGCGAGGCGGAGCAGCCGCAGCACAACCATGGTGGCTGTGGGTCGACACCGGGGAAACCAGTCATTGTCACCAGCCAATTCCGCCTCCTCTTGTCACGAGGAGGGGAAGCCGGCTAGGGAGAAGGCCCGTAAGTGGTGGACAAGGGCTATCGATGGCGGAGGTGGGGTTTTATAGGAGGAGATCGACGTTATATGAGGTGGAGCGAAGGTTTTGATTGGTCGATTAAATACGCGAGAAGATAGAGATCTTAGGCTTTTATGGGTTGGCGGAGAAGGCGGAGCTACGGGCAACATGTGGAGGCATTAGGAGATGGAGAGGTGTAGTAATGACGGCGCGAAAATGGAATGGGGGAGGAGCCGTCGTGAGGTGTAACAGATGAGGGAGGAGGATGCGTTGAGAAGGAAGACGACGGATGACCGTTGGATCTCTTGATCCGATGATCCTGATGAGGACGCGGGTGGATGCTTTAGATCAGATCATAGGATCTGATCTACGGCTAGGAATTGGGCGAAGGGGAATGGTTGTGATGTGATATGGGCCTCATCCGATGGCTACGGGAGTCGGTGTGACGTGGAGTGTGGTTAGCCATTGGATTAGGAGGAGATCTGTGCTGAGGTTGAGGTGCCAGGTGTGGCGGAGATGCGATCTGGAGAGGATCGAATGGTTGTGAGCGACGGCGAGAGGAACGGGTCAGATGAAGGCGCTTGGAGGAGAGCAGACGGTCAAACGAGAGGCGGGTGGTGCAAGAAGAAGCAGTCGCGTGGCGGCTCCAGAGAGCGCCATGTGGCCGCTCCATAAAATTCGAAAAATAAGAAATAAAGGAAAATCCAAAAGAAATAGTTAGAGATTGAATTAGGAAAAAGTCAAAAAATTAAAGTTGTAGAGATCTACAAGTTTCATGTTGAATATACAATAATGAATTCTTGGGAGTATTTTTAATGGGTTAAAAATATTGCTTTTGTGGTTTTGAGTTTTTTTTGTATTTTTAATTTCTCTTAAACGCCAACACAATTGTAGACAATATTTAATCTAATTTTTATAGGTTTTTAATAAAGTATAAAAATAGAGAAAAGTTAGTAATTAAATACAATAATAATAGAGTTAACTTTTAGTGTTATTTATAGGTTAATTGTACACAGAATATATACAAGTTAATAATAATGAGTTGTTAGTAATTTTTACTGAATTGTTTAAGCTTAGGAATTTATAATTGGATTTTATCATGATGAATCTGACATTCATCAGACGTACTAGAGAGTTGTTTGCTGAGGGAATCGTCAAAATGAATGGGACTAACTACGAGCTTTGGTCCATGTATTCTATGAGCACCGTGGAGGCTGATGATATGAGTACATATTGAAGGAGTCGAACCTCAAAAAGAAGATGAGAAACGATGCATCGTGGAAGGAAAATGCCCAAGCCATGGTGTGGTTCACTGGGAATTTTACTCCATACATGGCTTATAAGATCTTGCACAAGTAAATGGCCAATGATATGTTGGATTCTTTCATTTTGCATATGCCACATCAAGCATTATGAATGACATACCTCTTTATACCTACCATTATGGTTGGATTTTTTTTTCTAGACTAGACCCTGTTTATGATTTTGCATGGAATTAGCTACTTGCTAGTTGCTAGTGCTCAGATATTCACTTAGCGAGGCAACCTACAACTGAGTCGGTTGAATTGCTATGCTGATCGCTTAGTTTTCGTCCTATTTGTATTGCCTCTGCCATGGCTAGCATGTGTGATACAGTTTTTTTTAGTTTGGGGATGCGGAGGCAGAGGTCGCGAACAAGGACATGATGTCTCTAGATTATAGTGTACCTAGTGTCAAAGAACTTGTCATAGGGTGGATCCTTGTTATCAAAAGAACGGTCATCTCACTTTCGCCTACCATGTTTCTAATAAACTTACTGAATCTGAAATATCCATCTCGATGGATCATAAGCTAGATTTGTTTCTGTTGCATCTGAGACAAAATGATAGGCTCCAACTTCTTTACTTAGACCTCCTGAGCATATAATACTATCAGTAGTACCCGCTTGCTAAGTGTAGCACTCATATTTTATTTACGATTCTATTAAGGTATACATTGATTAGTTGATTTTGAAGCATCACAATACTTTGATGGATATAGATAATAGTTCAAGGTTCTTAGACCGATGACACCAGTCAATTGACTGTCCTTGTTAAAAGTAGGAACTCCATAGTAACTGGATATGGGGATGTTCTTCTATTACCTCCCATGCCCTTACATAGGGTTTTCTATATTCATATATCCCCTAAACTTTTTGTCCATTAGCAAAGTTACGAAGGAAATTAGCTGTCATGGCATATTTGACCAATGTTTTGTTCTCTTACACAATGTATTAATGCAGTGTGATTGGTTGCAGCCTTGAGCAGTAACCTTTTTTCTTGACTAGAAAAGAAGGGGGAGCCCTCCCAAGGTCGGAGTCACCACACCAAAAATTCATTAAGTATCAAAAGGTACATCAGATAGAGATCCAGAAATTGTAGACAGCATTACAATTGAGTAGTAACCTTTATAGGATTATGTAGACTCCTTTTTCTGGCACCTCTACTACATCATACTATGGGCTTTGTCTTCCACTTTCTTTGGCATCTCTGGTTGGATCATCTAGAAAATGAAGAATGTGAAAGCGTAATGTCAGAGATACAAAATAAACAATAAGGAACACCGGGATTTTATGTGGAACCCCCTAAGGAACGGGATGAAACTACGGGAGAATGCCTCAAAGGGTTGATGTGTTCATTGCACTTTCTCTCAATTGATACAATGGTGTTGGGGCTTCTTATATAGCCTCCACTGACCGTCTAAGTCCCATGGATAGTAGATGTGTGACTAAACCACTGGATGTGGTAATTGGACTATGGATGGATTCAATTACCCATTTATCACATATGACGCACATACTCCAACACCCCCCTCGAGCTGGAGCATGCAATGCTCAGCTTGGACAAACAGAAAGAAATTTCAAACTCACAATACAAGACGCTATAGACAATATCACCTCAACGCAAACGCAACTGTTGGTTGCTATCGAGGACGTTGCGTCTCATGCCATGCAGGTGTGGAACAAACACGTTGGAGTGTGAGTTGAACTGGATCTCCTCGTCGGAGAAAATGTGCTTTGTATTACGCCTATCTGAGTCACAGAAATTGAATGTGTCTCCTCGCTGGAGTACTCTAGTCCGCCACATGTAGAAGATTGAATCATGTGGACAACTGCTCCATCTCTGAAGGGCCGAAATGACAAAACCGTGAAGACATCCTCGTCAGAGTCCACAGTCGTTGGAGAATGGAGTCTGAAAAGTCTACTTGTCGGAGAACTGAATTTCTCCCATACTTGCTTAGAGAATGGGATCTCTATTCTGGAGCCCCTATGAAACCACATGAAAACTAAAGCCCATATAGCATAGAGAATGGGATCTCTACTCTGAAGTCCTTATGAATCACATGAAAACTCTGAGGCCAAAAACAAAGATGGAGACAACACAAATGATGGCAAACATGCGTGCATCAAAACGCATACTCGGAATTAATCTGAATGTCGAGTCTGAATATGAAGATCTCCGTAGAGTCTGAAATTTGGTTGGCCTGGAATCTGAAAATTGGGCCTATAGAACTCTACATAATACTTCCCTTTTCTCCCATACTTTTTGGAAAACAATGGTGTCGACAATGTTAGGAAAAGACAAGAAAATGAGGAGAAACAAAAAACCACATAAGCCGGTCTCAAAAACCCCTTTCCGGCTTTTCTTCTCACAATTTTTTTCCAAAATCATTTTTGAGTCATTTCATTTTCTACGACTTTCGTAATGTTCTTAAAACATTTTTTATCGCATGGATTTTTTGTGCGATCCCTCTTTTTTCATTAGTTATTTCCCCTCGTTTTTTATAGCCGAAGCCTTTTTTTCTCGCGTATGTTTTTTTATACGCATCCCCCTTTTTTAAAACAAGATCTTCTTGGCCCAACTAATGAGCCCAAATACAACTCAGCCCAATTGGGCTAACTATCTCTAGCTCCTTTTCTTAATAGCGCATGCTATTGGGCCTCAATTTAGCCCTAAACGAAAAAAACCCTCTTGATAAGAGGCATTGCCCCCCCCCTCCAATCGATTTCTTATTTCTCATGCTCGAATAGGGTTCCCACCAAGGAAAACCCAAATCACACCGCCTCTGTCGCTTGGAAGGAGCTCGCGTGTCGTTGGAGGTGCGGCTTTAGGAGGAGGAGATGCAGCTTCGGGAGGGGAGGAGGTGCGGCTTTGCATCTTTTCCCATCTTCGTGTCGCTCCCCAGCAATTTGCGCAGGAAGAATGGAGAAGGGTGGCCCCGTTTCTCTCTCCTTTTTTTGAGAACACAAGGCCCACTACAGGAGAGGAGATGCACATGTCGCTTGGAGGAGTTCTTGGATAAGGGATCACATCGTGAGGGGTTCGTGCCAAGCAGGAGCGACCAGGACCCGCGAGGGCGGTAGCCACAAGGGCTGGAATCGCAACCTGGAGCCGTAAGGGCTGGAGTCGTGCCACTTATCGAGGGTTGTGTGCCACGACGGAATCACGGTAATCATCAAGGGTTGGAGGTCCCATCGCCTGGAGTTGGTTGTTATGACCTGGATACTCGAGCGTGAGAGGAGGCATAAGAGAAGCCTCTCACTTGAGGTGGGACTAGAGGAGGCGGTGCATGTCTGAGCGTCGCCAAGACATGAAAAGGAGGGAGCAGAAAGGGTGGCTATCGCTGCTGGGAGTCGGTGGAGTGGTCGATGCGTACTCATGGAAATATTTTTTTTCAAAATCTAGGGTTCCTGAGATGGAGCCCTAATGTTTCTTGGAACTCGACACTCTTCAATTTTTTTAGGCTGTGCTTGTTGGAATCGCATGGAAGATGCGCCATTGCTCGAGATGGCATCGTGCTGGAGAAGACGCCCATTGCAGTATTAGGGTTCCATGAACTGGGAACTTGAATTGAATCCAGAATAAAAATATGACGTTGATCTTCAAGGCTGAATAGTTCCGTGCAGGATTAGGATTTCAAGAAAACCCTAGAACTTTGATGCTGCAGTCAAATCGATTTGAACAAGAGTGAAGAACATGTTTAGGGTTTTGAAAACCCCTAGATCTCGAACTTTGAACACATCCTAAATCTTCAACAATAACAAGAATCGAATTTGCTCTCGTAATCGAATCTCGAACAAAATATGAACAAAAATAAATCCTCGAGAATCGAACCAGCTCTGATACCATGTTAGAAAATGAAGAATGCAGAGGCGTAATATCAGCGAAACACAATAAACAATGAGGAACACCGAGATTTTACGTGGAACCTTATTCCCTAAGGAGCGGGATGAAACCAGGGGAGAACGCCTCAAAGGGATGATGTGTTCATTGCACTTTCTCTCATCTGATACAATGGGTCCGGGGCTTCTTATATAGCATCCACTGACCCTCCAAGTCCCACAAATAGCAGTTGTGGGACTAAATCACTGAATGTGGAAATTTGACCCTGGAGGGATTCAGTTACCTACCACATATGGCACACATACTCCAACACAAACGTTGATAATGATTCATTTTTTAATGTGTCATGTGCATTAGGAAAACCTCATTGAGCCTTCTTTCATAGCATGTCTATTCATAGAAGTCCTTTTGTTTTAAGTTGTATGCTGATGTATGTAGATTTAATCATGTTCTTAATCTCAAGTGACACGTACTATTTAGTCGTTGTGGGTGATTATAATCAATTAGTTGGGTTTTTCTTATCATGTGATTGCGGGTATATACTCAAACAATTTGCTTTACAAATAAAACATCAATTTTATGCTTATGTCAATATTATTAGATATGACATGCTTCTTGAATTTTTACTGATTTTTTAATCTACTTTTCTTAGCCGACCCTACTTAATGTGGGAAAAGGCTTTGTTGTTTTTAATCTACTTTTCTCATAGATGCATAACTATATTCTTGATGTGGTTGAAACCATATCTGATCAGTAGCCATGCTCTTCATACTTTATGTGATGTTATCCTTACTATTTGTTGTATAATTAATCAAGTGCCTTATTCTACACTTGATGAGCATTCCTTTCACTCCTATTTTCGCGTAAAGACCTTTTTTTGGTATCATCGAGAGTTTTGGCACTTTGTTATTCATATCTTAATTCTTGAATAAGTTATGTAAAAGTATTTGAACTTTAATTTCGATAATACGATGTTCCTTGAACTTTTATGGCAATTTCTTAGTCCCTGAAAGTAATAAATACGTTCGTTAATTTTTTAGTTTGATCGTGTAAATGCAACAAACTTTTTGGTCATGGGCAACATTATGCACAGTTTGTTCTGTCTAATATACCGTCCCTGTTTAAATCCTTTTAATGTTCAAGGGCCACATTGCAATTGTTGTGAAAGTTCGGGAACTTTGGATAATTTATTTCTTTCATTTCAATCGATTGAGTCATTCTCTGTGGTGTAGAGGTTAAAATAATCGTACTGCTTTAAAGTAATAGCAGTCAGACAATTTTAATATGCTGTAATTAGTGAAATATCGCCGGTCACGAAATCGTGACGAGCATGGCAACCTGTATTAACTTGGCTTGAGTTTTTTGCACAATTGATCATAGAATTAATTCCAAAGCATATTGTATAATGCTTGCAATGCTAGCATGTGTGTTAGATTTTTATTTGATGCATGTTATTCTAGATAAATGACCTGAAGAGGTCTTACAGTGATCGAGTCCATGTCAATACCTTTCGTTATTGTGTGAATTAGATGTGATATCCTACTTTTCCTTAGCCTTTATCATGCATCTCTGCACTTAAGACTGAATGCCTCCCTTTTTTTGTATATAGCTCTCGTTATTAAAGAAATATGAGAGGGAAAGGAAGGCTGCTAATGTTGCTATGATGGCTATTATGGATGGCTTTCAGAAGGCCTTCTCTATTGATTTTGCCCCCCTCAATGTCTTGAGAGCTGCAGCTTTCCATGGTGCTCAGTACATTGCACCTCTTAAAAAGAACATAATATCTTTCGCCACAGGTGAGCACAAGTGGCCGTATTTAGTGTGAGTAATACGACCGACTATGCGTTTCATAACCTGATTTTTTTAAATTTGTCTTTAAATATGTAATTAGAATTTAGTTCATAATGTCCGTTTGCTGCTACAAAGGAACCTTCCTGTTTCTAGAAAAATGGTGAAGTATTCCGAAGACACTTTGAGGGCATATATAGTATGTTATGAAATTTATTGAAGCTACCATTTACATTTGCTCCAAAGTAAGTTGCATCTCATTACTCCCTCTTTTAATATAACATTGAATTGGGAATTCATAAGAGAATTTTGAAAATTGGTTTTTCTGTATCCTAATATTATGCAACTCTTTAATACTCTATTTCTCATGGTATCCTAATATATATGACAAGCATGTTCTAATGGGGCTTTTATGTGCATGCTGATTTACGTTGCATCTTGCCATATCTGATATGCAACTTTTCTTTATTAAACTATTGATAGAATAATTGGGTTGAAGTCTAGCATATTTGGGTTCAGTTGTTGACAAGATATCACACTTCCAGTTAGTTCCTGCGGTATAATATTCCAACGCATATGGTTTGCCAGTTGCTGAATAGAAGCCAGGCATTCTTGATCACTAGAACCATGTCTATCAGACACTTCCGTTTTATAAGCTTCAGACGCTGCTTTAAAACGAGTTTAAGGCTTGCAAGATCACTCCTTGTTAACTCAGAGATAAAGTTTTGTTCGTCCTGTACTCCTGAAGCAACCAGTTCTCGTTTAAACTTGAAGTTGTTTGATGATCCCTGTCGCTAGTTTCACTCCACAAACCAATTCATTTCTTGTGTTAACATAATCATATCTCACTTCTCTACTTCTCAAAGCAATCCGACAATGCTCTCTCTCCCTCCCTCTCTTGCTCGCTTGTTAAAGCTGCATTGGAGATTGAACAATTCACTGGAAAATCTTGGGAACCAAGAGGATTCTGTTGAAGTGGGGAGGAGAGCTGAGAGCAGGGATAGGGGGATTCATTGAGTTGGGGCCACAAGATATACCGAGCTTGAGTAGGTTCGAGGTACCGAGCAGCAGCTTTGAGCTGTGGTAAGGGCAGATGAATGCTGTGTCTGATAGCAGTTGTGAGCTGATGCAAGCAGCGGCTGTGACAATCAACATAGATGAGTGACTGGGCTATGGCCTGACGTTGGATGGGAGTTGTTTGATGCTTGTTTTATTGTGAAGCCATCTTTAATTTTTATTTGATCCAGCCAATTTTGATAAAGATAACATTATTATAAATAAATGTTAATAAACCTTCTCATGGCCCACAAATGTTGCGAAATGGCCACTATTCTCTGAACAATCATCCTGATCGATATGTTTTCCTATCCTGCAACAATAATTGCTAGATGGTTCTTTCTACCGAAATTGTTATTTCCTGTGGTAACCTGTCAGTAAAGATGTCTGGAATTGTTGTTATCTTTTTAGAAGCCATATAAATGTTCCCAATGTTGGATCGACGAACCAGATAATGGTTGAAGATCGTCTGCGTGGATGCTGCTCAAGCAATCTTGGAACTGCAAGTATCATGAACATGGACGAATGCTTAGTTTGAAGTTGTCGAGACGAACGTAGTATTGTCCCTGCAAGTAGTTTTAGACCTCCGAAAGGATGAACTCAGTCCCTCCTATTCTCAACATGACTATCCTCAAAAAATTAATAGGATGCTACTGAAAACTGTGCACTCGCAAATGTTGACTGGAGAAAAAATGGAGAATTGATCTCCTTCGTCAACTATAATGAGTAAAGGGAAATTGGTAAGGTTCTGTTTTTAAGGAACTTTTGCACCTGCAGCCTAATGAGTTATTGCAGTAACACTTGAGGTGAAAATGATAAGAGACGGATATGAATATAGGTGTTATAATATACTTATCATTTTAAAAGTTTCAGGAATGAACGTGAATATAAATATTGTATAAATGCACAAAACAATGAATCATACCCTCAAAATATGAATGCAAGCCAAAGATTGACAATTCGGATTCAGAAATTTGACAAATGAATGTGAATTATTTTATAATTGTTACACAACCTAATTTACCCAAATTTCAAACATTTGTGTTCATTATATATAATATATATAATCTAAAAAATGATTTTTTGTATTTTATCTTATACATCGTAACCATCTGTCAAGGTTAAAAATATTTCCTTAGATGTAGGATTTCAATATTTGTTTGTAATTACATTTGTAAAAGAAAAATGGTAGAGCCTTGTCCCACATTAAGAATGGTCGGCTACATGGGTTTTTGCTCAAATTCATATTGAAATAGTATACTATTTTTTACGTTGGTTGTTAACTACCTAACGCAACTTTCACATCAGGAGATTTGAACCCTAGTCTTTTGAGTGGTAGGTACACTGCACTACCACCAGACCATTGAAGTGGTTGTCGTGTTTATATTTTATTCATCAAAAAAAAGATAATAACATATATATATATATGCTCTCTTTAATGAATACAGAGATATAATTGTATTCCTTTTCATCCATACTAATGTTCCTACCTTTTTTGAAATTATGCGTATGCCCCTAACAAAACTATTGAATAATACTTATTCCCTTTTGTTAGTTGGTGTCCTTTACCCTATCAAACATGCTTTAAAGAAAGTGGCATAAACCATGATTTATCCTCTATTTGTAGCATCCTCCTCCATGCTTCCCTCTCCAATCCTCTCGGCCTCAGAGCCTGCACTTTGACCCCAACTATTGCTAGCAGCTCCGCTTCACCTCGAGCCCCACCTATTACGTAGCCAAATATCACTCTAGAATTTACTCGTTGAGAATCGAATGTAGTATAAATGAATAGAAATGGATTTTGTAATTGAGAAGAAATTATTTAGTGAGTGGAATGCATGAAGTGAAAATGAATGGTAATTGCTTTTCTTTTATAAGCTACTATAGAAGTCATTTAAGGGGGTTAGTTAAACGTAATCGATGAAAGGATGTGATGGTTAATCAAGTAGATGTTGCCACTCAAAACTTGGTTACATGTCAAAAGGCAGTCGATTGAAAAATAAAATAGATTGAATGTTCCGTATGTTGAAAAAAATAATTGATTGAAAATGAATTAGTCAAAATAGAAATAATTTTCAATCAATTATTTTTTTTCAACATTCTAACCTTTTAATAAGCAATGTTACATAAAGTTCATTGTCGGAACATAAGCAATTGACTGATTCAAAAACTAGTTGTTTGAAAAAAAATTTAATAGAGATATGTTTTGACTTTAGGGGACTTAATTTAGTTGGCTAATAGAGAGATTAGTCAAGTAGTGAAACAATTAGTCGACTGAAATCAAAATCAGTTAAAATTTTCAGATGAAACCTATTTTAAGGTTGCAGATGCATGATCTCTTGAAGTTTTTGCGTAATTTTAATACAAAATTACATATTGTAAAATTGTAAGAGTTGAAACTTAAACTTCAACTAGGTTTGATCTTAAAATCGTTAGGTTCGACCTTCATAAACTTTTAAGCAAGATACCTTTTTCTTTCTTAAAGTATAGGTCTATTCATGTCATTGAGTTTTTAAATATTTGCCCCCCATGACCTAGTTACGAGCAAAGAAACCATGTTTTATTACCATAAAAAAAGTACATGTATATTCTGATCTTCTTGATATCCTCTTGCTCGATCAGTGTCCTTGAATTATCGAACACAATAAAATCCTAGGTAGCCCTCAATCTCTATCACCTAATGCTTTTCCTTCTTTTTCTTTCTCCGTTTTCTGCTTTTCTTGCATTCATCTCTGTTGTCATTCTCGGTGACCACTCTACTCCTAATCTCTTCTTTGAGTTGTAATGAACCAAATCTGAATATCAGCAAACCCATACCCTCATCTATTATGCATCATGGTCCCTTCTTCCCTTCCCAACTTCCATCTCCGCTCACATTCAGCTAGAACTATAGCTCCTTCCTCCCTAATGAACTCGTCATTCATCTTTTTTTCTTAAAATTTGTCTTTAACTCCTGAGCAAAACACAATAAAATCCATTTTAAATAATAAAATTATCTATAACATCCCATGCTTAGTCCCTGATGAAACCCGATTTCATCATCATAATTTGCCAATATTAACTCCCTTGCTTAAATTAATGTCAATAAAAATCAGATAAATCCTTCTATATATCTGAGCATTAGAATAAATTAAAAATACAAAAAAAATAACAAAACTAAAATCGTAGTGTTTTTATAACACCCTTAAAAACGCTCATAAAAATATTTCTCCCTTTGTTTGATCTTGTTTCCGTTTTTTATCAACATGAAACTTGTAGATCTCATCGAGATCTACAACTTTCATGTTTTGAGTTTTTCCAAATTCGGTCATTTTCTCCCTCTAATGCGAGGTTTCTTATCTGAATAATCTGATCGGGCCACGTGGCGCTTTCTGGTTGCGCCACGTGGCCCGGTCCTTTGCGCACCACGCGCCTACATTTTCTACCATTTGATCACCTTTTGTATACTCAAATATCCGTCATCTGCTCCTGCTTCATTCCAGGCCCTCCGATCCTTCTGCTTGATCTCATCACTGCCGTCCGCCTCCGCCTTTATCTCCTCTCGCCACGTGTCTTCATCATCGCCGCTCGATATTCTCTAAAACTCCCCATCCCCACCGCACATATGCGATGTGCTCTCCACCCTTCAATCCACCTTCAGATCACATCTCATCCATTCATCGTCGCCCTCATATCCTAGGGACATGTGGTGCGCTCCTTCACCCTCGATCAATCCCCCATCGATGCGATCGAGACCGCTCACTCGCGCCCATTTCTCAGCCATTGGATCGTGAAATCCAATGGCCAAGGAATCATCCTCTTCCTCCCACTACCTCCTCGTCCACGTCGCCCATCTCGCGCATCGGTTTCCCCCTTTCCATTTCCCCCACCTTCTCTGCCATCTTTCCACTCGCGAACCACCCCACGACTTACACCGTTCTTCCATCACCTTCACGGACACCATCAATTTCCGTGAAACCCTCTCTATCGCTTCATATCCTCCATGCAACCCACGTCGGCCGCCAACGGAACCACCACCTTCTTCCTTCAAATATGCCTCCACTTTCTTCATTCCTCCCCATCCACCTTTACGTGTGGCTCCGCCCAGCACCACTCCTCCTCCCTGTGACAGGGGAAGGACTAATAGACAACGCCACAATGACGGAAACCCCCCATGTCTGTGGTTCTCCGCCACCGCCGAGCTTCCCCCGATGGCCGTGGAGGTCCAGCGACGACCAGGGCTCCTCCTAGGAGCTCGAGCACAGGCCTCCATTCCACCAACTCTCCAGGTAACTCCTTCGATCCTTCTTTGCATTTTTTCTTTAATTTCTCTGATTTTATTAGTTTCCCCCTCGCATCATCTTCCTCCATCCATCATCGCATTAGCTTCCTCGCATCTCCACCATTCACGCGCTCCCCTCCGATCACTCTTCTGTCCTCCGCAACCTCAAACCACTCCGCCTCCCCTCTTCTTCAGGCTCGCCGGAGAAGACGACCGGGACACCATGTTCTCCACTCCACACGGCCTCCATGTCACTTCATTTCGCATCCACAAAGCACCTGCACGCTTCAGCTTTCTTCTCTCACCCTTTTGCATGTATATGTCTCCAATAACCGGAGCTTCATCGGAGCTCATTTTGCGAGCTTCACCTCCGACGTAGGAGCATCTTCCACCGTCACCAGCGGCTCCAACTGCTCCTCCGAACTTCCACGATGATATCCAACCATCCACGAGCTGCTGGAAATCTTCACTGAGCTCAATCGGAGGTGGCGGAGCATAGGTGGCATCACCGGAGTCTTGTTCTCGCCACCAACCCCGTGGAGAGGGAGAAGATCCAAGGTGTACAGGTGCCGTTGGATGGGACCCCCCAGTGGCCATCAAACGGCGGACGATCGGCCACGTCACTCCCCCATGAACGTACAACCGTCGTCTGATCTTCGAAGATCAGACGATCTAAAGCGGCCCACGTCGCCTCCTCCGCACGCTACAGATGTTGTCTGATCTTCTTGATCGGAAGGTCCACAGGCGTCCACATCATCAGCCCCGAGCCTCAGCTCCAAACCTTCAAGCTCGGAGCACCCGAGCCTCCACCGAGCCTACGCGTCTACCGAGCCTCGCCCCTCACGTGCCCTATCATGTGCAGGCAAGGTAATTTACAGAGAGGCCTTGGAAACTTTTCATAATTACAGATAGGTCCTATCAGTGCACGCTTGGGGTAAATTGCAACCAAACCCTCACGTGTTTTAATAATTGTAATTATACCCCCGTGTGTGTGGGTAAATATCAGGGAAGGCCTCGCAGTTATTTTTATTTGCATTTTAGTCACTTCCAGGGACATGTTTGCCATTTTCCCCTATTTATTTCTATGTTTTCTTTGCATTTATGCCTCTGGTTTCTTTTGTGAATATGTTGAGCATCTGTGCTCCATTTGAGTTGATTTTGATCTTGTTTTGAAGCTAATTTAATCCTCTTCTTAATGGCATAGTTATTGTTCTATTTTGACACTTTTGATTTTAATGATTGAATCTACTTACATAGAGTCACTTGTTCAATGATTTTCATGCCATTAATTAGTTTGTCAATGCAGATTGCTTTCTAAATATATTCTGAAACTGCTTACATGATTATTGCTCAATGATTGCACCTTAGGAGGGCATATTCGTACTTGTAACCTTGCGTCTTGTTGCATGTTTTAAAAAAAGAAGAAAATAAAAAAATGTCGGTTACATGTTTCTTTTTCCTTGTTCGTGTCTTTGCATTTATCGACCTATGGATTTCTAATTCATTGCTTAATCTAAGTATTAAGAGTCTAGACAAATGCTTAAGAGGCTCGTATCCCTGAGTTCGACCTTGGGCTTACCCAAGTAAAATAAAATCCGATCGTTTGTTTTAATTGATAATTTTAATCAAGCAGTCTTTGTCGCATCCAATTCAGCCCACTACAACGCACTAAAATGACATTCTTAAGAGGCTAAATTTGTGGTTCGTCAGTCCTTGGTCCATTATCGAGGGAAACTGACCCCTATAACTTGTTGGGTTCACGCCCAATCGGACATGTTAAAAACCACACAAAATGCTTAAGCTCGGATTGTTAAGTAGTAATCCACACCACATATAACACACATCTGCATTTTGTGAGTGTTAGATGTGGGACTATATTTGGGGATTGGGGTGTTATAACCTCTGCACTTATATTTGCAATGTCCTCATTACGATAAGGCCCATCACTTATACTAAATGATAGTGGCTATCTACATGCTTCGGGTAGCCTTTTCCTCCTATCTCTTTATAGGGGTGGCTCCACCTCTCGATAGCCCATTCCACTATCAGAGGTAAATTGGCTCTAATACTATTTATAACATCCCGAGCTTAGGTACCTAATCCATTATTTAGGGAAACTAGCCCCAACAACTTATTGGATTCTGCCCCAATTGAACCCGTTAACAACCACCCAAAATGCTTAAGCCCAAGTTGTCAAGCAATAATGCCCACCACTTATAACCCGCACCACGCTTTGTGAGTTTTAGATGTGGAACTACATTTGAGGGCTAGAGTGTTACATTATCTCATGCAATAAAATTATCTCATGCAATAAAAGTGGATTAATTCAAGAAATTTAACTCATCATTGAAATCACATAGAAAATCGCATAAAATGATGAGAATTCCAATTGACGTGAGACTAAATTAATTATATAGATATTACTGCCCTCATTCTAAATAAATAATAGAAGAATACTAACCTAAAAATTTCAATAAAAATCCAAACCTTACTTTTAGGAAAAAGATGCAAAGATATATAACTGCCTCATATGATGTCTGATATAACTCTACTCGTATTTGAATTAATGAGCAGTAAATTATATGTAAAATGAGATCAAATTCAAAGGAATCGAAATTCGTTTGTGAAAATTAGATTTTAGGACATAATTGTGCATTATACAAAACTCTATGGTGCTAATTGAACTGAATTATTCTAAGTTTGTTAGGAATCGTTCAATGAAAAAATTGAAGAAAATTCTATTTGGAATAAAATGAACAGAATTTGAATTAGTATATTCGATTCCCAAATGAATTCAATTTGAATTAACATGGATGCATTCGATAATAATTCGATCTGATTTGATATTTATGTGTGCATATAAATATGTATATTATATATATATATATATATATATCCATGTATGCATATAATATATATACATATTTACATACACACATGTAACCATCCCACCTTAGGTTGAGCGGTCCTTTTCGAATATTCCTGTGCAGGGAGTTATAGCATAATTGCATCAAAGAGTTGGCATGCATTTCATCATATTCATTTCTAAGTAAATAGATGCAGAATACATTATATGTAATGTATTAGCAAATGTTATATGATATTTATTTCACACTAAAATATTTAACATTCGTATAGTATCACTAACATAAAATGTCAAAATATGATAATGGAAATAATTAATTTCTCATTTCTATTTTGATTTCATTATTCACAAAGGTATTTATTATACTATGGATGCTAAAGTATGAACGAAGAAATATCATCAGATTCCTGTTGTAGCAAGCATCTAAAGATCCTCTCAGATCAATTTAGTAAAGTAATTAAGTTATCCATTGGTATGTTTTATCATGTCCAGACTTCACCGACATGATTTAGTTACTCCCATGCTACATCGACATGATTGTCAATACATGACATGTATATGCAACATTAGGCTCGTGTAGTGAATCACAATCTCTTTCTTTCCCCCTTTAGAACTAAGCTCAAGTGGTTTGTATTTGAAATATACTGAGTTAGAGACGTGCACCCTTCGTGCATCGGTTGTACAAACATCTAAGATCCTGTCTCTATTTATTTTATCATAATTACAATAGTTTGGTATGAGTTACTTAGTATACATAGGATAATCAGTCTTAGCATGCTATTCAGAAATTTCGAGGCATTATCAGGATCACAAAGCACTCTAAAACATTCCTACTTTAATATGTATGTATATATATGCATATATAATCCTATTATTTAAAGACTAAATATTGAATATAAAAAATATTAAATTATAAAAAAGTCCCTAAACTATACACTTGATTTCAATTTCATGTCTGAACTTTAGAAGGTAATAATGGGATACCCGAGCTTTAAGATTTATCACAGTATGGTCCTTCAATATTGAAATATAGTTGATTATTTCGTCTAGACAGCCTTAAACTTCAATAGTTATTGACCACATTGAGACAAATCTGAAAGTTTGGGTACTACATTGTTACCCTTTAAAGTTCAGGTATGACATTGAAATCAGGTGTATAGTTCGGGGACATTTTTGTATTTTACTCTAAAAAAAGAGTAGACAATATTACTCAAAAAATCTAAAATGAAAGATCAAATGTTTAGATTATTATCCCAATTTCTCATCCACGTTTGGTTTCATGTATGCACATTCCTTACCCTACCTTTTCCATTCAATAATACCCACATTCTTTAAAGCTCCCACAAACATAGGGTAGATTGTGGTGCTCCTCCTAGCACGTGAAAATGATGGTCTTGCTACTTCAAGTTTCTCCAATATTATCAAGGTTTATCCAGATATCCCTCATCTGCCTTTTTGTTGTTTTGATTTTACTTGCATAAGAATTCATGATGATGGTTATCTTTGTCAATATGATATTTCATGACATGAGTAATCTATAAGCTCTTCTCACTATAATGTAAGTTATGCAGTTGCACATCAAAAAATTCATGTGTTTCATTTTCATGGCTTTAGTTTTTCGATATTAGAGATCCTCACATTGAATGATAAGGGTTTATATTTCCAAGTTATTTTTTGTTATTCCAATTATTTCATATAGTAATATTAATTTATATGAATTTTCTATATAAGCTTGCTCTTGCCTTGCTTTAACATGCAATGATGATCATAAATTGTTCAACTTTTTCGTTATAGTATTCTATCTTTAATAGGCTCATATAATTACATAGTATAATATATTTCTTTCATCATAGAAAAAAAGGGTATATTAAGATTGTAAAAAAACATATAATAGTTGTAAAATTAAGTATTTTATCCAATATATATCATCGATTTGATATTCTCATTGATTATATAGTTTTATCAACTTATCTTAGTAATTTATATTCAAAATTAAAATTATATAATAAAATATTTAGATTCTAATATTCTTCATATAATATTATTTATATGACCTTTAAACTGTCGATTAAGATTTAAAATTTGAAATAAAATGAATTGAATTTGAATATTTCAAACTCAAAATGAATTAAATCCGAATTTATGTTAGTAATTCATTTAAATTTCGATTCGAGTCGAATTCAGAAATTTTATAATTAATTGAACCAGAATCTCGGTGAATTTGATTATATTCAATTTGATTAGCATCCCTACACTCTATCATTTTATGTATACAACTAATTATATTTCAATTTTTCCTTTTTCATTTATTTATTTTTTTCATCCAAATTTAAATAAATGCGTAAAGTAAAACTTCAAAAAAATCAGAAAAGGTATAACAATAAGAAGACCTCTTACATTGTGCACTCTAACTCATTCAGTTGAAAATGTTTATCATTCCTAATTTATTTCTAACTTTCCCTAATCAATAAAAATTAAAAAAATCAATTTCACGCAAAAGTCAATATGTAGTATTTTATGTGATTTGCGTTGCATGAATCATTTGCAGAAAATTGAAGAAAAATACAAAAATAAAAATTGATATTTGTATATTCCTAAGATATGAATAAAAAATCATATCTTTCATTCATGATTCCATCTAAGTCTGAAGCCTTTATGAACTTTGTGGATTTCTTTAAGATTTACAATTCCTGTTTTAGTTATTTTCTCATTTGAGTCCATCTCTGATGAATCACATTTTCACCACGTTAATGACTGTCTCTTATCGTAGTATAGGTGGTGAAAATAGTTTAGCAAAAACTACAATTTTGAATATGTGAAAATTATTTTACTTGGCAAGCATACCATGGTCGAACACAGGGACACGAGCCTCTTCATCTATTTATCGAAAATTATTTATTAATTAATGAGTGAGAATTTTTTAGTCCTAGGTCTTCATGCAGATATGATATGCAATGTAGATAAAATAATGCGAAGATAATGAAGGAAATGATGCATGTATTTTTGTTGGATTTTAATATGTAATTAAAGGATGAGATGGTATGCAAGCATTGGTATTATATACAAATATCCCCTGAAAAGATCAAATCAGTGAGCAAATAGAAGAAAATTGATTCCAATATTAATCGAGGCACATTAATAAATTTTGGCATTCAAAATAAGTGCAAATGGCACATAGAAGATCTATAATTTTAGCAAATGAAATTAAGTGTCAAAACAAAAAAAGTAATGCCATTAGCTAGAGAATAAAATTTGCAACATGATGAAACTGAAATCATGCGATTTGGAATTAAGATGCTCAAGATATGATCAAAACAATGCTAGGGGCATAAATGCAGTAAAAATGCATGGAAAAATAAAGATAAATATTGCAAATAGGTACATGGAGGGTCCTATTTGTAATTTCCAAAACCCAGAGGGGCCCCTATGTAATTTGTCCTTTTACGCATAGGAGATTTTTTGCAACTAATGAAATTCGACGAGGCCTCCCTGTAAATTACCCTAGGCGTGCACGTAAGGCACACGTCTGGGGGTCCTGAATGCGATTCTTCAAAACTGGAAGCGCTTTGATGCAAATAACCCCAGCCTGCATGTGTGAGGCACATGGATGCGGTTCGGACTTAGGCTCGGGGCAACAATAGGTTAGGAGACCACGTGGCGTGATCACATTGCTTCATATCATGTTCGGTTCCTCCTGGCCTGATGCTTCGTGGTGGAGGCTTTCATCAGATCAGGGTCGTCCATTCGAGAGGATCGGACGACACCTGTCACTCCTCCTTCTTCAATCGGAGGTAGAGCGATCAGAGCTCCGGTGAGGCTGCTAGAGCTCCGCAATGCCTCCCTGTGCAATCTAATGGTCGAGGAAGGTCCCTGGAGCTTTAGCGGTGAAGCTTGGACGAAGGCGGGCAACCGACAAGGTCAAGATGGGTCTGATGATGTGGGATGTTGGAGGTGAAGTGGGCTCCGACCAACTTCCAACCATTGAAGAGGATGCATCCCTGCAGGCGTTAGTAATAACTGAAGCTACTTTGTGTGTACGAGGAGAATGCAATGGAGCTCCATGCGGGCAGAGGGAACGGAGGACCTGAGTTCTCTCTCCGGCGAGCCGAAGAGGATGTGGAGCAGAGGTGATCAAGGGTTTGGAGAAGGGAAACGATGAGCGGAATGGCTAGCGTGGAGGATGGTTGTGCGATGAAGGTGAGGGGATGGTCAGGTGGAGATGACATTCATCATGTGTGGTGAGAAAATTAAGAGAAAAACGAAGAATACGAGGGGAGGGATGTTACATGATCTAAGGTGTAGCTACGGCAGAGGAAGCGGCTTGTGTTGGGCTTTCAGGTGAATCCCTGATCTTCGCTCAACGTGCGCAGCAGATGCACGGAGCTCGGCGGAGCCAGAGGCACTGCGACACGGCAGGGCACCGTGGGTCAACACGGGAGCAGGGAGGTGCCATTATGGCCCTCCTCCGACCTCCATCTGTCACAGGGAGGTGCATGAGGGCTAGGGATCGAGCTCAGAGTTGGTGGACGAGGAGTGATAGGGGCAGAGGTAGTTGATTTATGGGTGGAGAGATGGTGGTTACAAATGGTGGCGGAGGTGTTCGAACGGATGGAGTAAAGGCAGGGTGTGATGGCTGGGTTCATTGGTGGTCTCGCGAGGGTAACAGCAGATAGAGCTACGTGGTGGTGGCATTAGAGAGCGGAGAGGTGATCGGAGGAGATGGGTAGAATAGGAAGGGGCCGTTGTGTTGGCGAGGTGTAATGCCTGCAAGAGAGGCGTTAAGAGTAGGAAGACGAACGAGGACTGTTGGATCTTGCGATCCAACGATCCAGATAGAGGTCAGGGTGAAGGGTTTAGATCATATCTAGTGATCTGATTGGAGGGTTGATGGAGCGTCGCTAGGGATGGTGGAGATGAGTTCTAGGGAGCTCATCCAATGGTCACTAGAGGAGGGCTGACTTGGAAGTAGAGGGCACGTTGGATGCTAGGTCATCCAACGGCTCAGGATGAGGCGGAAGTGAGCAGTCAAGATGAGATCTTAGGGAAGATCTGATGGCTGAGAGGAAAAGGGACGAGGGCGGTTGTGATTTAAGGCAGGTGAAGGTGAATCCAACTAGGAGAGGAGAGGTCGGGTGGTAGAAGAGGAAGCAGACGTGTGGCAGCTCCAGAGAGCGCCACCTGGCCGCTCTAGAAAATTCAAAAATTAATAAAATAAAGAAAAATAAAAAAGAAATAATTAGATGCTTAATTAAGAAAAAGTCAAAACATAAAAGTTGTAGATCTTGATGAGATCTACAAGTTTCATATTGAACAAAAGTCAAACGAGGTCATTTGTACAAAGATGAATTTTTGGGATTGTTTTTAATTGGTAAAACACCGGGTTTTAAAGGTTTTGTAATTTTTTGTATTTTTAATTTCTTTTAAAAGCCAAAACAAATATATACAATATTGAACCTAATTTTTAGGGATTTTTTAATAAAATAGAAATTAAGAAAAAGGATTAGTAATTAAATACAATAAATTAGGGTTAGATATTATACAGAAAATAGTTTAATTATACACAAAGTATGTACTATATAATACAAGTTAATATTGAGTATTTAATTGTGATTTTTATTGAATTATTTAAGCAAGGAGAATAATAAATAGATTTTAACATGACGTATCTGAGATTCATCAATCTCCTATATTTTATTTTAACTCATTTGTTCTTATGCATGAGTCAAAGTCAACATCTCCTATGTGGCATACTCTTATTTGCCATCCTCATCCAACTAAGCGAATGGTCAAATCTTCCTCAACCTCAATCAACCCACAACTTAGAACCCCTGCACCAATCTAAAAGCACTCATTTATTGACCAGAATGGTCAACATGATTCATTCCCATTCCTATTCCTACCCAACTACATTGAATACAACCCAAACTCTCTTATCATCTCCTAACATACCCATAACCAACCCTTATCCCTTATCTCTAACAACATTCATCCCTATCTTCAACAAGCCATATCTCCGTCGTCATTAGAAAACATCATGTTACTTCTCCAGCAAACCACATAACGATCCGATCATTATCATCGGCCATCCAATTACAAATCTAGAACCCATCTTTGATCATCTCTCCCCGTGATCAATAAAATCCAAAGAATCTTCTTATTTCCATAATGGAACCCCAAAACCAAACAATCTTATCCTCTAATCCTCTTCTACATGCAACCGAAAACCTAACCCAATTGAGACCCAAACTCGAAGCCAACCAATTATGTTGCTATCTTAGGTCACTAGCTTATCTTCAAATCAAGAAAGACCAGCCCTTATTGCCAACTCATCTATAAAAGCAACCATTCTCTCTGACATGAAAAGTCATCCACCACCATTGTTACTGAACAAAAGGCAGAGAGTCGTTGATGCAGCTGTTGACAACAATTATTCACTGGGAGGTGAAGACAGGCTCTTGCCGTGATCCACGAGCATCAAGCTTGTGTAGCTACTTCACCTTTACGTAGAGGAGATTGTCACCTCTTTCGACGTGGCTCGAGCAATAATCAGAGTAGGTCATGCCACTCCACTCTCTGACCCTAACCATCTACTCCCCTCCTCATGTTATCTTTTTCTATAATATCATAAGCTTTTACAGAGAGACTGGTGGGAGACAGGAAACAAGTTGTGCCTCTAATCCCTTTTGGATGTCAAATCCAATTCTTCGAAATGCAATATCTATAGATCTAGGAACCATAACATAGTTATGCACAAATTTTTATACCCTCTTAAGGAACTTTACCGCTTCAATTTTCAAGAACCCAAAGGCGTCAAAATCGAAAGAGATGAAAACATGTTCATTGCCAATACAAGCCTTCTCATGTTTGTAAACTTTAGTTGAGGTAGCTTTCTGTGCACCACATCCCGCAATGAAATCACCTTTTATAGAACCAACCAATGGAGAAACTCCAGTCAAATCAACACATGCATATTTTTCTCCAACCCATCCAAAAATTAAAACATCTGTTGGTCTGAGTGTGGATCTTCCCTCTTATGGATCAGTCAAAAAATTCACAGGTGCTTCTTTCTTTGAAGAAATCCTAGACAATCTTAGCACATCATAAAGGGCATCCCTGACAAGATCGTGTCTATATTTAAAACATGGGAGTTCACGACAATGAACCACATGCTCAAAAAGGTGTACATGCAAGATTTGTAGCATATTAGACATGGCTCATTAATTGGGAATAGAGGAATCATAAGGAGATATCTGAGAATAGTATGATACTCAACAAGTGACATATGCATTCCAAGGCCATCAATAGAAATATCTAGAAGAAATCTTGAGCATGATCAAATTGCAAACATCGAAAAATTACTTTTTGTTTAGTAGCCATGTCAAACTCAACATCAATTTCTTTAATAATTTTGCTAAAAAGGGAACTCGCCAAAGCATTATGGGCTTTGACGGGGCGACATCCTTGTTAGCAAAACATGTAAGATATAGAGATGGAAGTATGACATTTAGGCCCTCCAATGTATCTAGAAAATCAGAATCCATATCTTGTATCCCACTGTGTCATAAAATGTGGCCTTAGAGTACCCAAGATTGAGCTCTAGAGGCCTTGAAGGCATATAAAGAAGCCTCAATAGCGGAGTGCGTACCTAAGCCACCGATCCTGATGGGTAAGGACGCCACCCACCATTGAAGGTCGCCAAAGAAAGGGCCTCTACAAACCACCATACCTCAATAGCTCCACGTATCCCTTTGTTAAAACATATAGCAACTTGCTCCATGTATGAGGATTGACATGTCCTTAAGCCAAATATGAGCATGATTGAAGCCATACAAGATCATAATAAAAGAAGCTCACTTTATGGATCATCCAACTGAAGAAGTAATTGCATTAAGTCAATAGTTTTGGTGCCCCTCCTCATAGACATGTCTTCAATAAATCCTTTGTCCCTGCTCACTGCACCTCCGAGTAATCGCACTCCTAGCACAAGCCTCCTAATATCTACTAAAAACAACCCTTTGCGGACCTTCTGTCCATCACATGAAGGTCAGAAAAGCTCAGTTTTTTTGATATTCATAACAAGCCTCATCTCTGGGACTCTGTGTTGTATAATGTCAAGCACCTTGGACACCTCCGACGTGTCCACGACAAGCGTGGAGAAGGACTTTACAGTTGTATCTGATCTCATGAATAAGTGGGTGAAATATAAGAGAAAATAGAAGTAGGCTTAGGGTATCACCTTGTGCAGTTCGGTTGTTGACCATATGTGATTATCTCCAATATATAATCTGACAACTTCAGCGTAAAGAAACTCGACCTATGAAGAAATATATGGACATCACCTCCTAACTTCACGAAGTATCAAAGATCTATTTATCATGTTGAAAGCATTAGAGAAATCTACTATGAGCATAGAGAGAGACCTGTTACCATGAAGCTGCTCAAAAGCCAGTTGGTGCTGTGTAAAATTGCTTCAGCTCCTCCAAATACACCAACCCCAAATTTAAAGTCATTGAGATATTTAAACATCTATTTGCCCACCCATGTCATAGCTCCTTTGGATACTAGATGTCTCCAGATAGTGACCACTACAATAGGTCGCATGGCGTTGTCATGTTTGAGTAGTGGAATAAGAGGTGCAGAGGCTACAAACTTAGCCAAACTCAAGGGGCATCTCCCACCTAGGCATAAATTAACCACCATAGTGATCACATGTAGGAGATCAGTAGCCATTACAGACCCCTCCCCACAAAGTGCATATAGAAGGTGTTGAGCTTTCAGGCCATCTCTACCACACGATGTCCCTTTAGGAAAAGATTTGATAGATTGTAGAATAACATCTGCGTCGGTTGTAAGAGGAGTCTCTGAAATCAATATATCGGGCAAGGAAGGAGGCATCTTATACGAATGATTAGCCTCTAAAGCTTTCATAGTATCTTCATTATAAGAAGCCACTCCTGAAGAGCACAGAACTCGTAAGGCTTCTGAAAAGTGTCCATCTGACACTTTGCAAAGGCACTGCCTAATGATAGAGTTTTGATTCTCCTCCAAGGAGTTGTTCTGCTAAGACACGAAGTCCTTGATAAATCGCATTTCAAAATATCACTCACCAACTTGGTGAAACCGTTTGTACTACCCCAAGTAGTGAGTGGGCTCATAATAAGTCGTTGCAAATAATTTCTATTGCTATATCTTCTATCTTGCCTATACATAAGCCTGAATACTTGTAGTATGCAGCGGGAACTCCATTCAGACCCCTGCTACTCATTTCCTGTATTTGTCATCTTCTTCATTTTAATTTCTACCACTATTGACTTCTCCCCCATCTCCTATTTATGTGCTTCACATTCTCCTTGCAATTCCTCACTAAGCATGTTGCTACTCTATCACACCAATTCCAAAGCCCCACCATGCCCACCTTCTCTATGTATCAGAACCCAGCCAAGTCCTTGTGGCTTGAGACATCCTTCCTTGCAGGGCCATCGTGGAGAATAATAGAAGCATCATCTCTACCGAAGGTTGCTTCAGAGCTCTTGATTCAACTTCCCGGAGGAAGCTACGCACCTTGGAGATCTTGCTCGCATCACTGGGAAGAATAATGAAGAAGAACCCCTCTCATGACAACAACTTTGATCTTCATCTATGGGTTAATCCGAACCTTTTACGTGAAGAGAATCACAACCGTGGATTTGAAGCACAACTCATCCATCTGATCATTTGGGGAATTCAATCACAACCATCGAACCAAAGCTCGCAATTGTCGTTCGATTAACATCATTTGATAACAAAGGTCTCAAAATGTGGTTGATTAGGCCACAAGATCAAAACGTCAGGTCACATGCTTTGCACGTGACTTCGGCAATTTTTGAAGAAGCCCTCCTCCATTTCTGAATCTACACATAAGGCCCATTGTTGGGTAATTTCTTGGAGGACTTCAGTGAAACTTTCTAATTACGATAAGGCGTTGTTAAATTAAGTTGATGTTCTATTTTGGCTCTTTTGTTTACATTTACACCCTTGGACATACTACATACTGGTGCAAATCATTCACACCACCACAAAATTTTAATTTTTACAATATAATATAGTTTATTCGACACTACCTTTTAGCACATTATGGATACTCATCAGAAATATAAAGAGAGAGAGAAATTTATGGAATTTCCACTAAATAGTTGAATATGAATCTAAAATCATTTTATCTTAGAAAAGTTCACAAAAATATTTATTTTGAAGCTGATTCAAAATGGAAACTTTTAGTATCTTATTCATTGATATTCATTGATATATGCTTTTCTGAATTAAATAATTTGTGAATAGCTACGTGGGTTTTTTATTACAACAAATTGCAATATATTATGCAAACAAATACATATGTGTGTGCATCTTGACTTATCTATCATTAAGGCTTTTATTGGATTTTTTTCTATAACCATTTAATTGGTTTAAACTTTATTAGTTATAAAACATGATAATTGCTCATCTGCATTTCTATTTCATCCACATTTAAAAAATTCTATAAAAATTACAATAGCTTCATTTCAACGCTCATTATAAGCCATGTTTTTAGTTTTGCAAATATTTCATTTTATCTTTAAATTTTAAATGATAAAAAATATTCATCATTGCAAAATTAATTTATTCGATTCATAAAAAATAGTTCACATTCTTCATGCATTAATATTAAGAGAAAAATATTGGATTAAATTTTGAGACTTAATTTGTATTAAAATAATTAGTGCAATAAATTTTGAGACTTAATTTGTATTAAAATAATTAGTGCAATAAGACATAAACTTCTCTTAAATCATTTATTCTCTCAAGATGAATATATGTATTATCATTTTCTTTTCATAAAAATGAAAAAAATGAAATTAAAATCAAAATAAAAATTTGCAAATATATAAAATAATATAAAATAAAATATAATTATTTTTTTAAAAAATAATTACTATTTTATCTGAAATAATCAAGAACTCATATTTTTGCTTCCTTGAGACTTGCCTAAGTAAAATAAAGAATTGACTACCTAATATTAATTATAGATTTTTTAGTGGTATATTATTACACTCTCTTATCACATGCTACAACAATGTAAGTTGATATAATAAAAAGTGGTGAAAGCAGGGGTCTATCATTTCCCCTCATCTGGAGCTTCACACCTCACTAGTTCCTCACGTAAAAAGACCTATCATCAATTCTGCACCATTATCTATGCTACATCATCACCCATGACACTACAAACAGACTGGTCTTTGGGGACAGTGGTAGGAGACAGTTAATAAATGATTGTCTCCTAAACAACTAAAGGGGACGATTGCACAACACCCATCCCCTTTGACGACCATGGGGGATGTTTTTAAGAAGCCATCCCTATTCACCAATCGATCGGAGACGATCAACTAAATGATCGTCCCTATAGTTCGTAGCGGTGACGGTCAACTAAATGATCATCCCTCTAAGTACATAAAGGAGACAGTTAGGATCGTCTCCTCCCGTTCTTTGTGAACGTCTCCATCAGGTGATGACCATTGATACCCGGGGAATCAAAGGGGACAGTTAATCGTCTCCTCCCGTTCTCTGTGAATGTCTCCATCGGGTGACGACCATTGATACCGGGCAATCGGAGGGGATGGTCACAACCATCTCCTTCGATTAGATAAAGGGGATTTCTACCATCGTCAAATACACTTTATGTTGGCGGTAATTTGTTGAAATTCGGAGCTCAGAAGGGAAGGTCTTAAGTAGACCGTCCTTGGCCATCACTATAAGGGATGGTTGTCCGACCATCCTCGATGGCTTATAGTATCAAATGAACAAGTTTTCCTCCTCATTGTCCTGATTCTTCCCACCCATACACACCACCTTTGACGCACCCTCCGACCCTCGTCGCTTCCCAGCCATCCTTCCTCCTAAGAAGTCGCCTCTCTCATCGAGCTCTTGAACTCCATCATCTGTTTCGTTCACGCTCCCTCAAGTTCGTCGTCTCTTGCTAATCTCCTTCGAGACGAATCCGATACCTTGCGATATCTAAATCATTTTTCCTAAATATTAATCTTGTGTTAATTGTATGATTGAACTTTGCATCATTCCAAGCGTTAGATGCAAGAATGATGACTTTGTGCTTTTCATTAATGAGTTGTGTAATATATTATTTTTAGCAACCTAATTGATATATTATTTTTAGTATCAATATTTATGTTATGTAATAGTTGTAATTGATGAGTTGATGCATGATTAGGAAATTATCCATGTGTTAGATGCATATATGGTTTGATTAATTTGATAACTTTACATTAAAATTGATATATGCAAGAATGATGTGTTAGATGCAAGAATTTTCCTTGCATATATGCAAGGCTATGATTCACTATCAATTTGATATATTTTTTGTAGAACCCTAATTCAAACATAGCCCCATGTGTGTTGGTGTGTGTGCGTGTGTGATTGTGCATATGTTTTGTGTGCAATGATCCCTTACGCATTCCCCTGCGACATTACAGTTCTCTATCGCCCATCTTTTAGAGAAGAGCCATGAGTGAATTTCAAAGAAAGATCTTTTCTTTAGAAGTCCAAATCAGGATGGATCTTGGGACTCTATCAAATGATGATAGTGCAGACTCGATTTTTATGAATTTGAGTGAAAGAACACGTCAATGTGAAGATCACTTTAGGAGGATCATTTCTCCTTTCATGATGGTAGAGAGAGCTATGTTCAAGGATCTTTTAATACGTTTAAGTATATAAATGATCTTACCTCAGTGAGGAATTCATACAAGCACTTGATGACAAGGAGGCTAAGAAAAGTTAATGTGATTTTAGGAGGTCTGCACCATCTATCTCCTAGAACATCTTTATTGCTTCGGTTTTTTTATGGAATTATATCCCTATATACTAGAAAGATGACAATTGATTTTAATAGTTACATCAAGTCTTGCCATAGTTATTATGAGAGAGAATGTAGGTGGTTAGATGTGGACCTGGCTTCAAGGAAGCTCTTAGAATCCTTGTTGCATTACTAGCTTTTGTGGTCTCATTTTTAGCTAATCTCTGAAAGGCATAAGTTTTTGTATCCCACATTTAACCACACATTGGATTTCAGAATGATTATGCAAGTTGATATGCTCAGATACTTTCTCTTCAGCCTCCAAAGTTTCTATTGAGTTTCCATTGCTTATATGAATCCTACCACGAAAGGGCAGTTGAGGGTCTATGAAAATCTAAAATTCCATTTCATGGGGGATGTAGTATACCTATTATTATAATTACATGCAAGGGCTTGGTCTCACTGATCTGATCCTCTGAACTATGGATGCCCAAATTTTAATTTTGGATGATTTATCCTTGGTTGTTGCTTCTGTGGATGTGGACTTCTTGAGATCTAGGGGCATTGTGGTCCCAAGAGTGTTCAAATTACAGTGGTTGATTGAGGTACCACAGTGCATTTGGGCTCCCAGACTTCGGTGGTTATCAATGATGCATCTTCAGATTCATTGAATGAAAAAAGAGTCCTCGAAAATGCATCAACCTCTGCTATAAAAAAATGAAAGGAAGACCACAATTAGTGTATATTTTTACTCTTTATTTGTAGGAAAAATACAAATTAGCTCTAGTTAGAAATTAAAGATTTGATTTTAATCATGTATCCAACTAGTTTTAAACAATTTTGTTATAAGTACTTAAATATTGAGTTTATGATTTGCATTATTAAAATTGTCCACGTGTTAGATTCAAGAATGATCAATTTGTAATTTGCATTATTAAAAAGAGTCATTTGATTTGATCATCATCTTGATCATCGAAACCTTCAAAGAGTAATAAAGATATATCCATTAATTTGTATTGTACATGAATGGACAAGAGTTGGATGAATAAAATTTTTGATGACTTGGTGACTTAACAATATTGTTGGAAATAAAGGAGATAAGATTCAATATCCATATGTAAGATGCAAAAACATTTTGATTAAGAGGAGTTTATTACCATCTTATATTGAATGAGATTTGGCTGCATTACACAAAATGGACTTACCACAGGGAAGGTCTTCAACATGTTATGAAACTAATATTAATGTAACTTACGATGGAGATCAAATGCAGGTAGATGTTGGTGATGGGATCTTATAAATGTTAAATGATATCGGAAGACCTATTCAGATGAAAGTATAGTACCTATTTAAAATGATTTTTGTGAAAAGTTAAAAGATGCAGAAACTTGTTTTGCTCCGGGAGATGAAATGTCTCATCTAAGAATTAAAGTTATTTAAGATGAAAGTTGAGAATCATTGTACAATGGTGATGATGTTTGACGTTTTACGTTTAATTCGAATGATATTAAGTAATCCTAACAATTTCCCAAAAGATTTACAATGGTGATGATGTTTGGTGTTTTACGTTTAATTTGAAGGATATTAAGTAATCGTAACAATTTTCCAAAAGATTGAAAGAATGCAAAATCAAGGTTCTAATCTCTTAGATTAAATTATGAAAAAGTTGATGCATGTTCAAATTATTGCATTTTATATTAGAGGGAGAATTCCACATTAGAGGTTTGCTCTGAATGTAATGCTTTAAGATTTAAAATGAATCATGATGGATCTAGGAGAAAAAGCCTTACCGCTACCGCTGAAGAGGTGTTCTTCCAGATCAGACTCAATACAACCAGCTCCTTAGATAGCACGAGGACGAGCACTTTACCGCTATCTATTGTAGAGGCATTCATCCAAGCCATAGATCTGGAATATTCTGGACATATACGATGTGACGGGCAGGGAGCGATGATCCATACGTGGTACAGAACTGATGCTAGTGGGTCTGAATCATCGTCGCAATGAAGCGAAAGTGAGAGAGAGCTACGAGGAGTCAAGGCGCAGATGTCCATGCAGGAAAAGGATGTTGGACATGCGAGCCTACGATGAGCCATTATGCAATAAATGTTATTGCAAATATCATTCCCTGATCTAAAATGAAGAATAACTAATTCGCATAGGTCCCTTAGTACAATTAGGGTTATGTACTAAGGTCATATTAATGATCATACATCTATTGATTCAATTATTGAATCGTATAGGTTGGTGCTTATATGAATATCTAAAGAGTTAGATTGAGGACTCATCTAGCACCGGTAAATGATTGTTAAGAGATGATATCCAGCCTAAGTAGGAGATGGCAATCCTTTCTCATTTAGGTGATATCTGACCGACCTCTTGATGCATGTCCTCTGCATGGGAATAGAGATTCGGAGGTGTCAGATTAGTTAGGTCAAAGAGTTGACTTAACGAGATCGAGATAACCAAAGACCTATGTCGTATGCTGTCATGATATATGCACACATCCTCTGACCGGAGGTAGATGTGTTATTGTATGTTTGAGTATGTACATTTGCCATACCAATAGGTTGATGGCCTAACCAAGGTCTATACACCGGCGCCCTGGTGTGCATGTAAGGGCATATGAATAATACGATCTCTCAAAGGGATCATACAAGTTCATTGATGAACCGGAATACATGAGCTCACTCATGAGATATTGGGAAGAATCGAATTCCACGCATGGTCGTCTTGCTTTAAAATCTTGACTGAATTGGTAAGGTTTGATATATGCTTTTTGGAAAGTATATGATCAACACCTAGGTATGATATATGCTTTTGGAAAGTATATGATCGATACCGGCTCCTAATGATCGAATGAGAACCTTAATGATAAAACCCTGAAGGAGACAGTCTAAAAGAGATCTCAAACTTCGGGTTTGTTCTCGGTCTTCCAGTATGCAGGATGTACAGGTATTAGGAATGCCTGAGGGTGATGTGATCATAAACGATTGTATAACCATGATGCTTCCATTCCGAGGGAGTGATGAAACAAGTATGGATTTTAGTGACTCCTCTCATAGAGAAGTAATCTGATCTTAGTTCAGTTGACAGACATTGATCTGAATTTGATTCAGATGTAATGAGAAGATTAGATTTGCGGTCTTGATTTAATCAAGAATCTATGGGAGGTCTGCAAGATCTTGATTTGAGATTTAATCTCAATAGAGAAATCACTATATGTGGAACAATACAATCGCCATGTCCTTATCTCCAAGTATCTACGGAGAAAGCGCATTATCCTTGAAAGAGTTCATGGATAATTTCATTGTTGATATATGTATCCAAGCATTGAGAAAATGGATAATTAAATGCGATTTAATTATCATGAATAATATGACTTTGATTCGTATTATAAAGAGAGTTATCTAAGATAATTAAATATGATTTAATTATCAAAGACGTGAATAATGTGAATGTGATTCATGTTATTTGGGCACATGAGAAAAGAGATTCAAGATGATTAAATGTGATTTAATTATCTTGGATATGAATAATGTGGATAACACTATCCATATTATCCAGGTATATTATAAATGTGATTCATAATATATTAAAGGGAGCATATTGTGATTTATATTTGTTGATTGATTATTGATGTGAATTGGATTCACATTGAATGATTAATTTAAAATATAATTTACATTTTATTTTAGGATGTGAATGTGATTAACATTTTTCCAATGACACGATTGCAATATTCACTAGATAATTATGAATTATTCTTGTGGAATAATTTACAACAAGTGTTGTTGTAAATCTTGGAGATATCATGAGATAATGAGATCTCATGAGATAATGAGATCTCATGACATATTGAGGAGTAGACCCGTTCTCCCCTTTGTTTAGGGGATAAGATCAATCTTCTCATTATCTCCAAGATTAATTACTTGATTTGAAATTAATTATATTGATTTATCGATATATATTGATATAAATTAAATTAATTATTGTTGTGTTTTTACAACAATATCATGGTCATTGAAAGAAACACAAATCAATCTCAACCATCGATTGTGTGTTGTCCATGATTCAGATCTATGGACTCCCAAAACCCTATATAAGAAGAGGCACCCCTTTCTCTTCGAGTTACACGTTTACGACAACAACATATGCTCTCTCCCTCTCTCTCTCTCTACACACCAAATGCTCTCTCGCTCTCTCTATCTTATGGTCGTCCACCATGGAGTCCTTGAGACAGTCTCCATCACAGCAGCATCGTCATTATGCTACCGGAGTATTTGCTCGTGGATCTCTGTCTCCTTCGGTGTGCCTCGCTCGTGAAGAAGACGTCGAGATCATGAGATCCGTCGCTTGGATCATCAATATGGATTGCGAGGAGCACGCGTCTCATCAACAATCGCAAGCGTCTCCTCCGTCGGATCGGACTTGAGACAGGAGGTCTCTGCGTTTAGGGAGTCGATCGCAACCACGCTTCAAGAGATAGACTTAATACCTATTTGTGGTTTAGATGAAATGATCCGAAAAATGTTCTTGGATCATGTGGTTTCATGACATTAAAATTTTTAAATTCTGCTGCATTGAGCGACTAGTACGACTAGTCGCTCCCAGTCGCATACGATGCGATCATCACGCTTCTGTGATGCGCTTAAAGATTTCCCCATATCCTTAAAGTGGTATCAGATCCGGGTAGGAGGTTTTGGATTCAATCCATAAACCTAAGAAGATCTGGGCTCGTTAGGGTTCGTGAAAGTTTTATCGCATTTCAATTTTCGCAGCCCCATTTTGTGAATATTTTCGACCCTGTTTAAAATGTTTTAACACGAAAATATTATTTGGATAATGTTCTCCATTAATTAAGGAACCCGTGGGATTTGAGTTTGTATGATTTGGAATCTGATAACTCAAGTTATGATCATTTTAATGAACCTTTATCCACTGTTTCGAGAATGGAAAATCTTGACGTAATTAAATAGTTGACTACTTTTTTGACATGCCTAGAAATGTGTAATAATTGGGTTCTATTTTAAATCAAATTATAAAACTTTAGAAACTGATTTTGCATGATTTGGATTTAAAATGAATGAGATATTCTAATTTTAGTGAGGGTTATTGCTGGAAATTGCATACTTAATCGAGAACCTTGTGATTGTCATTTAATTTTTATAAAAATTAATGGTAAATTTATTGAGATAATTATTGATAAATATTTATGAAATATTTAGAGATGATAATTATTTATTAAATGGCCTTTCCTTAACCAATAATTGATTAGATATGATCTAGATCGCAAATTGGTTACATCATACACTTTCCAACAAACAAGTTGCTTGAATAAGATTGGGGATTTGTTTAGCAAATATTTTTATAATGTTAATCAAAATGGTTTTGATTACTATTATATGATATAACTTTGGTTGAAAAATCGATTATCATCTCAAGTACAAATTTATTGACTTGGCATTATCTTTTCTCGAAGCGGATATGGTGTCTAGTTGAGGAGCGTTGGGGTAGCAGGTTACACCGTGTGCGGTCTGTCCCACTCCCATCGACACTGGCCTTGATAGTGGGTAGGGAATAGATATTTCTTGAGAGATCATGATGTATTTTTCTAATTATTTAAATTCTAAATAATACGTATTTGAGATAATACCATATTTTCAAGTAACAATTAAAAAATATTTATTGGATAATAATTGGATCATTCATTTAATATGATTTGATTAACTAGAATCCAATTAAAACTAAAATGCTCTATTATAAATAGAGTTTTTCTTCCCATGGAAGAATTAACTATGTGAATATGATTCACAATAATTAATTAGAATTTGAATATGAGGTGGAGGATCATATAAGTGGCATCCATGGTCTCCCATCAAGGCAAAGGGTCCCGTCACCAGAGATTGTATGTCGGAGATGCCTGTCCGAAGTGACAGCTCCTGCATACAAGTCATTTGGATCGGGCTCTTTGCTTCTCGAAAGAGTAAGGACGTATGCACAGTGACCCCAATATGGAGTCCTCATATTATTGGGGCCATATTGGATTGCGCATAGCGAGTTGTATTCATGTTGACGGTTGGTTCAATTAACGACGGGTCAACATCACCTTAGGGGTGGTGGGCCCGAGTGTTAAAGTCTAAATTTGGAATGCAAGTTGGACTTGCAAGACAGAATGAGTTCCTTCTTCTTTTTATCTGAGTTGTAGTTTATCATATTATTGGGATGCAACAAAGTTAGAAAAGAGATCCCAGATCTTGTTGAGATATAATGGTAAGTATATCTCTTACATTGAAAGTGATTAAGGGAATGAACTTTTAGTGTTGACAAGGCAAGATAACTTTTATATAAAATTCCTAAATCAAAGTAAAATACATAAATATGTATTTGTGCAAATTTCTTATTTCAAATAATCCTCCATTAAGCCCACTCAGTACTATACTCAATAATAACCAGTAAAATATCATGGATTGGATCCATGATCAAGATATTGTACTTGCAGTTGGACACATAATGTATGTGGTTGCAATGTGCAAGTTTCTTAATAATAATGAGGAATGACAATTAAATAGACAATAGGTCTACAACCCTAGGGTTTGTATGTCTCTATAGTTATGATCTCTCATTGAATGTATTTTGGAAGTGACATGTCGATGATGATCGCAATTATCAAATAATCCTTAAAAAATCTATGAAGATGTTATGGCATACATATGTATTCTCAACATTTAATCATGAATGACATGGTTCACTACATCACGCAGAATGGTGGCTCTATAAGAGATGATGTATTCAAAATATTTGAGTACCTACCTGAACCTAAGTCTTTAAGAGTTAAGATGTATATAGATATGATGAGTGTCATCATTCTACTATCTATACGCTAGTCATTCATGAATATTCATAATGATCATATTGTATGAATTGAATGAAGTATGTATAAATGTTGAAATACTCTTATATTGATTTTTTTTCAACATAAAAGAACCTTTGTCTTAAGAAATGGTTGTCTAAGCATGGGTCAGACCAAAGTTAAAAGGAAAGTCAAATATTTGACTGTACTACTATGATTTCTACACATATGGCATCCAAAGAGTTGGATGAATGCCAATACTGCAACAAGCTGATGTGTTGATAGTATGACTATCAAGACTATCTAGAATTCTTAGAGAAGGACCTAGATAGTGCATCAGAATAATCTACATTTAATAATTCAAATTGACTTTCTTGTTGGATAAGATTAAAAGTCTAATAATTGTATTTCAATATTCTAATAACACTTGTAATTGATTGCATATGTATTAGAAGACTAGAAAATTTGATCTTAAGGTTTAATAGGCATCCATATGGATATTGGTGCAATTGTTACAACAATCTCTATTAGATGAACATACTTCATATTTTCAGTGGGAGAGCTCTAATCTTAGAAAATGCCTCTATGATCCAGATATTAGAATACAGTCATTGTTTATTTCTAAATGTTGGAAATAAACATGAATTCTGTAATAAACCTATCACAAAGAGTTATGATGGATATATTTCAGATAGTAATCTGATATCTAGAGGGCTCTACTAGATTATAAAATTAATGAATGGTTCATTAATGTTTCTAAATACTAAAAATTAAACCTTATAAGATCAATAGGAGGATGAAGATCATTTGACAACGATCTGGCATCGAGTCTTGGGCATATGTCTATTGATAAGATCAATAGACTTGTAAGAGATAAAACTTTAGATTGTCTAAAATTTCAAATCTTACATGCTCATGAATATTGTATTCAAAAGTAAAAAATATCCAATGCACCCTTCTCTGGGAATGGTGTAAGATGTCAATGTATTCAAAATCTCATACATATTGATGTATGTGGATCATCTGTATCATAATAAACATTGATGATTTGTGATATCATTTGATGATTATTTGTGATATGAGATTTCTTCCCTTCACCTTAGAAACCTTTGAAATGTTCAAAGATTTCACAATTTGGTTTAGAACCAAAGTTTGAAGGAAGATGAAATGAATTTGAACTAATCAAGTTAGCTTGTACCTATTAGATGATATCAAAGAATACCTTATGGAGATATGAATATCATTCCTATCTCTCTCCTCCTGATACACCTAAACTCAAAAGAATTGTAGGGAGATACAATTGATCATGTGTGACATGATTTGATCAATGATTAATCTTAGCATAATTATCTCTTAGTTTCCAGGTATATATGTAGTAGAGACTACAATATATATCATTATAAGGTTCCATGCAAGTAAGCTGGAATCTGGCACCATAGAGTGCTACTTCATTAGGAAAATAAAGGATGGTATTGGATACCTACTTTATGACCTTGAGATCTTAAAAGATTTCACCTCTAAGGATATGATCCTTAGATTATGAAAATCTTGAGGATCAAGATGAAAATGAAGTAAAGGAACTCATTAAACCTTGAGAAGACGGCTCTTAAAATCGGAAAATAAAAGGATAATTAAAGATGAAACACTAATAACTCTTCAAATGAGTTTGAGGATGGATTCCATGTGTCAGAGAAATCTGACATTGATCGAACTTCATGTGATGAAGCTTCTTAAGATCATGACATGGAAAGATGGAAGTTAGCAATTAAGTCTAAAATAGACGTTGTATACAAGTGTTGTATATGGACCCTCAAGGATCCACCTATATGGGTAAGATCTGTTAAGGTGTAAATGGATCTTCAAGAGAAAGAGGGAACTTGATGAGAAGGTAGGGACCTTCAAAGCACGGATCGTAGCCATGAGCAACACACCGAAGAGAAGACATTGCTAGTGATGATACTTGCTCTTCAGTGACCATGCTTAAACCCATCAGAATATTGCTAACTATAGCTACACAGATTAACTGTGACATCTTCAAGATGTGAGTCAAGATTGCATTCCTCTATGGATACCTCTCCGAGGATATTCTTATGAAGTAGCCCCAGGGCTTCATAGTTGAGGAAAGAAAGTTGTGCAGGTTGAATAACTCCATCTGTAGACTCGAATAAGCTTTTTGTAGTTGGAACATCAGATTTGATGAAATCATAAATGTTATGATTTCAGATAGAATCTTGATGAACCATGTGAAGCTTAGTGGGAGTGCCATTGTGTTCATCATGCTAATGTAGATAATGTCCTAATCATTTGGAATGATATAAGTATAATAATAAGTGTTTTTATAGACTGGCTATTCCATACCTTAAGATATAATATCAAAGAAACCTCTTATGATCTTAGTTCTGAAAGTGTTCAGAAGCAACGAGAAAAGGCATTGGAACCGTCGCAGTAGTGGTACCCCTTGGGTATATTCCATTTTCTGGAAAATTCCAAGAATGGATTCCTTTCCTTAAGATGTGGAACTGACCTATCTGAAGGGATAGCACCTCAAGGAGTTGAGGAATGAATGCTAAAACTGCTTGCTCTTGTGCATCAATTATGAGAAGCCATATGTATGCCGGATGTGTACAAAAGCCAGGCCTCTGCCATGCAGTGGAAGTAGTAAACTATTACTAATCCTACTATAGAAATAAAATACTTGATTGCAGTAATAACAATTTCTTCGTAGATGACAAGACTTTAGAGATAGTGATCTTTAAGTCTTATCTTCAAGAGCTTAAGACTTTATAGATGGAGATCTAAAAAGTCTTAACTGCGGATACCTTAGGAGATAGAGATCTTCGGGAATAAGGGTATCCGGATGAGGATAATAGAAATTACATACTGGTTATAATAATTATCGAGTTATAGTGTCAAGGACACTATAACTAACAATATTGAGTATTGGTTGCATAAGATGCAACATTCGCTTTGGATGCGAGCACTGTTACTGTGGATATGCAAGAGTCGTAAAAGGACTTGGCGTAGTCACTTTGGAACAGAGTGACTGATCAGCTTACCTATCTATTTTTTTAAGTAGCCTATGATTGTCACATGAGTGCGGGTTTGAATGATTAGCCCATTAATGGCTCTTTGGACTAGTGGGAGATTGTTGGACATGCGAGCCCACGACGAGCCATTATGCAATAAATGTTATTGTCAATATCATTCCCTAATATGAAATGAATAATAACTAATTTGCATAATAGGTCCCTTAGTACAATTAGGGTTATGTACCATGGCCATCTTAATGATCATACATCTGTTGAGTCAATTATTGAATCTTAGAGATTGGTGCTTGGATGGATATATAAAGAGCTAGATTGAGGACTCATCAAGCACCATCAAATGATTGTTAAGAGATGATCTCCATCCTAAGTAGGAGATGGCAATCCTTTCTCATTTGGCTGATATCTGACCGACCTTTTGATGAAAGTCCTCTGCATGGGAATAGAGATTCAGAGATGTCAGATTAGTTAGTTCAAAGAGTTGACTTAACAAGATCGAGATAACCAAAGACCTATGTCGTATGATGTCACGATATAGGCACGCATCCTCTGACTGGAGACAGATGTGTTATTGTATGTTTGAGTATGTACATTTGGCAGACCAGTTTACCTAACCAAGGCCTATACACAGGCGCGCTGGTATGCATGCAAGGGCATATGAGTATTACGATCTCTCAAAGGGATTATACAGGTTCATTGCTGAACCATAAGACATGAGCTCACAAATGAGATATTGGGAAGAATCAAATTCCACGCGTGGTCGTCTCGCTTTGGAAGCTTGACTGAATTTGTAAGGTTTGATATATGCATTTTGGAAAGTATATGATCAACACCTAGGTATGATATATGCTTTCAGAAAGTATATGATCTATACCAGCTCCCAATGATCGAATGAGAACCTTAATGATAAAACCATGAAGGAGACAGTCTAAAAGAGATCTAAAACTTCAGGTTTGTTCTGGGTCTTCCAGTATGCAAGATGTACTGGTATTAGGAATGCCTGAGGGTGATGTGATCATAAACGATTGTATAACCATGACGCTTCCATTCCGAGGGAGTGATGAAACAGGTCTGGATTTTAGTGACTGCTCTCATAGAGAAGTAATATGATCTTAGTCCAACTGATGGACATTGATCTGAATGTGATTCAGATGTAATGAGAAGATTAGATTTGCGATCTTGATTAATCAAGCATCTATGGAAGGTCTGCAAGATCTGGATTTGAGATTTGATCTCAATATCCAAGTCACTATACATGACACAATACAATCGCCATGTCCTTTTCTCCATGTATCTGCGAAGAAAGCACATTATCCTTGAAAGAGTTCATGGATAATTTCATTGTTGATATATGTATCCAAGCATTGAGAAAATAGATAATTAAATGCGATTTAATTATCATAAATAATATGAATTTGATTCATATTATAAAGAGAATTATCTAAGATAATTAAATGTGATTTAATTATCAAAGATGCGAATAACGTGAATGTGATTCATGTTATTTGGGTACATGAGAAAAGAGATCCAAGATGATTAAATGTGATTTAATTATCTTGGATATGAATAATGTGGATAGCACTATCCATATTATTCAGGTACATTATAAATGTGATTTATAATATATTAAAGAGAGCATATTGTGATTTATATTTGTTGAATAATTATTGATGTGAACTGGATTCACATTGAATGATTAATTGAAAATATAATTTACATTTTGTTTTGGGAAGTGAATGTGATTCACATTTTTCCAATGGCATGACTGTAATATTCACAAGATAATTATGAATTATTCTTGTGAAATAATATACAACAACTGTTGTTGTAAATCATGGAGATATCATGAGATAATGAGATCTCATGAGATGTTGAGGATATAGACCTGTTCTACCCTTTGTTTAGGGGATAACGTCAATCTTCTCATTATCTTCAAGATTAATAAATTGATTTGATTTGAAATTAATTATATTGATTTATCGAAATATATATATTGATTTAAATTAAATTAATTGTTGTTGTGTTTTTACAACAACATCATGGCTATTGAAAGAAACACAAATCAATCTCAACCATTGATTGTGTGTTGTCCATGGATTGAGATACATGGACTCCCAAAACCTTATATAAAAAGAGGCACCCCTTGCTCTTCGAGCTACACGTTTATGACAACAACATATACTCTCTCCCTCTATCTCTCTCTACATGCCAAATGCTCTATCCCTCTCTCTCTCTTGTGGTCGTCCACCAAGGAGCCCTTGAGAGAGTCGCCATCGCCGCTGCATCGTCGTTATGCTGCTGGAGTATTTGCTCGTGGATCTCCATCTCCTTCGGTGCACCTCGCTCGTGAAGAAGATGTCGTATCTCGTGTGACGAGATCAGGACATTTGTCGCTTGGATCGTCAACATGGATTGCGAGGAGCACGCGTCTCATCAACACACTCGCAAGTGTCTCCTCCATCGGATCAGACTTGAAACAGGAGGTCTCTTCATTTCGAGACTCGATCGCAGCCACGCTTCAGGAGGTAATCTTAATACCTATTTGTGGTTTAGATGAAACGATCCGAGAAATGTTCTTGGATCATGTAGTTTTATCACATTAAAATTTTTAAATTCCGCTGCATTTAGAAACTAGTGCGACTAGTCGCTCCTGATCGCATACGATGTGATCATCATGCTTCCGTGATGCACGTAAGGATCTCCCCATATCCTTTAGAGGAGATGGCCAGGATGTGTTTTGACTTGGCGAAGATGTCCAGCAGGATAAGGTGAATGCCAAGATGCGTTTTGATATGGAGAACATCATGGCTTATATTCATCGTCTCCAAGCCGATCGATCCGTAGTACCTAGATGACTTGGTAACGATGAAGAGGAGAGCGAGGAAGAGTTAGGTTTTAGAATTTTTATTTGTAGTTACACTTAACTAGAACACTTTAATGTATTTTAAACCTTTGATTTCCTATAAAACATCTTCAAATTTTCGCATAAAGGTACTTTTATATATTATCGAGATGAAATTTTTTGTTGTAGATTATTTTTGTTGTGAATTTGTTGCAGTAGTATGACACTGAATCCAGTGCATCGGTTTTTTTTTTCATTTATGAAGTTCAAAGGGGACGGTCGCTAGCTGTCCCTTGTACTTGCTGGCAGAGACGATCAATGATGAACCCTGAAATCAACCAACGCTAATTTGATGAAGTTAACTTTTAATGTGTTCATTGTAGGCAGGCGCCTCGGATTAATCAGAAAGATCACATAAATTAATTTTCTAATTAAAACAAGTGGTCAGATTTATTTCACTTGTGCAATCCCAAGGTCAAACTTAGGGATGTCACTATCTCCTTGGGTAAATTATTAGATGATCTAAATACTAGGTTTTCATAGAAATTTTTTTATTATTTTTATGTAATTAATTATGAAATGCAATTTTAGGCATGTTTAGGGGCTAAAATACAATTTTCAATCAAACGAAGTTCGAAAATTCTAAATCTTGGTTAGAATGTGAAAAATGATGAAACTAAGCAACTATATTTATTTTGGATTTCTCTGATGCAAAATGAATTTATTATGAACTAATTATGCAAGCAGGGTGTTTTCTTTTGTATATTAATTTTAATAAATAGATAGCCTATTTATTTTTGGAAATAAAATTATGCTATATAGGTCTTTGTGAGAGATAGTAGCTACTAAAAATAATGGGTCTACAACATATTAAAATCAATTTCCAAAATCACCACTTAATTTTATCTAGTCTCAATATACATGTAAATACATGATTTTGGGGCACAATGTAAAACAACTTAATTCCACCTATTGTGATTTTTTGGGAATTTATGGAGCATTTAAGAGCATGCAGTGGGGAAAGTATGCAAATTTCCACTAAATTAATTATATCAAATCAACTACATTTCAAAAAAAATTCAATCAACTATCCACAAGATAGAAAATGAATTGTTCTATAATATGGTATTTTTATAATAAAAATGTGATGCGTAATGACTGTTCAAAATATAGTGCAAATACAAGGATATGTGTGCAATTATAAATCATAAAGATATACAAAAAATGCAAACATGGATGCAATTACCAAGACCATGCATGGTCATATGCAAATTTTCCACGAGACAAGTTCCACGCACGTGCCTCATGGCTGGTAGTGGGTCTGGGTGTGAAACCTTGTAAGTTCGGAGACTGGAGCGTAAATTACCCAACCCCCTCAGGCGGGGCACGTGAGGGAGCGAGGGTTGGGGGGCTTTGGTCGAAGCATGAGTATAGGGCTTCCCCAGCCTCCACATGGCTGGTAGCAGTGGGGTGGTTGGCGACGATTTAGCTCCCAAGGCCGAGGTGCGGTGATGGAGTTAGGGTGTGGCAATACGTGATCTTTTAGGACCGATTGATATTTGATCGAGCAGTAGCTGTAGCTCAGGTGTTGGTCGAATGAGGCGATGGCAGAGCTGCTAGGTGAGCAGGTGGAGATGTACGAACAATAGGGCACATGGGTCGATGGAGGCACGTTTGGGATGAGGCAGACATGGTCGGTCGGTGCGTTGGCCAAAGCAATGTGGTGCCTGCGATGGAGTCGAAGGAGATGGTCGTGCTGTTGAGCATGAGGTAGAGGATGCAGTTGGTCGGTGGCTCTAGAGGGTGAGACGATGGGGAGTGATCTCGACGAGTGATGGAGAGGGCGGCTATTATGTGATGGGTTCGCAAAGGTTGAGATTTTACGATCGACGAAGGTGATGCTCGATGCAGGATGCAGCACTACGCGACGCCTGAGGCATTAGAGCAGAGATGGAGATTGTACGGGGGGACAAAGGTGATGGGGAAGCCCAAGGGCTCAATGGTGTGGCATCTCCACGACGACGGTGATAGGGTGTAGAGCGGTTGAGGTGGAGACGGGAGGAGGAGTGGTACGACGATGAAGACGAGTGGGGATGGTGACCTGGAAGGGGGTTCACTAGAAGGGGATGGAGCACGAGGGTCGAGATGATCATGAAAATGAAGGGTCGGAGTTGATCAGGACAGGGGAAGATCGGTAAAAGGCAAAAATTCGAAGGGAAAGAAAGAAAAGAAGAGGAGAAATAGAGGAAGAAGAAGGCGAGAAAGGAGTAGGGGTTACATGAGATTGGATGGATGACTGCCTGGGAACAAGTCTCTCTATGAACCTCTGGTTTTCTCTCGAGAACACATCAATCCTGAGCTGGGCAACTGCACAGATTTTGCTGCAACGGCGAGTGATCGACGTCGGATCACTCCTAAGGTGAATCCCCTTGTCATCGTTGCTCAAAACCAACACCTATAGCATGTCATACCGTAGGTGGAAGGAGCTGGAAAAGGTTGATACTTCACGAAAGTGGCAGATAAGGAGAGGAGGATGGCAGAGTGGGTGTTTTATGGGTTGTTAGGAGTCTGAGGAAGATGGGGGTCTCGTGGAGGAGCGGGTCTGCGGAGAGTGTGGTGCTGGGCGCAAATGTGAAAAGCGTGTGGTGGTTGCGGGACGGGGGCAGTTGCCCAAGTTACAGAGGGTGCGGGTGAGCAGTGATGGAAGAGGTGCAGGGTGAGAAGGAGGAGGTGGAAGAGAGGGAGGTAGGCGCAGGTTGCGGTTGCAGCGCCGCTGCAAGACGTGATCGAAGGCGGTTGCGCCGCCCAAGGGCAATGGAGGAGAAGGGAAAGGGGGATGCCACATGGCATGCAGGAATGCAGCCATGTGGCGATAAAAATAAATTAAAAATAAAAATAATAAAAATAAATAAAATAAAATAATAAATTAGAAATAAGAAATAAATAAATAATAAAATAAAAAGAAATAAAATAAATAAATAAAATAAAATTAGAGAAAATAAAAATGGGGGTGACACGTGGTGTCTCCAGGAGCTACCATGTGTCGCTTCCAAAAATTCAAAAATTAAACTAAAAGAAAAATAAAAAAATAGCAAATGAGGTCAAATCAAAAAGTGGTCTACCTGAAAGTTATTCGACTCAAAGAGATCTACAACTGTATTAAAGGATCCAAAACTAAAGAGATCATCTCTATAAAAAAATATTTTTATTCATACTATATAGACATAAAATACTGAAATTTTGTATTTTACATTTTTTTAATTTTAAAATATGAAAATCAAAATAAAATCATTTTAATAATTTAGAAAATAAAGAGGACATATGTACAGACTATATATATACTTAGGTTTATTTATTTTCTTTGATTTTTGCTTCAATCTTTATTTAGATTTTTACACATTTTATTAAATATAAATCAAAGAAAATAAATGCTTTATAATACATCAAAAAGGATTGTTTTGTACATAAAATAAGAAGATCAAAATAGGTCAATATGTACAATATACAATGGATCTCCAAAACTCAAGTTTCACATATGAACGTTGATTCTTTTGAATTTGGTCTTATTTTGTCGATAATTGAATGTACAATAATTCAAAAGTGAGTAGGGGTACATAGGAGACTGTATGAGAGAGATATTCACTTTTACAGGTTTTAGTCTCAAAACTAGTCTTTGGGCTTTATTGGGCAAGATGTACAAAGTTAATATTTTTTGTATTTTCTTTTATTAGTGTTAGTAATATATACACATAAGATTGATTTTATGTAATTCCTAGTTACTAATAAATAAATAAAAATAAGAGAATATATGGGCAATTACATGTGATAATATACAAAAGAATTTAGGCTTCTTATTTATGCAATTATGCATGCTAAAATGCAAATATTATTTCTAAGCGCATGAATGATAATAATACAAAATAGATGAAGTAATGTAGCTAATTACTCAGGAATGAAGTGCTATTTTCATCTTTTAGAGTGATGAAATACAGATTCCTCAACCCCCTATACTTAAACCTTGCTCTTCCCCAAACAACTAAAATGAAATGCAGAAGTGAAATGAATTTAGTTTCCATACCAAGGTCATGAACAAAAGATGAAAATGGAGCTCGATTCAACCTTTGGATTAATAATGTGGAGGAACTCCTTATGAGAATTAGGCTTTTAATAACAACATCCTCCGAGTTTGCAAAATTCAATATCCCAGAACAGACTCAGAAGTCATCTTAGATCAACCCCTCCCAAAACATCCCAATGAACACCGAACAATTGTCTCTAGTGTGTGAAGGGTGTTAGCTCTTCCCATCCAAAATGTCGGATTACCATGCAAACTCCTCTTCCAGTAACTCGTCCTCAGGGAGTCAGGTATTTCCTTCTAAGTTCGGGAATGTACTAGTTCACAACGAGTGGGGTGGAAGTATAGTAAGAAGGGAAAAGAAGTGGAGAGTGGACAGTGTAGTCAACTCTCTAGTGAAGCTAGGTCAGTGTAGCAAAGTCTCCACTAGAACTGCAGGCTATCCGAAACTTGGGATATCTTTTTTTCTAGTATTAGCTTCTTTTTGGTTGGAATTGTGGTTGCCTTGCATTGATCTTTTTATACCCCACTAGATATAGAATCTTTTGGTCCGCCCATTTTTCGGGTTTTAGAAAGAATTGTGCTAGTACTCCATCCCTCATCCAAAACTTTATTTCAACTAGGTACTCTGGTCTTTAGATGTCCACGCTACTAAAGAAAGAAACACACGGTCTTCCAAACATCTCGTCTGAGTTCAGCTAAGTGTGCAATGTAGAGTACACAATAAATCTTTATCTAAGAGTCTACTCAAAATGAGGTGACCATGTTAGGCACTACGGGCTCGGTTGGTTACTGGGTTGGGGTGGGTTGGGGTAACCTCCTATGAGTAATAGCCATTTGGATGGTTTTGAGGGTTGGTAGAGGGTTGGAATAAAGAATGTAATGTGATGTCACATTGATTTGTGATAGAATTCCAATACAAGAATGACCCAAGAATGCAGGGGGTAAACCGGGTTACCCTGGGGTAACCTGGTAACCAAACGAACCCTAAGAGTCAAATCTAGACATTGTCTTGTGAACTTAGAGAAGTAATTCTAAGACATGAAGTTCCTAAAATCCTACTTCTCAATTGAATTTCCTCTGAGATTTAAGTAGATTAAAGTCTAGTCAAGTCCATCGTTGGTTTCTATTCATAACTTGGTTCAAAACTCATTGACTTCCACTTTGTTTATGCATGATATGGAAATAAAATGCAAATGATACGAAATACAAGTGGATGAAGTGCAAATGATTTTCTTCTTTTCTTGAATGAATGCAAGGATGGTATGCAAGAGTGAATAAGAACCCCTCTTTATTACACAAAGTTTTTTTATTTTACCTCCTGTTTTACAATAATTTTACAAAAAATGTTATTTATAAAGATTTACAAGATTTTACAAATTATACATATTTTACTTGTATATAATATACACTTTATACAAGTATTTTAGAAAAACGTAATTTTTTTCATTTAAAAAAATACTCATTTTACCCATCACGTATTTTTTGAATACTATATAAAAAAATACACAAAAGTACAAGCTATGGGTAAAGTATATATGTAATAGATACATACCCCCTATACTTAAAGTGTGCTATGTCTTCAAAGCACAAAAAATGAGGAAAAGACATAGCTCGTGCTACACGTAAGAGAGTGAAATGAATAAAAGTATAGAAGTTGACATGTCCCCATATACTTAGGCTCTGATCAACCTAAGTATAGAAGAAGAACAAAAATGGAGTGGTCGAGGTCAAGAGGAGAAGAAATTTATGAATGAATATACAAGGCAGGCATCGGTCCCCCCTATACTTAGGCTCTGGTCAGCCTAAGTATAAAAAAAGGAGTGGTGTGAGAACCGATGGGGTTGGGAAATGTAAAGATAAAAATAAACAGAAAGGAGTGACTCAGGTCACTCTTCTCCTATACTTAGGATCTGATCATCATAAGTATAGCCACAAAATGACAACAATATGGAACCATGGCGAGTGATACGTACCACGAGAGAGGGAAGGATCAAAAAGAAAGAATATCTATACAAGAATTAATAAGAATGTAAAAGGATCAAGAAGTTTTTTGACGAGCCTTTTTGCTTTAACGGAGAGGGAATATGAAGTGTGGACCTGTGTTATTGTCGGAGTCATCCCCCAGAAGAATAGTAGTGGGGAGGATGAAATGTCCAATGGCGATCGACATAGGGTTGCTTGCTCGCATATGGTTGAATGACAACCTTGCCATACCCATTTATGATGATCACATTGTTGGAATCCCAAGAGGAATCCTCAAAGGAACCATCATAGTCGATTTTCTAGATCTTGAAGTATGAAGAGGACGATGAGAGTGATGAGCCTTGAGGGATTCAAGGAACGCCTCGAGGAATCAATGCTCTTCATCTTCTCACTAGAAGAAACAACTTCCTCTTTGGAGTGATTTTGTGAGATGTTTGTCGTCTCTCTGGTTGGTGGTTGTAACAATGAAGGTACATGAGCCAGATAACTGAAATGATCAAGGCAATCGGAGAAGATGGTGTCCATCTCAGAGAGAGCTTCTATTTGTGATTCCTCTATAGAAGCTATCACAATGGTAGTGATGCGAGTGACATGAAATGTGGATGTGTGGGGAGTCTCTGATCCAATGGTCGGCTCGGCAGTCAGTATCTCAGGTGTAGTAGAGAGATTGAACTCATCTGTCTCTCGATGGTCACGACTGTCAGCAACTATGTTAGTTTCATGGGGATGGGGTGTGTCCTCAAAGGTCATGTGTGATCGGTGTGTACCCAATACAGGGAAATCGATCTTTCGAGTCTCGCAATCTATCATTACCTTAGACAAGGCTAAGAACAGCTTCCCAAAAATAATCGAAGACTGGGTGAACTCTCCTCAGTGCTCAATATCTAGGATCATAAAGTCCACTCTGAGTAGAAGACAATGAAAAGAAATGATGACTGAAATGGTTCCTCTCGACCGTTTGATGGATTGGTCAGCCAGCTGCACGATCTCTCTCGATTTCCTAAGTGGTTCGAGTTTGAGCATGTCAAATATGGAGGTTGGAAGGATGTTCACAGATGAGTCATCATCGATTCTAGCATGTGTAAAGATGATGTATTTGATTTCGCATTCAACCCTAGGCAGCCGCTTCACTCTGTAGTTCTTGGTCTTTCACCCCATCACCAAGGAGGTGGCCATAGACATTAGGTATCTCTCTACCCTTGTTCTCTTATTGCTTAACCTCTTGGGCATCAATCAACTCCTTAAAAATCTTTTGAGGTCGTGAAAGTGTTTATGGTCCTTTATTAAGGTAAGCTTAAGAATATGTTCCTTAGCAATGGCTTCCCTAAGGCAGGATCGAATTTTTTAAAATCATTTTCATTTCCTATTTTTATGAGACTTTCTAGTTTTCAATTTTTTTAGCCTTTTTGGGATTTTCCATTTTTTGATGTCTTTGATATGTGAAGGATGAATTGGAGAATGTACAGAATCCAGATTAGAAGGCAAGTGTTTAGTAGAAGAGGAAGGTAGAATTGACTCCAGTTGTACAAAGTATGTACATTCCCTCTTGTCCTCGAGATTTTCAACTTCAAATCTGCTCATGTCATTCTCCACTTTCATACCTAAGTTGGTAGCAAATGAATTCAATATGTTTTTGACATTTTTCAATATGTCCTCAATTGATTCATGTCTCTTGACAAGTCTAGAAATGTCATCCTCCAAAAAGTCCTCATGACAAATCATGGGAGAAGTCTTCTCAATTGGAGGATACTACCGAGACTTCAAAGTCTCATACTCAACATACCCTGACTCTAGCATATAGTGCTGAGTTGAGTATAGACCATCAATGTGGCAGATATTGGCCAGAACCTCATATAATGGATTCGATATACAAGGGGTTTGGAGATCGAGCTCATGAGTCTAATCCTCTATCTGTGTAGGCTCGAATGTGTGGTATGAGGACTAGTCAATGTAAGCTTAATCGCTAAAGCCAATCAAGTATGGAAAAACATAACATGCAGGCCTCTCCATTCAGTTTGTTTGTTCGATCATGTTATATCCCAAGCTCAAATCAAGATGTGTATATGTAGTTTGTTGACCTGTCGCAACATTCATAAGATGAGTGAATGAGGTTTGCTAGGGAAAACAGTTCTGCCAATCATTTGTCTCAACAATGGCTTGCTCTTCAAAATGATTCTTTGATTCCAATAAGTGCTCGTGAATATTGTGAGAAATGCGAAGAAGTGGGGAAGTCGGTCGAATTTCTAACTTCATATTCGGGGTGAGGTGGGGAGAAGAAAGGTGGATGCAGAGAAACCATCTTAAAGAGAGAATTCTGCTGGAAGGAAGAGGAGGCTAGGAAGTCGGTCGGAGATCCAACTTCGTAGTTGGACTAAAGTGGAGAGAAGAAAGGTGATTGAGGGTGAACCATCTCAAAGAGAGGTTTCATGGAGGAGTGAGATGGGGAAGATGGTCGGTACGAAAGCTGATAAGATGACATCTTCAAGAAGGAATGAAAGAGGATTGAGGTGAAAACATGCAATTGCGAGAAGGATAACACACACGGATAGACATAAAAACAATCGCAAGAGCAAACCTCGATTTCACTAACTTAACACGGTGATGGTCGCAAAGTTATGGTCGTTATCTTTTAGAATTTGGTTAAGTGATAAACAATCTTTTTATACAAGCACACAAGGTGAGTCATCTTACGCTCAGTGGTGCTCATGTATGCTCCCAATCGATAAAGTGATCTTCTTGAGTTACCAGGTTCAATATCACAATCCAAAGGAGACATACAAGCTTACAAAACCAAAATGTATACTAAGGCTGAAGGCAAGCCCTTATAGTTTCCAAATCCATAAGAGTCAGAAATGGAGATTATTGAATCTCTAATTTATCATTTCTATACTCCCTTATTATCCTCGAAGCACAAGAACTCCATTTCAAATCTTAAATAATTCTGCATCTTTATCAATAAATCCTTCATCTATAATTAACACTAATTTCTGTATTTAAATTAATCCTTTTATTTTTTAAATTTATTTCCAATTAAAAATCACAAAAATTAGAGTAATTATTGTAGATATTTATTTTGATGTTAAAAAGATATTAAAACACAAAAAAATAACAAACTCATTAAAAAGAAGTATTTTATCTATTAAAAATGCTCCCAGAAATATTTCTTCATGCATTTGGTCTCTTTTGGCTTTTCATCCAACATAAAACTTGTAGATCTCCTCAAGATCTACAACTTTTATGTTTTGTCTTTTTGTTAATATTGCTTCCTTATATTTCTTTTTGATTTTCTCATTCTTTTCTCATTTATGAATAATGGGATTGGGCCACGTGGCACCCACTGGGTTGCACACGTGACCCGCTTCCCCTTGCGCCACGTGCCCTCCTTTCTAGCCCTTGGATCTCCATCCCTTATCTTCATCTCAACCACCCATTTCCCTTCTCATTCTAGTCGTCCGATCCCCTCCCCTTGCTTCATCTGGTCCACCTGCTTTCGTCTTCACCCTAACCGTTAGATGGCAATCCATCTAACTTATGAGTGCCCTCCACGTCACCCTCACTCGTCCTCGCCATTAGATGATGCCCTAGACTCCATCTCAGCCATCCATACTCGCATGCATCTCCACCACCAGATCATATCTCCAAATATGATCTGTGCTGCTCACCCACACCTACTTCATGGTCATGGATTGCTTGATCCAATGGCTCATCTTCATCACCTTTCTCCAGTAACCCCCTCTCTCAGGCGTTATACCTCTCCAACGTTCTGCCCCCTTCCTATTCTACTAGCCTTGTCCGACCACCTCCTCATGATCCAATGTCGCCATTATGCAGCCCCGTCACCAACCATCCTCGCATAACCCCCAACCATTCGAAACCCTCTCTCCATCACCATCTACAGCTGTAACAATCGTCTTTGTCGCCACATGTAACTGGTGGACTGATGAATACTCATTCATCACTCTTTATTCTTATATTTTAGCTACAAAAAACCTTTGCAAATGCATGTATATGTTTGTAAATACAAATAATTACCAAAAGCATGCATTGTGTAAAAATTAATAATTAGCATGTTTTTGTGCAAAAATAAAAGAATAAAGATTAAAAAGAAAAGAGGGAAATATTTAGAATAAACATTGAGCAACCTATCCCAAGGGAGGGCTCAGCATGGGCCTGACCGCATAAAAGCCAAAGTAGAGAGAGATAGGGAGCTCTTGTGTGTAAATATACCTGTAAATATCACAAAAATATTTTCCTCCAAAAATAGAATAAAATGGGTTTGTATATATTTGTATATATTTGTAAATACAAAAATCAAAACAAAAATTGAAAAATTAAAAAGAAAATAAAAAGAGTCACTTGTACATATTCACCATGTACATACACACACACCTATATTTATTCCACCTTGTAAATAAAAAATTAAAATCCCAAAAATTTGTATATATTCTATCTTTTATGGTGTAAATAAATAAAATAAAAACCATAAAAACAAAAATAGAATGAAAAGGACAAAATTAAAAACCAAAAAGAACCTTGTATAAATACCATGTATATAGATGTATATATCTATTTATTTAACCCTTGTATATAAATAATAAAAAATAAAATGAAATACCTTTTTATTCCTAATTTTTATGCTATAAATAAATAAAATATAAAATGGGAATAAAAATGTACAAAAATAACAAATTAAAAATCAAAAATTAAAAAACCATATTGTAAATATACCTATATATAGCACTAGAATGTAAATACCTTTATTTTTATTTCGAAAAATTAATTAAAAAACACAAAAATAGAAAAATTAAAACAAACATTTTTCATGTTTTGAGTTTTTAATAATTCAGTCATTTTCTATTTTAATTTGAATTTCTAAATATTTATTACGTGGCTTGTTCCCATTGGTCCACGGGGACGTTCACCCCCCGGTCAACTCCCCCCCCCCCCAGGACCACCGAGCCCCGGATCCAAGCCCGCGACCCGACTTCTCGGATTTTTCCAAGCTCGATCCGACGCCCATATCCGCAAATCTCGGTCTCTCCTTCTTCCTCGTGCATCCGAGAGCCTCGCCCGATCACCCTGCGTGGGGATCCGCGCTTCGTGGAACCCTGCCCGACCTCCTCTTCTCGGACCTGCACCCATATTTAATCTGAGCTCTGCCTCCTTCCTCACTCATCTTTGGCTCATCCATTCTCCATCCAAGGACCTCCATCGCATCCGCGAGAGTGACAGCTCGCCTCCAGTGGTGTTGCAGCGAGGAGGGAGAGTGAGACCATCGATCCGGCGACGTTGCGCCGCCGTGCGCCGTCTGGAGGTGATGCTCGAGCCTCGGATACCGACGGTCCTCGAGGCAAGGACCTGGAGCAAGCCCTACTCCTCCACAGTCGATTGCGCCCATTAGGTAGACCTCTCTCCTTCCCTAGTTCTCTAATTGTTCGTTTCGCCCAATTTCCGCCGTTGTCGTTCATCGCCGATTCTGACTACCGTACCCATCCGTTCGATCATCAGAGTCGCTGACCACCTTCGCCTCTCCTCCGCGAACGTTCTCCACCCACTCATCCAACCCAGCTCGCACAGGAGCTGGGATTGGGGTTCCTCCGCCGTAGCATCACCGGAACCCCTACGCCCCGACGCGCCGACCACCCACACCACTGTTAACCGGGTCGAGGCACTTTGCCCTCGACCCGCGAGTCTGTTGCCGTGGTTTTTCAGGTTCATCCGAGCCCATCTGGGGCCTCGACCATCTGGTGCAGCAGCTCGACCTCGGCCGGCCTCGCGTGAGTTCCCAGGAGCTCCCGTCGAGCCATCGGAGGATCCCATTCGACGCGGGAGGCCAAGGCGATTCTTCTCCGATCAGTAGCAGCCCGCGAGGAGGCCTCCAGCGCCCGCACGAGTCCGGCGAAGTTCGTCGGTGTCCTATTCATCGAGGACCCTCCCCTGCCGTCCGATTGACCTCCAGCTCCAGTTCAGATCCCAGACGTCCATTTGAGGAGCCGCCAGCATCGTTCGATCCTTGGAGGAGTGATCGGGACCGTCCGATCAGTGAAGGCTTCCCACGTTGCTTCGTAGCCGCTCGATCTTCCACGTGGAGAGGCCCAGCCGTTCGATCAGGACCGAGGACCTTGTGTTGAGGCGTGCCCTTCCCCGACCGTCCGATCTACACGTAGCGCGCATCTGGCCCTCGATTTAATAAAGGGTAAATTTCTTCTTAGGCCCTTAGTTTCTTAGTTGTTCTGCTGTAGTCCTGTAAATATTTTAGACATTTTATTTGCGTTTGGTAAATTGCATAGTGGACCCTGTAGTGTTTGGTATTTGCTTTTATACCCCTGCATGTAGTTGAACACGTGCTTCGACACGTGCTTATCTGGGTTAATTGCATGTATGGCCTCTTTGTTTCAGGGTATTAATGAATGGAATTAACTTTCTAGTATTTGCATAAATACCCCTGTGAATGGTTTTATTGTGCCTGTGCTTATTTAGTGGGTATTTACACTTACGCCCCTGGGACTTTTAGTACGTGTTACTAATTAGTCCATGGACCTAAGTTTTCTTGCAATTAGGTCCATGTGTCCCCTGGTCACATGCCTCATGCGTGCAACCTTGGAGAAATTGCACCGGACCCCCTGGACTTTCTACTATTTGCGTACAGGTCCCTATGCACTGTAACTTGGTTTTTATTTTTAATAAAATAGTAAATTAACTCCAAATTTGATGAAAATTGGAAACATGGCTCCTGCCATAGTGTAAAATTTTCTTCTAATTTTTGGAGATATTTTTGATTATTTTTGTTATTTTTAAAAATTCAAAAACACTTTTTTTTTGCTAATGTCTAACTTTAAATTTTAAAAAAAATACTAAAACACCTCTAAAATTACAAAAAAACTAGGTACTATTTATTTACCTTGTTTGATTTTCTGACCAATTTTGGTCATTTTTGGATATACAAGACCTATAAAAATTACAAACCCTAAAAACCCATAAAAATTCTAATAATTAAAATAAAAATCAAAAAATAATAATTCTGGTGCCTAAATTTTCCTTGATTTTTGATCTTTACAGGAAAATAACCTTCATGTGTTAATAGGGCCATTTTGCATTTTAAATTGGCCCTTGAAACCTGACTGAACAGTACCCTTTATTTTCCACCTTGGTTGATTTTATAAAATTCAATAAAAATCAAAAAAAATACTAAAAATTAATCAAAAATAGTAAAAATTATAAAAAGCATAAAAATATTTTTATTTGAATTTTTGGATGATTTTTGAATAGGTAAATAATTGTTTGTTTTTGGTTGTTTTCTAGTTTTCTTTATTTCTTTATTAATTAAAAATCCAAAAAAATATACAAAAATTAAAAATCCACCAAAAAGACTTTTATTTTATTTTATTTCTTTTTTTAGACTACTTCGTAGGCTGCAAGGCCATTACGTGCTCCTTGTGTTCGACCCTGGTCGATATACCAGGTTAATATAATAGCGAGACCGCTATTTGAGTTTCAGTTGATTTTTGCCTTCGTTTGGTGGTCTGATTTTTCTCGATTGACACCGCTTGGTGACTTGGGTCGCAACGACCCTTGATTACCTTTACCCGAGTCGTCGGGTGAGTCATAATGGACCCTACCTTTAAATCCACCCCCTCTGCCTCTATTTCTCCTCATTCACCATCCTAAGGGCCTTAGGAGAGGCCCTCTCCTCCATTATGTGACAGAGGGCGGAGGATTGAGGGTCGACGACCCTCAGTTGTCTAGGTGTCGACCCATGGCTTAGTCCATGTTGCACCGCCACTCTGGTGGCTGCCTGAGCTCTTCGTCATGGTTGCGCGACTCGAGCAATGACCAGAGGCTTTTAAGGAGCCTCAGCCCAAGCCTCCCCTCCGCCGCAATACTCTCTCCGATCAGGTAATCTTCCTCGATTCCTTTTTCTTAATTTTCTCCCCTTTTATGACACGAACACTGCCCACATCCCTACCAATTAACCATCCTCAAACCTTCACCGATGATCATGCACCTTCACGCCATAATCCTATTAACCTCTCCTTCTTCTATGGCCTACCTCCACTCTGTTCTATCACCTCCGTTGGAGGCAGAGGAGATCACACTAAGGGTACCGCATTCTCCACACATAAGCTCTCATCAACTTCAGGAATGCCTTGACTATGCACATCTAACCCCATTGCAGGTACTCCATCTTCATTGGATAGAGGTTCTGAAGCTCCTCCGCTTTAGGGACTCAACTCCAATATGATGGTATCGTCCTGACGAGCCCGACCATCTCGTAGCTCCTCCACCACTCCATGGTCTTCGCCCGCATCTTCAAAACCTTTCCCGATCGTCAGTCAGCCATCGGGAGCATGACAGAGGAAATGGTGGCTCGTCGGAGCTCTATTTCCACCTCCGCTCCATGGAGGAACTTAGGAGCACAGTTGTCATTGGATCCATTCAGATCTAACAGTCCACAGACGAAACCGAACCTCGGAGGCAAGCTAGAGCCTTGGTGGGACCAAGTCAGCGTCAGAACCACTCGAGCCATCCACGTAGCCCAAGCCACCTGCATCGAAGCACGGTAAGCTCGATCTAGGCAACTGCACAGATGTAGTTGCAACGACCAATGATCGTCATCGGATCACGCTCGAGGTGAATCCCCTTGTAACTATCGCTCAAGATCAACACCTGTAGCCTATCACACCGCAAGTGGAAGGAGATGGACAAGGTTGATACCTCAGGAAAGTGGTGGATAAGGAGAGGACGACGGAGCGGGTGTTTTATGGTTTGTTGGGGAGTTCGAGGAAGAGGGGGTCTCGTGGAGGAGTGGGTCTGAAGAGAGCGTGGTGTTGGGCGTATCACCATGAAAGGTGTGCAGTGGTTATGGGACGCGGGCCGTTGCGCGGGTCACGGAGGGTGTGGACGAGCAATGGCGGAAGAGGTGATGGGAGAGAAGGAGGAGGTGGAAGAGAGGGAGGCGAGCACAGGCTGCGGTTGTAGCGTCACCGCAAGATGTGGTCGAAGGTGGATTTGCCGCCCAAGGGCAATAGAGGAGAAGCGGAAAGGGGGGTGCCATGTGGCATGATGGAACGCGTCCACATGGCGAAAAAATAAAGAAAAATTTAAATTTATAGGAATAATAATTAAAATAATAAAATACAAATAATGAATAATTAAATAAATAATAATATAATTAATTAATTAAAATTTAAGGGAAAATAAAATTAGGGATGACACATGGTGGCTCTAGGAGCGGCCACGTGTCACTCATAAAAAATTGAAAAATTAAATTACAAGAATAATAAAAAGAATTAACAAACGAGATCAAATCAAAAGGTGGCCTACATGAAAGTTGTTCTTCTTCAAGATATCTACAACTTTCTTAAAGGATCCAAACCAAAAGAGATTATCTAGACAAAAAGTATTTTTTGGATTCTCTAATAAAATACCGAAATTTTATATTTTGATTTTTTATAATTTTTAAATAAGAGAAATAAAAATAAAATTAGAGAAAAATATAAAATAAATATTTACAGCTTCATCTATTTTTTTGGATTTTAAATAATTTTGAAATTAATGAAATAATATAAAGGGGACATATATATACACACTATATATACAGACTCAGGTTTATTTATTTTCTTTGATTTTTGCTTCAATTTTTATTTAGATTTTTACATATTTTATTAAAACATAAATCAAATAAAATAAATGCAAAAGAAATGCATCAAAATGGATTATTTTTGTACATGAAATAATAAGGTCAAAATAGGTCAATATGTACAATATAGAATGGGGCTCCAAAATTCAAGTTTCGCATATGAACTCTGATTCTTTTGAATTTGATCTTGTTTTGTAGATAATTTACCATACATTAATTAAAAAATGAGTATGTGTCCATATGAGACTGTATTTGAGATATATTCACTTTTATAGCTTTTAGTCTCAAAACTAGTGTTTGGGTTTTATTAAGCAAATATACAAGTTAATATTTGTTGGTAATTTTATTTTATTAGTTTAATAATATATACACAAGAGAGTTAGTTTTATTTAATTTTGAGCTAGTGAAAAATAAATAAAAATAGGAGAAGATATTGGTAATTACATGTGATAATGTACAAAGAATTTAAGCTTCTTATTTAAGCAATTATGCATGATAAAATGCAAATATTATTTCTTAATGAATGAATGATAATAACGGAAAATAGATGGAGAAATGATGCTAATTACTCAGGAATTGAGCTCTATTTTCATCTTTTAGAGTGATGAATCACATATTCATTAGTCATGACTGTCTCTTCTAATCGAGGTTGGTTTGCTCGTTTATTTTTAGCAGGCACGGGAATGGAAGGGACAGTTATGACTGTCCCTATATGGCTTTTGTGCCCGTCTACAATCCAATACACTTGCCAAAACCAGAGGGGACAGTTGAGAACTGTTCCATGTGATGTTAATAGGAGCCAGTCACAACCGTCCCTGCCATTATAGGTTGGTTTACTGGTCCTTTTTTCAGAGCTATAGGGACATGGGGGATGGTTATGACCATCCCTATAGGACTTTTGTGCCCGTTCCGACAACCAATAAAATAGATGGGATGGTTGCAAACCGTCCTCGGTAATGTTAATAGGAGACGGTCACAACTGCCCCCTCCATTCTAGGTTGGTTTACTGGTCCATTTTTCGGAGCCATGAGGACAGGGGGATGGTTATGATCATCCCTATAGAACTTTTGTGCATGTCATGACAACCCGATAATCTAGAGCGAATGGTTGCTAACAATCCTTGGTAATATTAATGGAAGATGGTCACAACCATCCCCTCCGTTATGGGTTGGTTTACTGGTCCATTTTTCAGAGCCATGGGGACAAAGGGACGATCATAACCATCCCTATAAAGCTTATGTGCCCGTCCTGGCAACCTGATAAACCAGAGGGGATGGTTGCGAACCGTCCCTTGTAATGTTAATAGGAGGCGATCACACCCATCCCCCCCCACCCACCCCGTTATAGGTTGGTTTACTATTCCATTTTTCAGAGCCACGAGGACAAGGGGACGGTTATGACCGTCCATATACAAGGGGATTGTTTGGGACCATCCCCTACGATTGCTTAACAGGGGCATTCGTTGATCGTCTCTTCCAATATGAACAAAAGGGACAGTTTTAAATCGTCTCGTCCTACTGTGAATAGGGACGCTCCATTTTTGCATCCCCTTTGGTCAAATGAGATGCAGTTACCAGGAATGCTTCTACATTCATTTCCTATAATCTAAGGTGACGATTGTGTTAGCATAGAGGATGGTTGTTGACTTTCGCAAAAGGTGTGTCTACTTGTAGTGTGAGTTGGGTCTTGGGTTTGATCTTGGCTTATTTGCAGGTCCATCTTCAATAATTGTTGCCATCCCTGTCGCGGAACGAGCAACACATCTCTTGAGTCCTATCGTTGGATCTCTAGAGCTTCAATCATCTGCCTCGAGCCTTAAGCACCACCTTGCAGGATCTAAGCATCACCAAGAGGGGGAATAGTTTCTCCGTCTACAGAGTATTGATGTTCTGACGTTCCACGAACTCACTGAAGGTTTCTTTCATGATTTCATCAAAAGAAATAGAGATGGTACAAGAAAATACAGTTCCCATCTAATTAGATATTGAGGGAATCATCCATTACAAACTGAATGATCTTTTGGGACGCTTAGTGGGGATGGTCAGAGAGCAACCATCCCCTATAGTAGCATAGGGGACGGTCGGTCCACAACCGTCCCCTCCGTCGAGTATTAGAGACGGTCGCTACTGACCATCTTGGATAATTGATCCTTTGGAGACGGTTACATAGCCGTCCCTTACGAGTAGATCTCCTGTTTGTTTTCTCTGTACTGATGAATCTCGTATTCGTCGTGATAAAAGCCGCATATTAAAACCTCTGTCTTAATTATTCCAATAAAATCACCTTTAATTCTTTGTTTTTATCTTGTATTATATTATGTATAATTAACCTGTAAATATTTGTATTTAATTTCTCCTATTTTTCTGTGTCTATTTTAACACTCAAAAATCCCTAAAAATTAGGTAGATTAATTGTCTATAATTCACTGACACTTAAAAAGATAAAAAAATACAAAAAAATCTCAAAACCGCAAACTTGGTATTATTATCCCCTTGAAAATACCCCCAAAAATAGCTTTTGTACAGATGACCTCTTTTGGCTTTTTGACCAACATAAAAGTTGTAGATCTCATCGAGACGAGCAACTTTCATGTTTTGACTTTTTCCATATTCGGCCTCTAACTATTTCTTTTCTATTTTTCTTTGTAATTGATTTCTGAATTTTCTCATTGGGCCACGTGGCGCCCCCTGGGCCGCCCACATGGCCCGCTTCTTCTTCTGACACCCGGCGCCCTCCTGGACCGCAAGATCCTCTCAGCCCACCCCCATCTCACCCGTCCATTCCCGCTCCATCCACAACCGTTTGATCAGATCTCCGATAAGATCTGATCCGCTCCTTGGCGCCCCAATCCCAGCCGTTGGATCTCACGATCCAACGGCTGTGACTCATCGTCCTCCTCCAGTTGCCTCCCTTCCCAGGCGTTACGCCTCGCCGCCCCACCGCCCCCTTCCTATTTTGGAAGACACCACACTCACCCTCTCCTACTCCTAACGGTCGCCCCGCGTACCCCTTCCCTCCGCCATCCTCGCGCCACCATTAATTACACTCGCCATCACTCCATCCCCATTAAAACCCCCTTCGAAACCCCCCTCCTACCACATAACATCCGACCATACTCTCCTATATAACCCCCTCCCCCGCCACCGTACCCGGTATCCACCATTTCACGGAGGTTCTCCCTAGCTTCCTCTGCCCTCCGGTGACAGCGGAGGGTGGAGTTGTCGAAGCGATCATGGCAGCGCCCCCAAGTGTGATCCGTGGCCTCTGGCCACGTTGCGGCATCCTATGGTGAGCCGCCGAGCACAGGGGATCGGCCGAACCCGTTGTGCGAAGACCCCTGAGCTCATCGGAGCTCAATCCCAGGACGATTCCCCCACCAACTCCTCGCTCCGGTGAGGAGATTTTCATATTTGTTTTTTCTTGATTTCCTCCGAATTAATACACCACCCTCAGCCATCGTCACCTTCGTCTAATCGAACCATCAGCTTCGCCAAACCACCAGCATCCTCGCGCACCCATTTCCTTCCTCCAGAACCCCCTCGCGCCCCGACTCCACTCCTCCGTCCCCACGACGGAGGACTCGCCTGAGCCATCATCTTCTCCACCTCCGCCGGCTCCCATTTCACTTCACGCACTTCCCAAATCACGTTCGCACGCTTCAGCTATCACTGACCCCTACAGGTATCTTCAATAGCCGGACCTCTCATCGGAGCACCTTCGAGCTCCTTCCTTCTGGCGAAAGCTTCATCGAGCGGCCCTTCTGATCAACCATGGAGCTTCGTCGTGCGTCCAAGACTTCCGCCGGAGCTCCAGCAAGCTCCCATGATCATCAGACAAGAAATGGGAGCCCGGCGGAGCCAAGGGCGGGTCGCCGGAGTCCCGCCTCCTCCGGTTACCCGCGGAGGAAGATGAATGCACAGTTGCCGTCCGATCACCAGGATCGGGCGGCTAGGATAATGCCACGTGGTGACACCAGATGCCACCCGAGCCTTCACTCTGAACCTACAGGCTTGGGTGGTCCGAGCCTCACGTCGAATCTCCAGAAGAGTCCACATGGCCCGAAGCTGAGGCCTGCTCCTGAGCCTGGGCCCTCACGTGCACCGCATGTGAGGCCTGGGTAATTTGCACGAAGGACCCCAGAATAATTGGTATTTGCATTTTGGTCCCCAGGCACGTGCCTCACGTGCGTGCCTGGGTAAATTACAGGGACGTCCTTGAAGGTTAACAAAATTATAAAAAGGTCCCTGCGCGCAAATGGACAAATTGCAACTGGGCCCAAGCGGTTTTTCATAATTGCATTTAGGTCCTTCCAGGGACCTAAATGCAATATTTATCCCTTTTTATTGCATTTTTATTACAATTATGCCCTTGCACTGTTTTTAGCATAACTTGAGCATCGTAGGTCCAAATTGCATGATTTTGGTGTCGTTTTGATCCTTGTTTTGTCCTCTACATTTTAGCATACTTATTTGTCTCATTTGCTCCTGTTTTAATTAAAGTGAATTTTATATGGAAATTGATACCCTGATCTCCTTGTTTTGCTTTGATTGGATGACCACTTTATTATTGTGATTAAATTGACGCTGACTTCCTTTTATATTGTGTTGCTCATCATTTTTAGGGTATAATTGTAGTGTTTAATCTGTGCATCATTTCTCCTGCATATTTGCTCATGCATCTCTTTAACTTGCATAAAAACAAAATAAAAAATGCATACATCTTAGCATCGCTTTGTATTTTGCATAATTTGCATGTGGACCTGAATTTGGAATTAAATCACATAGAGCATCATGAATCAAAATTCAATACTCAGATTAGGCAGTCGTGTCCCTGTGTTCGACCTTGGTAAACTTGCCAAGTAAAAATAGTCCACGACATTCAAAGATCGTGGTTTTTGCTGAACCAAATTCGCCTCCTGTACTACAACACAATTCCACATTATTAAAGAGGCGAATTTCACGTTCATCAAATGGCGTCATTGCCGGGGATACGGCTTTTCTTAATTTTTTGAATTTTGATTTGTTTTTATTGATTAATTTCAAATTTTCTTAGGTCCTCATTTCATGCATAATTTCTTTGCATAATATTTGCTGATTTAATTTCTCTGAGTGTCTAACTTTTCTCTTTTGTGGCAGGGCCCATGAAAATCGGGGACGCCTGATCGTCATGGAGGCGCGAAGTCGGGAGCTTCTGCTGAAGAGGCCGCAAAAGAAGCCGTGAAGAAATTCTAGGATTTTTATCAGTCAAATTGCATTGCATGTTGTATAAAAAAAGAGAGAAAAAATTGCATCTGCATATTTATTTTCAGTTTTTGCATATTGTACACACACAAAAAAATAACCCCCCCCCCCCACACACCTACACTTGCACATACTCACTTCCACCCTCCCCCTGTATATTTCATTCTCTCTCTATCTATCTCTATCTCTCGCTCTGTATATCTATTTTCACGAACCCCCTCCCCCTCACCCTTGTATCAGAGAACCCCCCCTAACGCAGACCTTACTTAGGCTATTTGTAGCCTAAGTATGGGGGGCCTGCCTGCACATCCCTCCCTTGTTCCGTCTTCTTGTACTTAGGTCAATATTGACCTAAGTATAGGGGGACCCTCTTCCTCAGTTCCACTATATCACCCTGTACTTGAACGAGCCTTGACTTCATGGCACTTGTGCTATGAGGAAATAGCAAATTTTATGTATAGGGGGTATACCGTATATTATTGTATATTTACTTTAGCCTTAGCTCGCAGCTTAATTCTTTTTAAAATTTTATTTTTCGGGCTGGGTTTTGGTAAACTAGTGAACTGAGTAAAAACCTGTAAAAAAATTGTTTATAAAAAAATTGAGGGATTATTTTTTGTAAATATTTTTGAAAAAAAATTGAAAATTGAAAAAAAATAATAAAAAATTCCTTCTTGGATGTTGACTCTGACTAAGGTTTAGTAGGCATTTTCAGTGAGGGAACCTCGGTCTCCCTTAGCAGAGTGGGTGGTTTAGAGGACATCGCATACGGCCCCGTCCTCAAGTAACACGGGCCTCGACCCGTACTTACACCCATACTGGCTGAAAGTGTATACTTTTATTTGTGCTTGGGCCAGTCATTGTCTCTCCGAGGAAATAAAAAAATATTAAAAATTAAAACCCATAAAAATCTGCAAAAGATAAAAATCACACAAAAATTCACTAACCCAAGGAGTTGGTGTATTCCTGACACATTCACACTCACGCAAGGCTTGAGGATTTTGAGGACACTGGATGTCTGGGATCTTGAGAGTCTGAGTTAACATGCCTTAGTCATTAGGGTTTTCATGACTTAAATATCCACACTCCTCTGATTTGAAAGATTTGAGTGTTATATTGCACTCTTCATCTCTACCTTCAAGAAAATATGATCAGCACAGTCACTTCCACAACTGCATGATTGATGAGCTGAGATGAGATATCACTTGAGGAACTAGGACCAGAGATTTGAGTTTAGACCCGGTCTAATGATATTCGAGGATGGGATAAAGTTAATGAAGGCTTCAGAAAACCTGAGTGTCAGCAAAACCCTAGCCAGTATGTGAACACGATTCATATTCTATCTCTTTGATATTTACCTAAAAGTGCCAGGGTGTGATGAAACTTAATGGAATTTGTTGATCAGTGTGCGCCAACTTTTGGTAAAAGCAGTGGAGCTAGCCAACAAAAGAAATGAAATGTCAAAGAAAAAGCTCTAAATATCAAAGACAAAATACAAATGAGCTTCCACCAATGGCGAGCGCTCCCAAACATTTTCAAAGTGTCCACTTGGACCAAGAGATAATTAGGACTAAGGAGTCGGGCTGACACCACAAAAAGGGCCCTGCATCGTAAGCGATACAAGTCTGGGTGTCGAAGGTATCTTAGATACTCAGAAAAGACACACCCCGGTGTACTCCCAGAAAAACAAGTGCAGACGACTCCAACTCTCTTGACGGACACATTGATCAACAAAATAATAATATACATGTATTGAGTAAAAAGGCACTCGAGAGGCCCCTTGTTCCAATGTGAGGGTGAGAAAATTAGACACAATCCCAGTACCTCCATCATCTGGTTGTCCATCAACATTTCAAAGTCTGACAAACTAATGAGACGGTGGACTGAAGCAAGAACAGACTTATTCCCTAGTATTGAGGATTAGGTCTATAGGAGGATCTTTGGGACTGGAACTTTGAGTGATGCATTGACTCGGCTCTCATGAAATGCAGTACACAAAATATCATATCCTTATATTATATGTACAAAAAGAGAGTCTAATAATCAGAGAAGTTGGATTCCTTCTGATTAAGGCATGGATAAACCCGAAATTTTAGGATCACTTAGGTCATGGGTATTCGAAAGATCAAGCCTTGAGAATTTCACGCGCACTGTCAGGAATTAATCCGACTTCTTCATTCTTTAGATGCTCGAGGACGAGCATGGTTTAAGTATAGGGGTATGATGAATCTCGTATTCATCATGATAAAAGCCGCATATTAAAACCTCTGTCTTAATTATTCCAATAAAATCACCTTTAATTCTTTGTTTTTATCTTGTACTATATTATGTATAATTAACCTGTAAATATTTGTATTTAATTTCTCCTATTTTTCAGTGTCTATTTTAACCCTCAAAAATCCCTAAAAATTAGGTAGATTAATTGTCTATAATTCACTGACCCTTAAAAAGATAAAAAATACAAAAAATCTCAAAAGCACAAACTTGGTATTTTTATCCCCTTGAAAATACCCCCAAAAAATAGCTTTTATACAGATGACCTCTTTTCGCTTTTTGACCAACATGAAAGTTGTAGATCTCATCGAGACGAGCAACCTTCATGTTTTGACTTTTTCCAAATTCGGCCTCTAACTATTTCTTTTCTATTTTACTCTGTAATTGATTTCTGAATTTTCTCATTGGGCCACGTGGCGCCCCCTGGGCGGCCCACGTGGCCCGCTTCTTCTTCTGACACCCGACGCCCTCTTGGACCGCTGGATCCTCTCAGCCCGCCCCCATCTCACCCGTCCATTCCCGCTCCATCCACAACCGTTTGATCAGATCTCTGATCAGATCTGATCCGCTCCTTGGCGCCCCAATCCCAGCCGTTGGATCTCACGATCCAACGGCTGTGACTCATCGTCCTCCTCCAGCTGCCTCCCTTCCCAGGCGTTACGCCTCGTTGCCCCACCGCCCCCTTCCTATTTTGGAAGGCACCACACTCACCCTCTCCTACTCCTAACGGTCGCCCCGCGTACCCCTTCCCTCCGCCATCCTCGCGCCACCATTAACCACCCTCGCCATCACTCCATCCCCATTAAAACCCCCTTCGAAACCCCCCTCCTACCACATAACGTCCGACCATCCTCTCCTATATAACCCCCTCCCCCGCCACCGTAGCCGGTATCCACCATTTCACGGAGGTTCTCCCTAGCTTCCTCCACCCTCCGGTGACAGCGGAGGGCGGAGTTGTCGAAGCGAGCATGGCAGCGCCCCCAGGTGCGATCCGTGGCCTCCGGCCACGTTGCGGCAGCCTATGGTGAGCCGCCGAGCACCGGGGATCGGCCGAACCCTTTGTGCGAAGACCCCTGAGCTCATCGGAGCTCAATCCCAGGCTGATTCCCCCACCAACTCCTCGCTCCGGCGAGGAGATTTTCATCTTTGTTTTTCCTTGATTTCCTCCGAAATATTACACCACCCTCAGCCATCGTCACCTTCGTCTAATCGAACCATCAGCTTCGCCAAACCACCAGCATGCTCGCGTACCCATCTCCTTCCTCCAGAACCCCCTCGCGCCCCGACTCCACTCCTCCGTCCCCACGGCGGAGGACTCACCTGAGCTATCATCTTCTCCACCTCCGTCGGCTCCCATTTCACTTCACGCACTTCCCAAATCACGTCCGCACGCTTCGGCTATCACTGACCCCTGCAGGTATCTTCAATAGCCGGACCTCTCATCAGAGCACCTTCGAGCTCCTTCCTTCCGGCGAAAGCTTCATCGAGCGGCCCCTTCTGATCAACCATGGAGCTTCGCCGTGCTTCCAAGACTTCCGCCGGAGCTCCAGCAAGCTCCCATGATCATCAGACAAGCAACGGGAGTCCGGCGGAGCCAAGGGCGGGTCGCCGGAGTCCCGCCTCCTCCGGTTACCCGCGGAGGAAGATGAATGCACAGTTGTTGTCCGATCACCAGGATTGGGCGGCTAGGATAATGCCATGTGGCGACACCAGATGCCACCCGAGCCTTCACTCTGAACCTACAGGCTTGGGTGGTCCGAGCCTCGCGCCGAATCTCCAGAAGAGTCCACGTGGCCCGAAGCTGAGGCCTGCTCCCGAGCCTGGGCCCTCACGTGCACTGCACGTGAGGCCTAGGTAATTTGCACGAAGGACCCCAGAATAACTGGTATTTGCATTTCGGTCCCCAGGCACGTGCCTCACGTGCGTGCTTGGGTAAATTACAGGGACGTCCTTGAAGGTTATCAAAATTATAAAAAGGTCCCTGCGTGCAAATAGACAATTGCAACTGGGCCCAGGTGGTTTTTCATAATTGCATTTAGGTCCTTCCAAGGACCTAAATGCAATATTTATCCCTTTATTTTATTGCATTTTTATTACAATTATGCCATTGCACTGTTTTTAGCATAACTTGAGCATCGTAGGTCCAAATTGCATGATTTTGGTGTCGTTTTGATCCTTGTTTTGTCCTCTACATTTTAGCATACTTATTTGTCTCATTTGCTCCTGTTTTAATTAAAGTGAATTTTTATGTGGAAATTGAGACCCTGCTCTCCTTGTTTTGCTTTGATTGGATGACCACTTTATTATTGTGATTAAATTGACACTGACTTCATTTTATATTGTGTTGCTCATCATTTTTAGGGTATAATTGTAGTGTTTAATCTGTGCATCATTTCTCCTGCATATTTGCTCATGCATCTCTTTAACTTGCATAAAAACAAAATAAAAAAATACATACATCTTAGCATCGCTTTGTATTTTGCATAATTTGCATGTGGACCTGAATTTGGAATTAAATCACATAGAGCTTCATGAATCAAAATTCAATACTCAGATTAGGTTGTCGTGTCCCTGTGTTCGACCTTGGTAAACTTACCAAGTAAAAATAGTCCACAACATTCAAAGATCGTGGTTTTTGCCGAACCAATTTCGCCTCCTGTACTACAACACAATTCCACATTATTAAAGAGGTGAATTTCACGTTCATCATGTACCCAGGCACTTTAGGGGACGGTCATAACCATCCCCTATACTCCACTATTGACGTCGCGTATACCTAACTTTAGGGGACGGTTACAACCGTCCCTTATAGTTAGTTATAAGGGGCGGTTGCAAAACCGTCGCCGATGTTTGTGTGATTGGCGGACTCTTGGAAATATCTGTTACCAAAGGGGACGGTTCACTTATAACCGTCCCCGATCATTATTATAGGGGACGGTCGAACGACCGTCCCCGATTGTCTTATATCCTCTCAGCCTGAATCCTTTCCTCATTCCCTTCCTTCTCTCAAACTTTAGCCGTCGACCTCCTCTCTAACCCGCCGACGGCCTGACGTCGTCCTCCCTCCAGTGCCGCCGCCCGACCTCCCCGTTGAGGCCTCTATCTACACTGTTCCATTTTCTCCTCCCGTAGTCCGCCGCCCCGAACTCCTCCTCCTCTAGCGCCGCCCCGACCTCCTCATCCCCTAGCGCCGCCGCTGACCTCCTCTCTCCCGTTGAAGCCTCTATCGCAGCCGCCTCGGTCTCGTCCTCCCCTAGCCCGCTGCCCCAATCTCCTCCTCCCCTAGCGTCGCCGCCTGACCTCCTCTTCTTCGGTTGTGAGTTTTTCAACTATTTTTAGTTTTATTAAATTATTAAATGAAATAGGCTTGCTTTTGTGATTGTTTAGATTCTTAAACTAATAGCTTAGTATTTAGGAACAATGAAGTAAATGTAATATATTTGTTTATATGCCTAATAGCCTAGTCTTTAGGATTAGTAACTTAGTCTTTAGGACTAATAGTGTAATACATTAATTCTCCATGTGTATTCTTGTCTTTAGCTATGGTCTCTGAGATATACATTAACTTAGTATAGGATGTATACATTAACTTAGCATACATTATTAAAACTTAGCTATGGTCTCTAGGATATTAAAACTTTCACAATATAGGAAAGATGGTGTACAAGAGATTCGTAAGAGATATTGACATTGTTATTAACTTTGGATCTTTACCTTTAGGAAATGGACAAAAGTTGAATGAACAAAATGTTCGATGATTATCAGACATATAACAAAGGAGTTATCGGGTTCTTAGATTGGGCATTTCGGTATGAGTAACTCTATCGTATTGTATGAGGTGAAGGAGATAGGATACATTGTCCTTGCATAAGATGCAAGAACACTCTGACTCAAAATCAAACCATAGTTTACGAGCATATGATATTAAATGTTTTTTGGCTTCATTATACAAATTGGACGTATCATGGTGAAGGAGTCATATTAGAAGAAGTCAATAATGTCCCAGTTGATAATGAAAGAGATATATCTGAAACAGATGACTGTAGTGCTATGTTTGAGATGTTAGACAATATTCGGGGGCATAATGCTAATGAAAGGATGGAATCGTTTCCGGATACTTTACATGAAAAGATACAAGATGCAGAAAAGCCTATATGCTCAGGAATCAAAATGTCTCGTTTACGTTTTCTTTTGGAGTTGTTTAAGATAAAAGTGAAGAATCGATGTACAGCGGTTATGATGACAGATGTCTTGCAGTTAATTAGGACATTATTAAATAATCCTGAAGATTTTCCAAAGGATTGGAAGGACGTTAAGTCAAGATTTCGCTCACTTGGACTAAATTACGAGAAAATTGATGCATGACCAAATGACTACATTTTATATTGGAAGGAATATTCAAATTTAGATACATGTCCTGGCTGCAAAACTAACAGATATAAGACTATGGGTCATAATTCGAAGAGGAAAAAATCAGAGAAGATTTTACGGTTCTTTCCTTTGATTCCCCGATTACAGCGATTATATTCATATGAAAGAACAACTAGAATGATGATATGGTACAGTAATATTAAAAAAAATGTAACTGGTGTTATGCGACATCCGTCAGATACCGAGGAGTAGACGGAATTCGATGAAAGATATCCATCGTTCTCTGAAGAAGTAAGAGACGTACGATTAGGCCTCGCTTCCGATGGTTTTAATCCATTCGGAAATATGAGCACGAGTTACTCTATTTGGCCTGTGATACTTTTTACATATAATCTGCCACCTTGGATGTTGATGGCATCTTCTTTTTTGATGACGTTGTTATTGATACTTGGTCCAAAGGGGTCAGGAAATGCGATAGACACTTATATGCAACCGTTGATTGATGAACTAAAGATTTTGTGGAATTCTGGAGTGAGTACGCATGACGCGGTAAAGAAAGAGTTCTTTACAATACGTGCTTCTTTATTATAGATAATTAATGACTTTCCGGCGTATGCTAATTTATCGGGTTGGAGTACGAAAGGTAAACTTGCATGTCTGGTTTGTATGGATAAAACACAACAGACATGGCTAACTTTGAGTATGAAACATTGTTATTTGGGCCATCGTCATTTCTTATCTGTAAATCATAGATGGCTGAGAAGTGAAAATAATTATAAGTTTGATGGACAGTCGTTTGGACACCGGATAAGTTTGAATCGACGATCTGGTAGCGCAGTGTGGATGGAACAAAAAAATTTGGGCAACTACTCTCAAGGTTGATTATTTAAGAGGAAGGTATCCGGTGGATGGCGAAAACAAAGTATATTCTTTCAAGAACTACCCTAATGGTATACTTTATAGGTCCGTCATAACTTAAACATGATGCATATAGAGAATAATGTTATGGAAAATATTCTTGGAATTTTAAATCTTTCTAGTACAACGAAAGACAGTTTGCGATCTAGATATGATCTGATACAGTTGGTATCCGGCCCAAACTACATCTGATATAGTCAGATAATTCTAGAGTAACAATTCCTGAAATGATTTATACATTATCTAGTGATGACAAAGATAAGATACTCAATTTTATTAAATCAATTAAAGTACTGGATGGATTCTCCTCTCAAATAAGCAGATGTATAAATCTGGTGGAAAGAGAGATACCATAATTAAAAAGTCATGACTATCATGTATTGATGCAAGTTCATTTCCCGTTGTCCATCAGAGGAGTTGTACATCCTGATGTTATGTAGCCACTAATTGAACTCAACCAATTTTTTAAAGTCCTGTGTTCGAAGACTTTAGGTCCTGAAGTGTTGTTCTGACTAGAGACAGATATTGTTATCACTTTATATAAGCTGGAGCAGCTATTTCCACCTACATTTTTCGATATAATGGTACATATAATTGTTCTTCTTGCTAGTGAATCTCGAATATGTGGTCCTGTACAGTATCGATTGATGTATCTAATTGAAAGATATCTAAGGAAATTAAAAATTATGGTGTTCAATAAAGCTGCACCTGAAGGTTGCATTGCCGAGGGATATTTATGTGAAGAATGTATTACATTTGTTGATATGTATATGGATGATAGCAAGAGTATCAGATTCGATCGGTTCGAACGAAATAATGATGGCGGGTTGTGGACAGAAGATCCAAACAAACTTTGGATATTTCAACAAAATTGACGAGCTATTCTAAAGAGTGTCCATCGAAGTATTTCAAACGATGAAAGAGACCTTATTCATTACTATATTTTGATGCAATTAGATGAGGTTGATTCTTTCTTTGAAGAGTTTCAGTCAACAAGCACTAAGAAATCAGACTTTCTTAAATAGTTCAAGGATAATATTGAACTATCTAAAGTTACCAAAGATGAACGGTGGAGCATGAATCTTGATATTATCCATATGAGTCCATACTCAATAGTAGTGTCACATTCTGGCTATATAGTTAATGGATTTGGATTTCGGAAAAATTCAATTGATGAAAATAAAGCAACACAACTTTCTGGAGTAATAGTGAAGGCCGATCTTTCTTTGAAATTGATGGATACTATGGTAAAATTATTGATATACTAGAAATCAGTTTTACACATGATGCAAGGTGTGTTCTATTTCATTGCATTTGGTTCGATGTGGGTCGCGTTGGAGCAGGTTACAAGAAAGATAAAAATGGAGTTCTCTCTTTAAAGCAAACAGGTCGGTTACAAACAAATGAGCCGTATGAGCTTGCCAGTCAGGTAGAATAAGTCTTCTATTTTCTAGATAACTCTGTTAGTGGATGGATTATACCCATTCGGACAACATCGAGAGACTTTTTCGATGTTAACGAAGAGGAAGATGCATTGGATAATGATGTTGCATACCAAAATAATTCAAATGATTTTTTCATGAAGTAGTAGACAACGACATTGCTACTAGCAACGCGAGGTAATGTTATTTTTTATTTTATATTCAAATAATTGAATATCTTCGAATCGATGTAAATGTATTTTTTAAATTATATGCGTTTGAAATGCAGATATGGCCCCTAGACCCAGGCATATTCAAGGAGTTCTCAAACCTCCTCAGCAGCCCCAAGGAGGATCTTCTAATGCTGGCAGTGGCGGATCCCAGAGACAACGGGGACCGTCTAAGTGTATATTTCTGGATCGTCTTGCACCCGAGCAGACGTTACATGTTTGCATTTTGGTGGAGATGCAGTAGGTGAGAACTCTATGGAGTTTCAGAGCTACCTTGGCCAGGTTGCTTGTGCACGTGTCCCCATCACGACGCATGACTTTCGACACCTTCCTTATGTTGTCAAGGCTGTCATACTTTCTAATCTGAAGGTATTCTACAGTCGAATTTATATTTGCACTATTTTATTATATAAAACTTTTTTATTGTTCTTGTACAAGGTTGTTTTTACATGGGAATGAAATGCCCATGTCGATTCCCAGATTCTTTCGCATGCGGCTGAGATATTGCGTCGATACAAGGGACGCATAAAGGCGAAAATAACAAGATATTTATATATACCTAAAGGAAGATTTGAACACTCGCGATATTTATTTTTCCGTTTTTAGTATTACAACTCCCAGATTCCATGTGAGCAGCTTGTGCAGAACGTCCCACCAAGTGTTACACCAGATCAATGGAGGGAGTTGATCAATTTTTGGTCCAGTGAGGAGTTCGCGGTATGTAAACTTTTTCCTAATTAATAGTTTTATGTTTGTACTAACTTTGTTTAATTTTATGCGATGTCTACAAAAAATACTGCGAACCGCTCCAAAGGTTTTAGGTCCACCCACAAGATGGGGAGGAAGAACACAAACCAATTGAAGGATGATTTTGTAAGTATTCAAAAAATTTTAAATGTAACTAATTTTGGAAGAAAATTTTAAAAATATCTTCTTTTATGTTTTTTTAGTTGAGGGATGACATTAGAGAAATGACTCGAATAGAGGTTTTTGTCGGGTCAAAGAGTAGATATTTAAGAGGAGATGTGTAGTGGGATGATGACGCCTACGCACCAATTCATGTAAGCAATATATATTATTAATTTTTAGAATTCCTTATATTAATATTTTGAAAATAATATATGTATCTATGCATGCAGGAAGAAATGATTAGGCTCTCCACCACCACCTCATTAGATAGCACGGGGACGAGCACTCTCCTTTTTTCCGCCGATTAAGCCTTTCTCCAAGCCACAGGTCCAAAATACAGTGGACGCATACGTTGCGGAGGACGTGGAGAAACGATCCGTACATGGTACGGAATGAATGGTGCAAGTGGGTCTCGGACCTCCTCGCAAGAGATCCAGAGGGAGATAGATGGAGAGGGAGCTGCGGGACGTCAAGGCGAAGATGTCTGCACAGGATAAAGAGATGGCTAAGATGCGTATGGACATGGTGAATGTCATAGCATACATAAGTCGTCTTCAAAGCCAAGCCGAGCCACCAGTGGAACCTGCACAACTCAGCGATGATGAGGAAAGTGATGAAGAGAGCGAGGAAAGTGGCGAATGAGAATAGATTACGATGGATGTAGAATATGTATGTAATATATTTTAGTTTTATCTTGAACATTTTGTTCTAATTTAAGATTAGTGGCTACGATGATGTAGAACTGAAAAACTATTTATTTTTAAGTATTATTTGTAGAAATTTGGTTTCTTTTAAGTGTCTTGTTTTGTCTATATGGCTTTGCAGCAGGAGCATGACAAAAACATCAATGACTTCATTTTTTTTGCTTTCAGAGGGTATTGGAGATGGTTATAACCGTCGCCTTTTGTACTCCAGAAGTGTCCCCTCTGTATCAAAATAGATCACAGACTCCATATTTGGCTTTCAAAGATTAGACGGTTTAAACCATCCCCGAAGGTCTTCTGTTGGCGTCGCTAGAGGTACTTCGAAAGTAAGGGACGGTTGTAACTGTCCCTCTTGATTATAAATGGGGAATCGTCCCTTCCGCTAGATAGGGCCTCACTGTATCTGTTTTGTACCCATGGGACCTAAAAGGGACGGTTTAAACCGTCCCCGAAACACTTCTGTTGGCATCGCTAAAGGTCATTTGAACGAAGGGGACGGTTGCAACCGTCCCTGTTGATTAACTAAGGGGACGGTTTCGACCGTCGCGTCCGTTTCATATCGACTCCATGTCGTCGGTATCGACCCGTGGGGCCTAAAGGGGACGGTTACAACCATCCCCGAATGTCTTATGTGGATGTCCCGAAAGGTTCTTTGAGCGTAGGGGGAGGTTGTGACCGTCCCCGTTGATCTTATAAAGGGGACAGTCAGAACCGTCGCCTATTATTCATGGTAGTAGGGACGGTCGTAACCATCCCTATTTTCAACGTACAAGGGACGGTTACAACCAACCCCAATGGTTGGATAAATGGGGCGTTCGTAATAATCATCCCTTCTGGTCAGGTCAAATGAGACGGTGGCAAAGGGGATGGTCCCACGACCATCCCATCTGATCAGAAGGGACAGTTTTCATAGCAAAGAGGACAGTCCTCGACCGTCCCCTCTGGGTCATCTGCTTGTAGTGATAACAATTATTCGTTCAAACTTGTTTTTGTCCATTCGATTTCCTCCATGAGTTTCATTAGCATTGACATGCATTACTCGAGAATCGTAGATCAATAAAAGGGAAAACATTATCCACCTAGGCGAGTTTGTCAGCTAATTGATGATATGTATTCCATCTCCACCAATGGTGGAACCTCGAGGCACAAGCCATTGAATCTACCCTCATTAGATGTCTCCTCATGTGTTAGGCGTCTAGTCCAAACCTTTGCCCAAGTCAACATTAGAGGCACCAAGAGAGTGACACTTAGCAGCAGTATGAATCGTCCGATCAGAGGGCTCATGAGTATCGACTATAAAATAAAGCAGGCCCCTCACGTGATTTGACCATGCGATAGAGACTTTTATGCCTAAAGCCCTAGAGCTTCTGGAAGTCATGCTGGAGTCCTCGACTCCTCGTTATTTGGAACCTTCCATTCAAACAATCCCGAACCTCGGTTGATTTTCAATATACAAAGAACGTCATGCATTGTGGTGAGAAAAACTTCTAAATTTTAACTTCTCACAGAGGAACTCAATGTAACATAGCTATCTATTCACATGCAAGGAAGGGGGTCCCAGCATCAACTCTTTAAGACTGTTGGGATCTTTGATAAATAATGAAAAGCACAAGAGAAAAGGTGGGATGTGAAATGTAAAAAATATGGAAATAAGTATGGGGTAGGGAATCAAGATCAAAACCTTAAACATATATTTTTTCGGATTTTATGATTAATGTTTTCTAATATATTTTTACTATCGGATGTTTAATATGTAACTAATAGGATTATATATACACATATTTGATTCATTTTTTTCGAATATACCTTTTTTTGGAATGAATCCGGATCACATTTGAATGATTCAATTCAATTAGCACTCATACCTAGTTGTATTCCTTTAGTGAATTTTTTAAGCAAATGTGTTTTCTTCCTTTTCCGTTACACTTATAAGACATTTTTTCTTGAAAAAGATTACATTTATATGTCCATGTCTTATGTTTGTTTGATTTTTAGGATTTGATGGAAAACTTGACTCTTTATGACAGACTTGTGGAATCAAAACATATACATAGATTGCCAAAGAGATGGAATGTATAGCAATGTATTCTTCTAGTGTTATTACAATTCCAGATTACTCTATCTGAAGTTAGGGAACAGATCCCCTGCTAGTACAAAACCTTGTGTAACACATAAGGTTCGTCCGATGGGCATCAGGATGGGCGTTCAACGCCACCGAATTCTCATTAGACGGCTCCTACACATTATGCAAATTATTTGAAGTAACCGTGCAACCAAACGAACCTTGTGTGGACCAGAGAGGATCATCGATTTCTCCTGCTGTAACACAGAGGATCCGTCGAATTCAAGATGGACGGCCTGATAACAGGCCAGGATCATCGGGCCCCTGTCTGGACCGTCCATCACGCATCCGAGGATCACAGCAGATGACCTGCCTCCTGGTGGACAAAGTTCTGACGTCATTGTGGCACATCTCCTTAGAAGGCATGGTGTGCGGTGGTGATAATTCCACGACGTGCACGATGGAAGGAACATATCTACTTAAATTTTTGCTGCTATTTTATATGACAATATATGTGCTCATCTCCTATTTTCAGACAATATCAGTTATTCAATAAGTCGCCGAATAGAGGGAGGGAGGCAAAACTCTACAAGTAGCTTTATAAATCCACCATACTAGAACCTATATTTAGCAAATCAACCTATCGAGTTGTGGGGACCTTCTCGGCCCCCCAACGCCCCTCCTCGTCCTCCTCCTCCCCCTCCTCCTCCTCACATCTCCCTTCTCCAATCGCCAACTTCCTGAAAGATAGACAAATCCCAAAGAAGGTCGTGATCATGGAGAAAAGCCACTCTCTTCTCCCGGACAAGCTCAACGCCTTCCGGGGCCGCGTCGACAAGAAACAGCCGCGTGAACCCTCAAGGAACAAATCCCAGCTCCACCTCGCCGTCAGGAGGCTCCTCCACCACAAGGCGGAGGAGGAAGAGGAAGAGAACGAAGAAGAGCAACACGACGACAACGACGCCAGCAACCTCACGTCCATCTCCAAGGAGGTAGATCTCTTCCTCTCCGCGATCCACAACGACTTTGCCGGGGATCCGCCGGACGTCCCGAGATCTGCCATTGACAGCCTCACCTCATTCCTGGAAAAAGAGATATTGAGGATAGAGCGAGGCCAACGCAGCGAGTTCCCTCTCTTGGAAACCATCGACAGGATCTCGAAGCTCAACAGCGCATTAGGTCGCATCCCAACATGCGAACCTGTCATGAAACGAACCACAAAAGTCCTCCAGCGCGCCATGGTCCTCCTCGAGGAAGAGTTCCGGTCGTTGCTCGAAGACAAGAGGTACGTCCAGGACGCGCGCGACTATCCCCCGGATAGCGTCGAGAGGCTGCAGAGGATCACCGCCACCATGATCCCCGCAGGGTTCGAGAAAGAGTGCTGCCAGGTCTTCAACACTGTTCGGCATGGCATCCTCATGGCACCGTTGGCATCCATCCAGGGCACCACGTCCACAGGCGAGGATATGGGTTGCGAGGAAATGGAGGCCAAGATCTCCAAGTGGGTAGCGGCTTTTCGACAGGCCATCGGCGTTTCCCTCCCATGCGAACGCCGCCTCTGCGAGGCCATCTTCTCGCAGAACCCCGCCGTCTCCGCCAGCCTCTTCGGCAACCTTGCCAAGGGGGTCATCATCCAGTTCCTCAGCTTTGTCGAGACCGTGACCAAGACGAAATGGTCCATCGAGAAGCTCTACAAGTTCCTCGACATTTACGAGACCACGAGGGACCTCATGCCGGAGATCGCCAACCTCTTCATCACGGAGACGGAGGACGGTTGCTTCCCCTCCCTCCTGCAAGAGGGCATCGAATGCGAGCTGTCCACCACCAAGTCGAATGTGGTGGAGGCCGTATTGGGTATCTTCTCCGATTTGGAGGCAAGCATAAGGAACGATGCCGGCAAGACCCCTATTCCCGGTGGAGGTATCCACCCACTTACACGTTACGTCATGAACTACCTCAAGAACGCATGCGACTATAGCGCTACATTGGAGCAGATCTTCCAAACAAGCCATGAAGGCAGGAGCAACGAGGAGGAGGAGGAGAAGACGGAGGACTGTGTCTCGCCATTTGCGAAGAAATTGATGTTGATCATGGAACTGCTCGACGAGAACCTGAGCTGCAAGTCGAAGATGTACAAGGATCCATCCATGAGCTATATATTCTTGATGAATAATGGGAGGTACATAGTGCAGAAGCTGAAGGAGTGGCCGGAGATCAAGGAGCTTCTCGGGGACGTATGGTGCAGAAAGAGGTCGTCGGACGTGAGGCAGTACCACAAGAATTACCAGAGGGAGACGTGGGGGAAGGTGCTGGGATGCTTGAGGGATGAGGGGCTCCAGGGGCCGGTGACGAAGGCGGTGGTGAAGGAGGTGAAGAAGCACTTCAAGTGCTTCAACACGATGTTCGAGGACATACACAAGACGCAGAGGAATTGGGTGGTGAGCGACGAGCAGCTGAGGTCGGAGCTGCGGGTGTCAGTGTCTGCGGTGGTGGTTCCGGCGTACCGGTCGTTCTTGGGGAAGTACCGACAGTGCCTCGGTGGAGGGAAGTCCGACCACAAGTACGTCAAGTTCGGGCCGGATGACGTGGAGAAGTGCATTGAGGATCTCTTCGATGGGAACCCAGTGTCCATGCCGAAGAAGAAAACTTGAGCTTCTGGAGATTCCGACCATCGTCCACACCTCCATCTTCTTCCGCTTTGGAGAAGATGGTGCCTTCATCTTCGTTTTTTCCTTCTTCATTGTAAGATTCTGCCTTTTCTTTTCCTAACTTGGAGTAACACATACAAGTAAGATTTGCAAATGTTAGAAAGAATGAAACTTGATTCCAATGACCTATTCTGCTGTTGATTTATAACATTGAAATGTTTATGGAATCCGTTATTAGGTGTTAAGACGATGTGGTAATGGCTATGTACGGGATAAATTCTTGAGATTATAATGTCGATGATTGTACTATGTTCTACTTTCTTTGATGATATGAAGTGGGTGGTTGGTTTTTTCAGCTGCTTGTTTATATAACGGGAGGGGGTTCTTTACCGTGGTGATGTGGTGTTGTAGCGCACCACAACCGCTCGATCAAGCTCGAGCTTGATCGAGCGGCTGTGGTGTGCTACATCACCACAGCAGATGATCCACGCACTTATATAACGATGTTTTGGAAGAAGAATAAGTATGATTTAGCCTTCTTTGTTTGGTATGTTCGAGGATTAAGGAAAACTCAAAAGGGTGATATAGTGAGCGATATTGCTTGTACGCATTATATAAGCACCTTACTCGAGATAGATTATTTCAATGTATAATCTTTATTGATCCGGTTAAGGAAGTCTTATCCTCGTCTAAATAGAAAAATAGAGGATGAGGGCACCTTTGTCCCAAGAGTAAGAATTTGTAAAAATTCATCTCAACTTGTGACCTGACCAAACCACATTCATACCTGCTTGGGTGAGATTGCTACTTCTTCCTCGATGCACAATACAGGTATTCAGACCTATGAATAGGTGAGATAGAAGATCTAGCAATAGAAAATCTTTGCAGCAATGACTTGTTCTGAGAAACGTGGCATACCAGGGACTTCGTGTCTTAGTTAGAACAACTCCTTGGAGGAGATTCAAACTCCAAAATAGGCAGTGCCTTCGCAAAGTGTCAGACGGACACTTTTCTGTAGCCATAGGGGTTATGTGCTCTTCAAGAATGGCTCCTTATAATGAAGAGACCATGAAAACTTTAGAGGCTAAACATCCGTATAAGTCGTCTCCTTCCTTGCCAGATATCTTGGTTTCAGAGATTCCTCTTATAACCGATGCAGATGCTATTTAACAATCTATCAAATCTTTTCTTAAACGAACATCATGTGGCAGAGATGGTCTGAGAGCTCAACACCTTTTTGATGCTCTTTGTGGGGAGGGGTCTGCAATTGCCACTTATCTCCTACATGTGATCACCATGGTGGTTAATTTATGGCTAGGTAGGAGATGCCCTTTGTGTTTGACTGAGTTTGTAGCCTCTGTACCTCTTACTTCACTACTCAAACCTAACAACGATGTATGTCCTATTCCAGTGGGCACTCCTGGAGACATCTAGCATCCAAAGTTGCTATGACATGGGTGGGCAAAGAGATGTCTAAGTATATCAATGACTTTCTATTTGGGGTTGGTGTACCTGGAGGAGTGGAAGCTATTTTACATAACACCAACCGGTTTTTGAGAAAGTTTCATGGTGATGGGTCTCTCTCTATGATTACAGTTGATTTCTCTAATGCTTTCAACTTGATAGATAGATCTTCGATGCTTCGTAAAGTTAGGAGATGATGCCCATGTATTTCTTCATGGGTGGAGTTTCTACATGCTCAAGCTGTCATATTATATATTGGAGACAATCATATATGGTCAACCACCAAAGTGCAGTAAGGTGATTGATGATCTGCAAATCCACCTCTTTAATAAAGATAAATTATAGTATATGAGGTAAAAATTAGATCTATCAGAAACCACAACTCTTGACTATTGTGGAGTATTTTTTTCTAGGTAAGTGTACCAACGTCAAATTCAGAACAATGATTTTTAGTTGGGTGGTTCTAAATTAATTTAAATATTTAACTAAGTGTAACAATGATTTCAGTGTGAAAAATAAAGTAAAAAAAGAAGATGCAATGCAAAGTAGTGAAGCACGAGGTCTGCGATTATGTCTAGTTTCAGTTCTCAATTAAAAAATCCATTAATCCTCAAAATGATTCATAGATCTTCAGAGATAAATTCATGAAATATTTGTCAATTCAAATCCAAGATGTAGAGTAGAATAGCAATCAACCAATTAATAATCCTGCAAAATATGAAAATAAATCTCAAGATAATCTTACCCCTGATCTTTCCTGTAATTTAATCCTAAAAGAAGTAATCTTTAACCACAAAATTTATCAGGGAGATTAACTTTAATTCTCCTAATTGAAGCTCCTGTAATATATCAATTTTCTCTCAAAATCCAAACACAAAATTCTGTCAAATAAAGCATGCACAGATCATTAGATAGCTCAAATTATAATCAATCTAAATGAGGATTTTATTTGTTCACAAGATATGTAGAGTGAAAGATCACACAACAAGATTCAAAATAACATATTATGTGTTAAAAATGGAGTTCATAAGAGAAATGTATGCTAAAATGAAGTTCCAGGGACTAAATTGAAATAAATTAGATTTTTTGTCTAAAATTGGCCCCTGAGGGGACTTGTCTGCAATTACTCAAATTCTTCGAGATATTTCTGCAATTTACCCATGGCAGATACGAGCATCACATGTGTTGTAGGTGGCGGGGACGTTGGCGAAATTTTCTGGAATGGTGGGGGCCTCCTTGCAATTTCTCCTCGCACCCACGTGCAAAGCACGTGAGGGCACGAGGTTCAAGCAGATGAGATTGATCTTTGAGTCAAGGCGGAGCCTCGGGTGCTTGAGCCTCCACGTGACTGCTGGGAGAGGCTCAAGCTCACCCGAACCTCGAGGTGTGGGGAGAGCTTTGGGCAAAGGCATGGTGGCTCGAGAACCATTGGATCAAGGGTTGGTGCCCTGATCCAACAGTTGTTGTACATCGAGGAGAGCAGGCGAATGGCGAGGAAGCAACGGTCGACGAGGCACAAGTCAAGCCAAGCGTGGCGGAGGCAAAGGCGAAGATGCGGCTCAACGACAACGAAGGTAATCGTGGTGAAGTAGGGGTGGAGGCGCTGGTGATTGATGAATCCCATATCCGTCTACTTTATTTATCTATATTATATCTCTTTCTTAAGAAGACCAATAAAATTCCTTCACAATTATCACTATTAACTAACTATGTGTTGTGAATAAATTACTCCAATTATTGTGTATTAGTATCCTTATTATTGTGCGTATATTTTATGTGTTTCGTATTTATTAAAAAAATAAAAATTAGATTAATATTGTAAATAATTAATTTAACATAATTTATAAAATAAAATCCCAAACATAATAAGAAGAAAAAAAGAAAATAAATAATTTAGTACTTTAAATTACTTGCAAAAATATTTACTTTGTCTAGTTAATTTTCTCTCTCTCTTTGAGTTCCACATGATAGTTGTAGATCTCATAGAGTTCTACAAATTCCATGTTGACAACTTTTTCAGATTCGATCTCCTTTTATTTCTTTTACATTTTATTCTATTTATTTCCTTTCTAGATTTTCTGATTGGGCCACATGGCACTATCTCAGCGCACCATGTGGCCCGCTTCCTTTGATCCATGTGCACCCCATTTGCAATTGTTTTCCGCCAAGCTTTTTTCAACCTCCGCCCTCCTCCTTTGTGTGTAGAAACCACTGCTAACTCCCTACTTCTCCCATTATTCATAACCTCCTCCTTCATCCTCTTTCTTTGATTCCTCGGCCATTCTCTAGTCCTAACTTCCCCTCCTCTGCAATAACTTCCATAGCCTTTGCAAACAACCTCTATGATCAATAGTGGTGGTTGAAACCACCATGAAACCGCTCAAAGTGATTCCATCATATCTTTTAAATGCACCACCACCAGGCAAATTTTCGCTCATTTGCCCTTGTGTGATCCATCTCCTAACCTCTTCCCCCTTTCTGTGACAGAGAAACGGCTAGAGAGAGTAACGATAGAGGCCTGACTCCGACAAGATCTAAGACAAGCTCCGCCTTGCTGCAGCCACTTCAGCGCTGCTCGAGCTCAGTTCTGTGGCCCAAAAGATGATGCGAAGATCAGAGAAGCTTTAAAGCTTCTCAATAGGCCTCGATTTGTTTTCAAATCCATCACCTTCGTTTAAACCCAACTCTAGGTAAGATCCTATACTTGTGTCTTGAGCTCATTTCACAAATTTTATTCTACTTGTGTTCCTAAGTAAAATTTCATATGTAAACCAACGAACCTCCGTCACCTATCAATGATCCACACTACCATCTATCAATGATTTGCGCGTGTTCATCTATGTCTTTACTCTGATTCTCCATCGGTGTGTTCATCATGATCATTCTCCATGCTTGCAAAAGCTGGAAGAACCCATTTGGGCTCGTTTTCCCACCTCCAAGAAGCCCCCATTCCAACTCACTAGTATCTCAATAGATTCGTTGATTTGTCTTGTTTGTTTCTAACCCCTACAGGAGTTCAATGGATGAAATCTCACCGAAGTTGAATTGCAGAGTATAGCCTCTGACGATCTTCCCTCGAGTGAACATTCAAACGCTTTGATCCGCACCACTTGAGTGTCAGCTTCTTCGCAAATTCATTAGGAAGGTCACGGGACCTTCACAAAGGAAAGAAAATGGTCTCGTTAAAGCTCCTCTAATCCACCACTGCACACGGTGGAGGAGAAAGAAGAAGAAGAAATCTCTGTTGGATAACTCGATTTGGGCGAGGTTTAACGCTCAATCTTGCACCACATATTCCATCCGAAGCGGCACTTTTCTGCATGAGGTTTGGGCAACCGAACTAACTGCTGAATTGCCTCAGCATTCCACTTGGTCATCCGAAGTTGTGCCTGAGCCTAGCTTGTCACGCGCCCAGCGTACGTGAGGGTGGAAAATTTGCATGTGTACCTCGACAAGTTCCATTTAGATAAGTCCTTGTGCATGTAAAAATAGCAATGATGCATGACTGGTTTTAGTTTTTTGTATTTTACTCTGATTTGGACTTATTTGTAATTAAACAAATTATGTTTTATGATGTGTATGCTCATGTGTTGTATCTTTAATAACTTGTGAATCTTTTATCCAATTTTAATGATATTGGTGTTGTTTGAAAGCTAATTTCGTGCTCTTTAATTTAGTGAAATTTATTTACTGATTTTATCTATAATTTACATATTAAATTTCAGAGTGTAAATTTTGTTATTCAGTCCTAATATTGATTCAAAATTGAATTACATCGAGGTTGAGTTGCTTTCTTTATTACATTGATTGTTCATTAATATATTAATTAGTTTCACAAGTAATTTGAGTGCTTAATCAAGAGCATATTTGTCAATGGTACATCTATTATGTGATTTCATTGGATCAATATTTATCATATAAAATAAATGCATAAAAATGTTTAAAAAATTTGCATGCATTGTGTCTTACGCATATTGCTTGACCTATATAGCCTATAAATTATTTAAGTAGATAATTAACTCATATTAAATTAAATAATTGTTCATATCTTTGTGTTCGATCATGGAATTGTCTGGGTATAAATTTAAATCAAGAACTCTTCGCAGAGATATTCTCTCGGTTCTGAGTGATTGTTGATTGGTATGTGCTACAACGAGTGCATGTTATATTAGCTTATTGATGATTCATCAGTAGTGAATGTGAAGGGAGGAGCGGGTAAAAGGTAGTGATTGGTGGTGAAGGCATACGACCAAGCGTGGTGGGGCATATTTGTATGCGAGCTCGATGAAGGGCTAATGGAAGAGAGCTCGCGAAATGAGGTGTGGCGGTGATGGTGGTGGAGCGCGTATGTCGTGGTGGAGCAAAAGTGTGGTGAGGCAGAGTGAGTTAAAGGGGTAGAGCAGCGGATAGATGATACGAGTGAGGACAACAAAGTGTTAAGTGCAAACAGCGAGCGAATGAGCTAATGCGTGGAGCGAGGGTGGCAGAGTAAGATGAGGAGGAACAAGGAGGAGGGAGAGAGCGGTCGCCTGGAAGATGGAGGGAGCTAGAGGCTCTGTCTCTCCGGTAATGCCATTGAGTCATAGGTGGAGTACGATGAAGTTTGGTCATGTGTCAAGGGATTGAGCAGCAGCAACACTAAGCAAAGCTTCATGGATCGCACCGGAGGTGGATCATCGTCTAAGAAGGTGGTGTTGTCACTACCTCCTCCGTAAACTCTCGCTCTCTCTCTTGCTTATCGGAGATAGGCGGATGGTTCGTGCAAGTAGATGGGCATGTATTTTATAGGATAAGGAGTAAAGGTTGGATGAGGAGGGAGCGATGGGGGGGAGCCTTAACGATCGCGATATGCATGGAGGTGGCCGGCCGTTGCGGGAGGAATGGAGAAGAACGATCGGCGAATGGGAGGTGAGGAGAGAGAATAAGAAATAAAAATAAACAGTAAACTAATAATTATAATGATGATGATGATAATAATTGATGAATCTCCATTTCATCACATTTATTCTATCATTTTGGCCTTAAAACCCCTAGCTAATGCATGTAAATAGCATTATTTTGTATATATTAGCATTCATCGCATTTATTATGTAAATAATATTGTTTTTAATGCCAACATTATAGAATAAAGAGAAGAAAAAAAGAATAAAGTATCAAATATATTTTATGACCCTAAACCCTGAGACCAAGTCAAGAATTGAGTTGGTCGACAAAGAATAAAGTAGGGGAGATAAGGGCTAAAAATACAATAAAAACCCATTTATTTTATTCATTCAATAAAGTATTTTTGACACCTATTTTATTCTTTATTATTTATATCTCAAATAAAGAAACTTTGAATATGAAAGTTGTAGACAATAATGTAAATAAAAGGTACAAAATTGGGTTTGTACAAAAATAATACATAGTGTACTTTTTATACACAAAATAAAAAGCCAAAATCTCAACTTCACAAACCCACATCTTCCCAATAAAAACTCAAAAAAACACCTCTAATTGTATATAGCTTTTAGTAAGCTATTTAATGAAGGTGGTTTCATATTTTTTAGAGTTAAGATGTGAGAGTTAGGTTTTGGAGCCTCATTGTATACTATACCTTATTAAAATATTCAATTTATTTATTCTTTATTATTTTTACAATTTTATTTTTATAATTTTGTGAATATTATTTATAACATATGTACATATTGAAATTAGAATAAAATCACAAAGAAAATATAAAATAAGTCTATATCATAAATATTAAAAATACCTATAATGATACATGTATCTAAATAAAAGGAGAATTCATTTTTTATTCTTTATTCTTTTATATAAGCTTGTAGATACCATTTATATCTTATTAAAAATATAAATCTAAAATAAAACCATAAAAGAAACAATAAAATAAAATAAAATACAAAAATACATAGGTAAATATACAATACATATACCTACATATTATACATACCTATTTATTTTATTATACAAATATATCATAAAAATATAAGAAAAATATATTTATGTATCTAAAAATAAGTTGTAAATATATAAAATATGAGAATAAAATAAAATATATAAAATAAAAATAAAATTAGCCAAATATAGATGAATATACCTATAAATATACACTCAAATATTAACGTATAATAAATAACACCAAAAAATAAATAAAACTTATATTAAAATGCTACATTAAATAATAAACATTTTTTATTTTATAAGCAAAAATTAATAACATCATGTATTACATTTAATTAATAAATTCCTAATAAAGCATCTTGTTTTGCTTTCTAGCGTATGAGCTGGTCCAATCAGAGCCGTTCGTTTGTTGACCCTTGGTCAACTCCCCCTCCAGGCGTCTGAGTTGATGCGCATGTCGAATCCTGTGTTTTCATCCTTCGCTTGATCCATCGATCAATCGAACTCAATTTCTTCACATGAAATCATCATTGATCCATCATACACACCGAGCACTTAGATCCCTTGTACATAGAACCAATTTGTTGCATTTGGTCGGTCAATAAGGGTGTGTCCTCATGTTTATAAATAACTACCTCCTCCCTCCATTTCAAATTTGGTCATTTCCTAAAGCCTAGAACCCCTCAACTCCGGCCTAGTGTGTATCCTTGTGATAGGAGGATTATCCTGGAGCTTGGAGGTGGTTGGAGGGCGAAGGAGGTGCGCCCACGGCCACCTTGCCGACAGCCCTGCTCCCTGGCATTGAACCCATGTAAGAGCTGCATTTTTATGATTTCTAGGTAGATATAGCTTGTAGGATCATTTTTATACATTTTATTTAACTAATTAGTTAGTAGAGTAGGTTAGTTTAATCTATTGACCCTCATCAGAGCTCCGCTTCGGCCACCTTCTGTTTTGCCATAAACCGTCGTACTGGACCCCCCTAATCATTTCACTCTCTCCCCCTAACGTTGCTTCATGCCCCACGCTCCTCATCTCACCCAGATCCTGCACGGATCCAGAGATCTGGAACTCCTCCTCCTTCTCTCGCCAGAGATCCGCCATCAGACACATCCACACGCCCATTTCCCTTGTTTACTAGCCGAGGTACTTTGTCCTCAGCCTCGTGTGTTTTTAGTGCAGGTCAGGAGCACAATCGAGCCCTCCTGGGCTCAAATCGACCTGACCCGAAGGTTCCCAGGTCCCCAATCTTCCCTGAGCCCGCTAGGCCTCTTCTTGGCATCCTAGACTTTCTATCAACCATCAGCGGCTACCGACGACCTCGCTGGTCATGTAGAACCACAGAAGATCGTATTCAAATTCTAATTAATTATCATCAATCATATTCACATAATTAATTCTTCCAAGGGAAATAATAACTCTATTCATAATAGAGTGGTTTAATTGGATATAATTAATTCAATCATATTAAATTAATTATCAATCCAATTCAATCAATCAAACTTGATTGCTATACTTGAATATATATTGTATTATCTCAAAGTATGTTTTAATTCGTTTTTTAATAATTAGAAAATATATCTTAATCCCTCGGACATTATCCCAGCCCTACCTGTTGTCATGTCCAGTACCGCTGGAGTGGGACGGACCGCATACGTTGCAACCCGCTACCCCAGTGATCCCCGACTAGACATCATATCCGCCTCGGGAAAGGATAATGCCAAATTGATTAATTTGTACTTGAGATGATTGATAACTAGGAATTTCTAGGGTCGTGTATTCAACACAAAGCGGGAACACAAGGGTCGCTGCGGTGACCGCTAAAAATCCCTAATTAATCAACAATTAACCCACACTATATATATCAAGCAATGACAAGCAAATGTGAAGTTAAAATTTATTTTTAACTCTACATAAATGGTGTATAGAGCAAGTATGCAGAGAGTTCGAACACAGGGAGCAAAACAGGGTAGATGCACAAGTGTGTATGTGAGTGACTGTGAGTATTGTCTACACTATGCAATGCAAAGATTTTTGTGGGTTTATAATTTTTTAATTTTTTATTTTTTTAATTTTGTATTTTTTTATTTTTATTTTTAATTTACTGATTTTATATTTTCTTTTTATATTTTATATTTTTATATTTTCTTTTTTCAATATTGGAATATACAAACTATATAAGAAAAGAGATGATAAACTATTTATAAAAGTAAGGGAAAAAGCTCAAAAATTAGGAAATGAAATGTTTTTTATCTTTTTATATTTTTCTACTGTTTTTGTGATTTTTGGGGAATTTTCAGAATATTTTTGGTATTTTTAAAGCCAAAAATACAAGAAAACAGTGAACTAGATTGTTGGCTGAAACTAAAATGGAAAAATAAAATAGAAAACAGTAACAAAAATTCTCCAAATTAATTTTCACTTAAAGATAATAAAACAAGGAAAATTCAGAGACAAAGTTTGTATTTTTAGGAATTTTGTAGAATTTTTAATATTTTTATAAAGGTTTTTGGGGTTTTGTGATTTTTATGAGTTTTATCTATATTTTTTAATGATTTTTGGTCTGGAGCTAAATGACACTAAAAGAAACAAAATATTTTTTTTGGGAATTTTCTGGATGGCTTTTAAAATTTTTATGTATTTTCTAAGCTCGATAGTGCTGAAAATGCATATTTTTTATTTTTAATAAATATGAAAATGAAAAAAAACGCAAAATAAAAATAGGCCCTGAATCTACAATGCAACAGGAGCTTAACTCTATTTTTTGAGAATTTTTGGAGTTTTATAGATGCATGCAAAAATTAGAGACAACGGCAAGAAAATGCACACAATCCAGGGGTATAATTGTAAATAGCAGAAAGTACGGGCTGAATTGCAAATTATACAGAACAAAATAGATTGCAGATGAATGCTTTGAGTCTTAAATAACCATTACACAAAATGGCGGGGGAAATGGCGCAAAATACCCACGCCCGAGGCGATCGAACGGCTGCGGAGGGCGATAGAAGAACAGGGAAGCTCGCCGGCCAAGAACTTTCACCAGCCTATTTGCTCCCCTCCGACGTGCAGTGAAGTCCCAAAAACGCCGAGCTTCCTCCTGGAGAGCCCCTCGAGCTGCCAGCGGCGTCAAAATGGTGGAAAGACCACCGGAGGGCCACCACGTCGTCGAGGATGAGTCACGGCTCCAGCTACCTCGTTCCTTGGCAAAATCCGACTCCAGATGGAGTCTCTTGACCATTGGGACCTGCAAATAAAACACAACTACAACAGTAGACGGTCCTAGGGCAAATGTGGGTGATCGAATGGAGTAGGTGGCGGAAATGGACTCGCCGGAGCTAGCTTCGGTGAGGGGGGAGTGGATGATGAATGGAGCATAAATCAAGCCAACAAATATAGGAAATAAAGGGTTACACTACTGCTAGTCTACAGAAAAGAAAAATAAAGAAAAACAAGCAAAGATGACCTCGATTGGCTGGGCAGAACCAAGAGATGAAACCTCACGGCCAAGGGCCGGAGATGGGGGTGGATACGCCTCCACGCCGCTCCTCCGCTCCTCCTAACGGTGAGGTGAGGTTGATGTCACCTCCCTCTAACCTCAGCACATGAAAGGAGGGAGGAAGAAGGGGCCAAAGGAGTTCAAAAGGGAAAAGAAGGTGGTTGGCTTGTTTTGAATGAGTGTGCGAGGAGGCGCAAAGATTGAAGATTATCAGGTGAATCGTGGGTCCAAAGGCCGAAATAAACCCTGGGCGTGTATCCTTGTTAGTAGGGCTACAAAAGTCGTGAAGGTTGCAATGTCAAATGGTGAAAGACGTGCTCTACAAAATTAGGAGAAAATGCCAAAAAACCAATATCTGACACAGTGCAGGGGGCGCGTCAGAGAGTGGGCGAGATGGCAAGAAGGACGAGGTGTATCCCGCGAATCAACGATCCAATCCTTAATACAAAGTATGGGCAAGTATGTTGGATATATGGTGAACAAAAGTCAAGAAGGAATCGAGGTCAAACGATGAAAGGCGCAGCCTACAAAAATCGTCAAAAATGGCCAAAAACCAATGTCTGACACATATCAGACCTTGGTCAGAGAGCTGGTCAGCATGGCTCAAAGAACGAAGAAAATAGGCTACACCCATGATCCAATCCTCAAGATGATGGATGGGCGTGTATGGTGGTTATATGGGGAGAACAAGTGAAGAAGGGCCCAAGGTCAAAATGTGAACGATGCGGCCTAGAAAAATGGGAGAAATTGACTAAAAACGCAGCTTTGACGGGCTACAGGAGCAGACCAGGGAGTTGACCAGCGGGTCAACTTCCACGTGGTTGGTCCACGTGGACCAACCGGAAAAATCCCTAGGAAAAACATTTGTAAATTCAATTAAAATAGAAAATCAATTTATTATTTTTTTGTTGTTGAGATAAAAATGTTCATTATTTTATTAATTATTTTATAGTGATTTTTATTTATAATTATGTGGTGTGTAATTACAAGTTACCATCTATACCCCTTATAGGTATCTTTATCTATATATTGAAGTGTTTTATTTTTATTTTGTATATTTAACTTATTCAATTATGTTTATTATTTTATAAATTTATAAAGTATTTTTATACACTTAAATACATTTTTATTTATTTTTCTGAAGTGATTTGTACACTTAATAAAATAAAAGTATAGTTTATGTAGGTATATTTACAGGTATAATACCTATGTATTTTATATACAAGTATTTTTTTTTGAGTTTTCTTTGAGTTTTTATTCTGATTTTAATATACAAATATATTATAAGTAATATTTACAAGATTATAAAAATATAAAAATACAAAAATAATGAATAAATAATAAATTGAATATTTTAATCTGTACAAGTATACAATAGGGGTCAAAAACTTAACTTTCAAACCGTAGCTCCGCGAAATGCGAAACCACCGCCATTAAATAGCTTATTTTGAATTATATACAATTAAAGGTGAGTTTGATGCATTTGGAGTTTTTAGTTGTGAGATACGGGTCTGGGAAGTTGGGATTCTAGATTTTTATTCAGATCATAACTTTTTATCTGTATATTATTTTTCAGTGAAATCAATTTTGTATTTTTCTTTATTTAATCATCTACAACTTTCATGTACAAAGTTTATTTATTTGATGTATAAAAAATGGAATCAAAAATAGGTCCCAAAATGAATAAAGAATGAATTAAAAAGTGTAGGTATTTGACTGTATTTGGCCCTTATCTCCCCCTACTTTATTCTCTGTCGACCTATTCATCAAGATGCCTAGGTCTCGGGGTTTTGGGTCATAAAATATTTACAATATTTTATTCTTTTCTTTTAGTTATTCTATAATTTTGGCTTTAATTACAGTATTTTATACACTAATTAGATGCACATGCATGAATGCTAAGATGATCTATTTAAGGGTATTTACAGGCATTTACTAGGATTTTTGAGGCCAAAATGATAGAATAAATATGATGAAATGTGGATTCATCATCCCCCTATACTTTACCTTTGCTAGTCCCTAGTTGATGCAGCGTGATCTCAAATTATAGGGCCGAATTTATTTAATTAATTAGTCGTCAATTTTATTTACATTTTTAAGTGGTCATAATTATCTAATTAAATAATTGAGATCGCCTGTGATCTCAACGTTTATTTCGTAGATTTTAATTTGAAAGTGGGTCAAATAATTAGTTAGAGTCAGTTTAGGCAAGTCAGTTGTCAGTTTTAATTAATTTACTATTTTTGTAACCCCATCTCTCATATATAAAGAGATGGTAGTCCAATGTTTTATTCAGTCAAGTATTGATAATCAATTGAGATTTTTATCTCTCTCTCCCTCCTCCTCTCCCTCTTTCTCCACGCGATTCTCCTTTTTCAACCTCTCGTATTCCCGGTGAGTTCTCTTCTCAACCCCTCTATTTTCTCTTCTCAACCTCTCCCTTTCTTCTACCAAAAATCCACCATAAAAATATTATCATTTTCATCGACGCCGATTATCAATCTGCATCACTAGCAAACACTTATGCAATAAGTGCAAAAAGAAAAAGAAAGAAAAGAAAAAGAAGAACTTGGATTTAGTTTAATTATCAAACTTGTCTTCACAAAATCAAAGTTTGGAGCTTAAGTCGGACCTTTGGAATTTTAATGCGGGCGGAACCTTAATGAGAACCAAATTTGAAATCCAACAGTCCCTGAGAATCCCAAAACTCTGTTCAAGTCTCCTCAATAGCCAGGTCAGAAATATCTCAATTCATACGCAAACCCTTACGACTATGAGTCTGACTCGTACAGTGTAAGTGATGGTGGCTCTCCCCAGCTGAAATGACAAAGAAACTGACTTCTCCAGTACGACAACCCAATGATTCCCCAATCCAATAACTCCATCCTCGAGGAGCAGGGTATTCCCTTCTAAGTTCAAGTGGCAACCAGCTCAAGAGGAGGGGGTGAAGAGAAAAATGGACGGTAGCCAGTGTAGCTACCTATCCTGGGATGCAAGACCAGTGTAGTCAAGTCATCCAGCTGCAAGCTCACATATTTGACTTTGGAACTCAAGCTTGCTTATTGGCTTTACACATTTGTACATACTTTGCATGATTTTTTTTACATGCCTGGACATTTTTTTCTCTTTTTTTAATACTATTTACAGCAGCATTTACATAAGGAGTTTTTCCTCTTGAGCCAGTAGACTATCCCTCTTTTGAAGCTTTATCGCAACCCACAGCCTCCTGTCTTTAGACTTCCTAATCACTGGACGGGTTGGGGTGCACTTCCCTCCCTAGAGGAGGACAAGTGTTTCCACTTGTGTGCGTCTCATACCGGCAAATCCAATCACCTCACCACTCCAACTAAGTTGAGCCATGTGAAAGGTGCAGGTGTCCAAGTTAGGTCATTATCAACAAGAGTCGTGCGTGTGCTCCGAAATACTCTACTTAGGCAGTCAAGAATCCATTGAACTAAGTCCCGTGATCCTCAAAGAATTAAGTCAACTAGACCTGAAGTACCTCAAACCCAGTTCCTATAAGGTTCCTGTTATTAGGTAGATTATTAAGGTCCAATAAAGCTCCAATCTCCGGATTTTACTTAGACTTGTTCAACTATCAAACTCAATCCGAAAAATGCTCATGCTATGCAATGCTATGCAGAAAATATTTTTGTGATGCAATTTTCAAAGTTTTTGAACTTTTTTATGGTTTTTGAAAAGATGATGATGCATATGCAGATGCATTTTTTGTATTTTTCAAAAAGATTTTTCAAATGTTTTTGGGATTTTTGAAAATAAAAAGATTTTGGCTAAAAGCTGGGTTAAAATATTTACACGGGAGTGCTTCGTATATATTCAAGAAGTGGATTTTAAGAATTTACAAGGGTAAGTGATCAATTTTATACATATGTACATATAGTGGATTTTATTGAGATGTATGTATTCCTCAAACTTATTTGACACAAGCTCTTCACACAATTTTTGAAAACTCTAGTCCAAAGTAATTTTTACAAACATTTGACAAACATGTACACACATTTGAAAATCATTTTGCAAAGGTTTTCAAAATAGTATATATAGATTTTTCAAATATTTTTGCAACCATTTTTCAAATCATTTGCAAATCATTTTTCAAACATTTTATTTCACACAAAGAAAATAAATTTTACAAACCACACATTTTGCACAGGTTGAAAACATGTAACAAAATATTTTCAAAATAGTTTTCAATAAATGTTCACAGAGATTTTCAAACTATTTTTCAAAAATTTTGCAAAAAATATTTTCACCTGATTTATTAATCAGTAAATACAAAAAAAATTTAGGAATGATAACATCTTTTTATTAAAGATTTTTAATGAATTTTAAAGAATTTTTAGCCACATTACTAGGAAAATACGAAAGTACGAGTTATGGCTAAAGTATATACGTAGTATATACGACCCCCCTATACTTAGCTGGAGATATGTCCTCATAGATCGGAGAGAAAAGAGAAGACATAACTCTTACTAAGTATAGACAAGTCTAAAGAATAAATAAATGAATGAGTCAATGGGAAGTTGACCGTCCCCCCTATACTTAGGATCAAATAATTATAAGTATAGCAGACTGTACACAAAGCTGGGAGGGTCAAGGGTGGGAATGAACAGATCGTACTCAGATTGTCTCCCCCTATACTTAGGGTAAGATATCCCTAAGTATAGACAAGAAGAGGAGACAATGGAGAGGATCGAAATAAATGAAAAACTCGGGGTGCACACCCCCCTATACTTAGGACAAAATACGTCCTAAGTATGGAAAACTGTCTACAAGGGTGGTACCTTTTAGATAGATAAAGAAAATAGAAAAGGAAAAGAAGAAAAGAAGAAAAGAAGAAAAGAAGAGAGATCTGAAGATGGAAGAAGAGATCGTGAGAATATACACACCACTCCCCCTATACTTAGGGTAAAAGAAGCCCTAAGTATAGGCAACAATAGGAGTGATGACACGAAATGAAGAATGAACACTCGGCTCGTCCACCCCCCCTATACTTAGGACAAAGTACGTCCTAAGCAAGGCAAACACGAGAATGGGTGGAAGAACAAAAACGGAAGAGAGGACAGAGGTACGGGAGAGAATCTACAACATAAATGGATGAGCATAAGAAGGTGGAAAGCAAACCATCTTGCAGGATCGCTAAGGGATAGATCTGATATGGTGTATGTCGAAATCGGGGTCCATAGTGGACGAAGGCCGACCAGGGTCGACACAGTGAAGGCCCTCAGTGGAATCAAAACGGAAAGGGACGAACTGATCAATGGAAGCAGTATGGCTAGGTTCTCCCTTGGTGGTCCTATGGTGTGAAGGCGCAGATGGGTGAGTGGAAGAAGTGTGGTCAGGTCTGGCCTTGGAAGTCTCGCCGATATCAAAGTGAAATGGGACGAACTCATCATCCTCGGAAGAAGTGTAATTGGAGTCATCCTGCGAGTTGTCGTCCAGGTCAAAATCAAAAGGAACGAAATCATCTGTGGAAGTATCCGAACTCATATCGTCCTCAAGAGTCTCACCTAAATCATCTTTTTCATCAAGAGGCCAGAAATTTTTAACATTCGCATCATAACCGACCTCAATCATCATTACTTTTGAAGGCCCAGGAACGTACTTATCAGTGGAAGTAGTCAAACCAGGTCCGTCCTGTCTAGTCTTGCTATCTGCCCGCCGCTCAATTGGATCAATCGCGTAAATGCTTTGAATTTCATCAACACATCGCCACACACCAGAAGGAGGAACCGCGAGGTCTATGCTTTCTGATTTCCTCCCCTTTTGGGGAATCCTTCGGGTCTCATTAGGGATCGCTAAGCAAACATCTCTAATAGCACCAGATCAGTCACAGGCCTCGGAGTCAGCTAGAATCGGTGAAGGTGCATCAGGTGCAGGTCTCTGGTCAACTGTGGGTGTAGTGATAAACACTTTGCTCTCGTCAACAGGACGGAAGCGGATCTCTCCTGATCCATAGTCAATAACGACCCTCGCAGAGGCGAGGAATGGTCGTCCCAAGATGATTGGAGATGGCTCCCCTGTGGAGGTCTCCATGGGCAATACGACAAAATCAACATGGTGGCTCGTGCCCTGAATAGAGATGACGGCGTTTTCAAGGATACCCTTCGGCCTCTTGATGGATCCATTAGCAAACGGTACGATCATCCTGGTTTTCTTGAGAGGCCCTAAGTGAAGAGACTGTACCAACGAGAAGGGTAGTATGCTAATCGAAGCACCACCGTCTAGGAGAGTGTGATCACAAGTGTAGTCAGAGATGGTGCACGTGATGAAAGGTGTAGTTGTGTTCTTCTTCTTGGGAATGGGACGGTGTGTGATGGCGTGGGCAGTGGCCATGGTCAAAATGTGACGCTCAGATCTGCTCCTCCGCTTTCTCTTCTTAGGAAGAGGATCAGATAATTGGGTCATGGCCTGCTGAAGTGGGGTACGGATAATCTCATGAATAGTAGCCACCACTTCGGGTTCAGATAACATTTTTTTGAATTTTTGGACTTCCTCCATACAAGGGAGGAAGTCAAAATCAGCATATACACGAGGTATGCCAAGAGAAGTCTGTACAGCGGCATTCTCGGGGTCAAAGGTGGGACTAGGTGTGAATGGATGTGTGGTCAAGGGTTCTGGCAAGTGGACTCTCTCCTCACGGTCTGAATCAACCAAAGGTCTCCCGAACTCTTTTTGGATTTTTAAATTTTTCTTATTTTTTTGTATTTTTGGCGATTACAAGCTCCCATGATTACCGACAAGTGAAGCCGTATACCCGACGAAAGGAGCACTATTCCGATATTCTCTCAAAGTGGCAAGGTTCTCCTTCATCAAATTGATATGCTCTAGCATTAGGTTCATGACAACACTCATGGAAGTCGCGGGAGGTGACTCCAACATGTCAGACTCGGGTGGATGTGAAGGTGGAGGTGGATAATACACAGGTGGGGGTGGAGGTGGGTAGAAGTCCGAGGTCTGATATTGTTGCTGAGGCAGGTATGTACAAAAATCAGAAAAAGTAGGAGGAGGATCCTCCTGATAAAAGGGAGGTGGACCGGCTGGAGTGAACGAGGGATCCGCAAAGTCCGGATAAAAAGCGCTCCCGGGGTCCATCTCGAAAACAAAAGGAAATGATTCGGGGGATCACGATGGTCAAGTCAAGAGAGTGAAGAAGAAGGCGCAACTGCGCAGGGATGATCTAGGACATACACAAAACAATCACAACCAAAAATGAAAATAATGCAAACCCTCAATTCATCTACTCAACTCGGTAGAGACCGCAAAGAGCGGTCTTTTTATCTTGTCTGTTTTAGAGTTAGGTGAGAAGTCCAAAATTGCGCAAACACTTAGGGGGCTAAAATGGGATTTGGGCACTAATCCTTAGTGTGTGCGCGAGCAAGTAAAACAAAGGCAATGAGGGGATTACTCGCCCCAAGACAATGTTTTTCTTTTTGATCGATTTAGGGTCGAGTAAATTTAGCAGTCCCAATTTTATTGGTTATCACTTTTTTTGGATTTTTAATAAAAATGCACGAGCCTAACGAGGAGTCAATTCCTTTAAGCACCTAGGTTGGCAAAATCATAGGGAGAGTCGGAAAAGCAATGCAAGTGTCAAATAATGATGCATGCTAAAGAGAAATGCTCATCTTGCCTCCAGCACTCTACATGCAAGGATGCTCAGCAGAATTGAAACCTATCTATATGCAAATGCAAAAGCCGATGAAATCGCCCTAAGTTTCAGAAATTGCTATTATCGGGAAGAACCACAAGTTGACCACCAATCCTCAACCCTAGAGTCCGGTCTAGGCTCACCCCACCTCCTCTCGACAAATCGAGTTCAGGAGAAGCGCTTGGCAGGGGGAGCTCACGGCGCGACGGATTGAAGTTGATGATCAATTGTTTAAAATTTGACTAAGTCCTAACGAGACTATAGGTGCATGCAAAATATTAAGTGTTTGGCCTTAGTCTATCGCAAGAAATCCTAAAACTAGGGGCTCAATCACACAAAATAAATAAAATCGAAAATCGGAAAACAAAGTAAAAAAATACGAAGAAAACACGAAAAAGCACGGTGAGCCCCCAGGTGTACAAACACCTGGAAATTAGGCTCAAGAGTGTCCAAATGTCCGGGGGTACCTGTATTATTACAAAAATAGGTCTCTCTCTCTCACAAATTAAACTAATAAATGCAATAAATAAATACACTAGAACTGTCTTCAAAATCCTCTCCTAGCTCGCCTTCGTGCTAAGTCAAGTTGCCTCACGTGGGTGCGCAGGTGCTCTTGGAAGAGAGCTCCTCCCTCGATCCACGTTCCTCGCAAGAAGTCAAACAAGATAGAAGTTAGACAATTCAAACAAGAAATATCAAAAATACGGAAAATAAAACAAGCAGAAATAAAAGCCGCAAAGGTAGACCAATAATCACAACACAAAGCAAAAATGATCTACGCGCAGTTGCTCCCCGGCAACGGCGCCATTTGATAACTAGGAATTTCTAGGGTCGTGTATTCCACACAAAGCGGGAACACAAGGGTCGTTGCGGTGACCGCTAGAAATCCCTAATTAATCAACAATTAACCCACACTATATATATCAAGCAATGACAAGCAAATGTGAAGTTAAAATTTATTTTTAACTCTACATAAATGGTGTATAGAGCAAGTATGCAGAGAGTTCGAACACAGGGAGCAAATCAGGGTAGATCACAAGTGTGTATGTGAGTGACTGTGAGTGTTGTCTACACTATGCAATGCAAAGATTTTTGTGGGTTTTTAATTTTTTAAATTTTTTTATTTTTTTAAATTTTGTATTTTTGTATTTTGATTTTTAATTTACTGATTTTATATTTTCTTTTTATATTTTATATTTTTTTTATTTTTTCAATATTGGAATATACAAACTATATAAGAAAAGAGATGATAAACTATTTATAAAAGTAAAGGAAAAAGCTCAAAAATTAGGAAATGAAATGTTTTTGGTCTTTTTATATTTTTCTATTGTTTTTGTGATTTTTGGGGAATTTTCAGAACATTTTGGGTATTTTTAAAGTCAAAAATACAAGAAAACAGTGAACTAGGTTGCTGGATGAAACTAAAATGGAGAAATAAAATGGAAAACAGTAATAAAAATTCTCCAAATTAATTTGCACTTAAAGATAATGAAACAAGGAAAACTCAGAGACAAAGTTTGTATTTTTAGGATTTTTGTAGAATTTTTAATATTTTTATAAAGGTTTTTGGGGTTTTGTGATTTTTATGAGTTTTCTTTTGTATTTTTTAATGATTTTTGTTCTGGAGCTAAATGACACTAAAAGACACAAAATTTTTTTTGGGAATTTTCTGGGTGGTTTTTATAATTTTTATGTATTTTTTAAGCTAGATAGTGCTGAAAATGCGTATTTTTTATTTTTAATAAATATGAAAATGCAATAAAATCGGAAAATAAAAATAGGCCCTGAATCTACAATGCAACAGGAGCTTAACTCTATTTGTTGAGAATTTTTGGAGTTTTATAGATGCATGCAAAAAATAGAGACAACGGCAAGAAAATGCACACAATCCAGGGGTATAATTGTAAATAGCAGAAAGTACGGGCTGAATTGCAAATTACACAGAACAAAATAGATTGCAGATGAATGCTTTGAGTCTTAAATAACCATTACACAAAATGGCGGGGGAAATGGCGTAAAATACCCACGCCCGAGGCGATCAAACGGCTGCGGAGGGCGATAGAAGAACAGGGAAGCTCGCCGGCCAAGAACTTTCACCAGCCTATTTGCTCCCCTCCGACGTGCAGTGTAGTCCCAAAAACGTTGAGCTTCCTCCTGGAGAGCCTCTCGAGCTGCCGGCGGCGTCAAAATGGTGGAAAGACCACCGGAGGGCCACCACGACGTCGAGGATGAGTCACGGCTCCAGCTACCTCGTTCCTTGGCAAAATCCGACTCCAGAGGGAGTCTCTTGACCCTTGGGACCTGCAAATAAAACACAACTACAACAGTAGACGGTCCTAGGGCAAATGTGGGTGATCGAATGGAGTAGGTGGCGGAAATGGACTCGCCGGAGCTAGCTCCGGCGGGGGGGAGTGGATGATGAATGGAACACAAATCAAGCCAACAAATATAGGAAATAAAGGGTTACACTACTTCTAGTCTACAGCAAAGAAAAATAAAGAAAAACAAGAAAAGACGACCTCGATTGGCTGGGCCGAACCAAGAGATGAAACCTCACGGCCAAGGGCTGGAGATGGGGGTGGATACGCCTCCGCGCCGCTCCTCCGCTCCTCCTAACGGCGAGGTGAGGTTGTTGTCACCTCCCTCTAACCTCAGCACATGAAAGGAGGGAGGAAGAAGGGGCAAAAGGAGTTCAAAAGGGAAAAGAAGGTGGCTGGCTTGTTTTGAATGAGTGTGCGAGGAGGCGCAAAGATCGAAGATTATCGGGTGAATCGTGGGTCCAAAGGCCGAAATAAACCATGGGCGTGTATCCTTGTTAGTAGGGCTACAAAAGTCGTGAAGGTTGTAATGTCAAATGGTGAAAGATGCGCTCTCCAAAATTCGGAGAAAACGCCAAAAAACCAATATCTGACACAGTGCAGGGGGCGCGTCAGAGAGTGGGCGAGACGGCAAGAAGGACGAGGTGTATCCCGCGAATCAACGATCCAATCCTTAATACAAAGTATGGGCGTGTATGTTGGATATATGGTGAACAAAAGTCAAGAAGGAACCGAGGTCAAACGATGAAAGGCGCGGCCTACAAAAATCGTCAAAAACGGCCAAAAACCAATGTCTGACACAGATCAGACCTTGGTCAGAGAGCTGGTCAGCATGGCTCAAAGAACGAAGAAAATAGGCTACACCCGTGATCCAATCCTCAAGATGATGGATGGGCGTGTATGGTGGTTATATGGGGAGAAAAAGTGAAGAAGGGCCCAAGGTCAAAATGTGAACGATGCGGCCTAGACAAATGGGAGAAATTGACTAAAAACGCGGCTTTGACGGGCTTCAGGAGCAGACCAGGGAGTTGACCAGCGGGTCAACTTCCACCTGGTTGGTCCACGTGGACCAACCAGAAAAATCCCTGGGAAAAACATTTGTAAATTCAATTAAAAATAGCAAATCAATTTATTATTTTTTGGTTGTTGAATAAAAAATGTTCATTATTTTATTAATTATTTTATAGTGATTTTTATTTATAATTATGGGGTGTGTAATTACAAGTTACCATTTATACCCCTTATAGGTATGTTTATCTATATATTGAAGTATTTTATTTTTATTTTGTATATTTAACTTATTCATTTATGTTTATTATTTTATAAATTTATAAAGTATTTTTATACACTTAAATACATTTTTATTTATTTTTCCGAAGTGATTTGTACACTTAATAAAATAAAAGTATAGTTTATGTAGGTATATTTACAGGTATAATACCTATGTATTTTATATATAAGTATTTTATTTTGAGTTTTCTTTGAGTTTTTGTTCTGATTTTAATATACAAATATATTATAAGTAATATTTACAAAATTATAAAAATATAAAAATACAAAAATAATGAATAAATAATAAATTGAATATTTTAATCTGTACAAGTATACAATAGGGGTCCAAAACTCAACTTTCAAACCGTAGCTCCGCCAAATGCGAAACCACCGCCATTAAATAGCTTATTTTGAATTATATACAATTAAAGGTGAGTTTGATGCATTTGGAGTTTTTAGTTGTGAGATACGGGTCTGGGAAGTTGGGATTCTGGATTTTTATTCAGATCATAACTTTTTATCTGTATATTATTTTTCAGTGAAATCAATTTTGTATTTTTATTTACTTAATTATCTACAACTTTCATGTACAAAGTTTCTTTATTTGATGTATAAAAAGCGAAATCAAAAATAGGTCCCAAAATGAATAAAGAATGAATTAAAAAGTGTAGGTATTTGACTGTATTTGGCCCTTATCTCCACCTACTTTATTCTCTGTCAACATATTCATCAATATGCCTAGGTCTCGAGGTTTTGGGTCATAAAATATTTACAATATTTTATTCTTTTTCTTTTCTTGTAGTTATTCTATAATTTTGGCTTTAATTACGGTATTTTATACACTAATTAGATGCACTTGCATGAATGCTAAGATGATCTATTTAAGGGTATTTACAGGCATTTACTAGGATTTTTTAGGCCAAAATGATAGAATAAAGATGATGAAATGTGGATTCATCAATGATCATCGGTTCTTCAACCGAAATTATACCATATAGTAATCAAAACAATTTTAATTATAAGGAAATTTGTTAGACAAATTCCCAATCCTATTCAAGCAAGGAGTTTGATGATTGTGTTTCCAATTATGATCTAGATCAAATCTAATCAATTAATTGGTTGAGGCCAAGTCAATTAAGGAAATAATCATCTTCCAATATTTCTCAAATATTTTCCATAATTATTTCTCAAAATAAACAATTAATTTCATTAATTGACAATCACATGGTTCTTGATTAGGAATGTAATTTTAGCACTGACCCATACTTACTAAAATTAGCATATCTCAATCATATTAAATCCAAATTAGACAAAATCAATTTTTATGGATTGCTAATTTGATTTAGGAAAGAACCCAAGATGTTTCACGTATTTCGAGGCAAGTCTAAACAGTAACTAATATTTTAATCACGTTCAGATCTACAGTTCCCGCAACAGTGCATACATGTTCATTAAAACAACCATATCTCGAGCATACGAAATCCGATTTATGCAAACTCAGATCCTAGTTTCCTTATTTAATGGGGAACAAAATCCAAGTATTAAATTCGTGTTTAAACAATTTAAACAGTGCCGAATTTATTTACTAAACAGATCTGCGAAATCAAATGCGATAAAAACTTTCGCGACCTTAACGAACCCAAGTCATACTCGGTTAGCGAAACATATTCGAAACCGTCAACCTGGCTCTGATACCACTTGAAGGATATGGTTAGATCCTCAAGCGCATCACGGAAGCGTGAGCGTCGTATCGAATACGACGAGGAGCAACTAGTCACACTAGTTGCTCGATGCAGCGGAATTTAAAATTTTTATTCAATGAAACCACATGATCTGAGAACAATTCTCAGATCGTTTCATCTATAATCACAACAAGTATAATGCAATACCTCTTGAAGCGTGGTTGATCGAGTCTCTAAGAGAAGAGACCTCCTGTCTCAAGTCCGATCGTCGGTGAGACCACTTGCGAGCGCGGGGATGAACCGCGTTGTCCTCGCAATCCAAGAAGTTGATCCAAGCGTAGTTGCTCCTGATCTCGTCGCATGAGATCGAACGTCTCCTTCGTGACTGCAGCACTCCAAGAAGATGGAGAACCGAAGAACGTCGAAGCGGCGGCGCGGTGGTGAGAGTGTCGACGATCCTCTCCTCTAGGGTATGGTGGACGACCACCAATATTAGAGGGAGAGAGGGCTGTCGTGTATGAAGAAAGAGAGAGAGATCTCCAATAATGCATGTAAATAGAGAGCATGGTATGCCTCTCTATTTATAGGGTTTTGGTATCCATGGATCTCAATCCATGTGACATGTAAAATCAATGGATGAGATTGATTTATGTCAATCCAATGGTCAAGATTGTTGTTGGTAAAACCAAAAAAATTAGGTTAAAATATATTTGACAAAATAAAATATAAATTAGTCCTAAATCAAACCAATAAATAAGGAGAGAATGTGCATGGAGATTTCATCTCCATGCACCTTCCATGTGGACGGCCACACATTCCTATTAAGAATGATGTGCCGCCCACTCTTTCCATGGGGAGAGCAATCTCATGATAATTCATGAGATTACATATCTCAATGGAAATCTCTCTTTATTTATTTGCAACAAATTTGTTGGGTTTTATTCTTCAAAAATAATTCACAATTATATTTGAGAATATTGCAATCTTGCCATGGAAAAATTGTGAATCATATTCACAACCCAAAACAACATATAATTTACATTGTCAATTGATTACATAATGTGTATCCAATACACATAATAATTAATCAACACATATGAATTATAATTAGCTCTCTCTAATACATTATAAATCACATTTATAATATATTATGAATAATTGGATATTTCTATCCAAATTATTCTTATCCACATTAATTAAATCACATTTAATTATATTGGATAATTTCTTCATACATCAAGATGATTAAATCACATTTAATCATGATTTCTTCATTGCTTAGATCTTATGGAGTTATTCTTGAACCCTTCAAGAATAATGCAATCTCTCCGCAGATACTTGGAGATAAGGACAGGGTGATTGTATTGTTCCACGTATAGTGACATGGATGTTGAGATCATATCTTAAATCCAGCTCGCGGGCCTCCCATAGATACACCAACAACAACAACAACAACAAAGCCTTTTCCCACAATTAAGTAGGGTCGGCTACATGGATTCTTCGCCTCCATTCAAATCTATCTTGGGTCAATCTCGAATTTATAGCCAAAAAACTAAGATCCCTTCGTATAGTCTCTTTCCAACACTTCTTGGGCCGTCCTCGCCCTCTCTTAGCCGGTTCAACATCCCAACACTCGCATCTCCTAACCGGTGCATCAGTTGACCTTCTTTGTAAATGACCAAACCATCTTAAGCGGTTTTCTCGCATCTTATCCTCGATTGGAGCTACACCAACTTTCTTTCTGATTGCATCATTCCGAATCCGATCTTTACGTGTATGTCCACACATCCATCTTAGCATTTTGATTTCTGCTACAGCCATTCTTTGCACATGTTTATGGTTCACAGGCCAACATTCAGAACCATAAAGCATAGCAGGTCTCGCGACTCCTTTGTAAAACTTTCCTTTAATTTTTAAAGGAATTTTCTTATCACATAGCACAGCGGAGGCTCCTCTCCACTTTAGCCAGCCTGCATTTATTCTGTTAGTAACATCTCCATCAATTTCCCCATCATGTTGCAAAATAGATCCCAGATATCTAAAAGAATCTCTCTTCTGATTGTTATCGTCACCAATCGTCGCCTCGATTCCTTCACCATTGCTTCCATCAAAGGTACATTCCATATATTCCGTCTTAGCCCTACTTATACAAAAACCTTTAGTCTCCAATGCATGTCTCCAAACCTCAATCTTCTCATTTACTCCATCTCTAGTCTCATCAATCAATATAATATCATCATCAAAGAACATACACCAAGGTAACTCATCCTGAATGTGACTTGTCAACTCGTCCATAATCAAAGTAAAAAGAAATGGACTCAAAGCTGAACCTTGATGTAAACCAATGTTGATATCAAAATAGTCAGTCTTCCCCGTCGGGGTCCTTACACAAGATAAAGCCCTATCATACATATCATTTATGAGATTAATGTATAGGACAAGTACTTGTCTCTTCTCCAAAACTCTCCACAGTATCTCTCGTGGGACGGAATCATAAGCCTTCTCCAAATCAATAAAGATCATATGGAGATTCTTCCTTTTAGCTCTATAAATCTCCATTGTTCTCCTCAGCAAATGGATGGCTTCAATAGTTGAGCGACCTGGCATGAATCCGAATTGGTTTTCTTTTACTTAAGAAACTTGCCTCATCCTTCTTTCGATCACACGTTCCCAAATTTTCATAGTGTGACTCATCAGCTTGATACCTCTGTAATTTGAACAATTTTGAATGTCTCCTTTGTTCTTATAAAGAGGCACCACGATACTCCTCCTCCAATCTTCAGGCATTTTCTTGCTTCGCCAAATAACATTGAATAGATTCGTAAGCCAAGTCAAACCACGCTCACCTAAGACTTTCCATACTTCTACAGGGATGTCATCCGGTCCAACACCTTTCCCATGTCTCATAACCTTCAAAGCCTCCTCTACTTCTTTTCTTTGTATTCATCTATAGCATGCACGATTCAAGTAACTTTCACTACTAGCTAGATCACCCAAAGTGATCTCTCTATTTCCTTCTCCAATGAAAGGTTTATGGAAGTACTGCTCCCATCTAGTCTCTATATCCTTCTGAGTAACAAGCACGTGACCTTCCTCGTCCTTAATGCATCTCACTTGAGAAAGGTCTTTGGTCTTTCTTTCTCTTGCGGGCCTCCCATAGATGCTTGATTAAATCAGACCGCAAATCTAATCTTCTCATTGCATCTGAATCACATTCAGATCAATGTCCAACATTTGGACTAAGATCAGATTACTTCTCTACTGAGAGGAGTCACTAAAATCCAGACCCGTTTCATCACTCCCTAGGAATGGAAGCGTCATGGTTATACAATCGTTTATGATCACATCACCCTCAGGTATTCCTAATACCTATACATCCTGCATATTGGAGGACTCAGAATAAACCCGAAGTATTAGATCAACTTTACACTGTCTACTTCAGGGTTCTATCAGCAAGTTTCTCATTCGATCATTGGAAGTCGGTATCGATCATGTACTTTCGAAAAGCATATATCATACCTAGGTCTTGATCATATACTTTCCAAAAGTATATATCAAACCTACAAATTCAGTCAAGCTTCCAAAGCGAGATGACCATGCGCATGGAATTTGATTCTTCCCAATATCTCATGAGTGAGCTCATGTCTTCCGATTCAGTAACTGAACCTGTATGATCCCTTTGAGAGATCGTATTACTCATATGCCCTTATATGCACACCAGCGCGCCGGTGTATAGACCTTGATTAGGTCATCAACCTATTCGTCTACCAAATGTACATACTCAAACATATAGTAACACATCTCTCTCCGGTCAGAGGATGCGTGCCTGTATCGTGACAGCATACGATATAGGACTTTGGTTATCTCGATCTCGTTAAGTCAACTCTTTGACCTAACTAATCTAACATCTCCGAATCTCTATTCCTATGCAGAGGACCTGCATCAAGAGGTCGGTCAGATATCATCCTAACTGAGATAGGATTGCCATCTCCTACTCTGGCTGGAGATCATCTCTTAACAATCATTTGACGATGCTTGATGAGTCCTTAATTTAACTCTTTAGATATTCATCCAAGCACCAGCCTCTATGATTCAATAATTGAATCAACAGCTGTATGATCATCAAGATGGCCATGGTACATAGCCCTAATTGTACTAAGGGACCTATTATGCAAATTATGTATTCTTCATTTCAGATTAGGGAATGATATTCGCAATAACATTTATTGCATAATGGCTCGCCATGGGCTCGCATGTCCAACATGGCCACCACTTCCGGTTCAGATAACATTTTTTTAAAATTTTCGGACCTCCTCCATACAAGGGAGGAAGTCGGAATCAACATCTACACGAGGCATGCCAAGAGCAGTCTGTACAGCGGCATCCTCGGGGATAGAGGTGGAACAGGGTGTGAATGGATGTGTGGTCAAAAAGTCTGGCAGATGGGCGCTCTCCTCACGGTCTAACTCAACCAAGTGTCTCCCAAATTCTTTTTGTGTTTTTAAATTTTTCTCATTTTTTTGTAAATTTTGGCAATTGCAAGCTCCTATGATCACCCACAAGGAAATCTGTATCCTTGACGAAAGGAGCATTAATCTGGTTTTCTCTCAAAATGGCAAGATGCTCTCTAATCAAAGTAATGTGATCTAGCATTAGGTTCAAGACTACACTCGTGGAGATCGAGGGAGGCGACTCCGACAGGTCAGACTCGGGTGGATGTGAAAGTGGCGATGGATAATATACAGGTGGAGGTGGAGGTGGGTAGAAATCCGAGTCCGGATGCTGTGGTTGAGGCGGGTATGTACAAAGATCAGAAAAATAGGAGGAGGATCCTCCTGATAAATGGGAGGTGGACCGGCTAGAGTGAACAAAAGATCCGCAAAGTCCGAATAAAATGCGCTCCAGGGGTCCATCTCGAAAACAAAAGGAAATGATTCGGGGGAGCACGAAGGTCAAGTCAAGAGAGCGAAGAAGAAGGCGCAAATGCGCAGGGATGATCTAGGACGCACACAAAACAATCACAATCAAAAATGAAAATAATACAAACCCTCAATTCACCTACTCAACTCGGTAGAGACCGAAAAGTCGGTCTTCTTATCTTGTCTGTTTTAGAGTTAGGTGAGAAGTCCAAAAGTTTGCACACACACTTAGGGGCTGAATAGGATTTGGGCACTATCCTTAGTGTGTGCGCGAGCAAGTAAAACGAAGACAATGAGGGGATTACTCGTCCTAAGAGAATTTTTTCTTTTTGGTCAATTTTAGGGTCGAATAATGTTAGCAGTCCCAATTTTGTTGGTTATCACTTTTTTGGATTTTTAATCAGCAATGCATGCGCCGATCGGGGAGTCAATTCCTTTAAGCACCTAGGTAGTCAAAATTAGAGGGAGAGTCGGAAAAGCAATGCAAGCGGCAAATCAATGATGTATGCTAAAGAGAAATGCTCACCTTGCCTCCAGCACTCTTCAAGTAAAGATGCTCAGCAGAATTGAAACCTATCTATATGCAAATACAAGCCGAAGAAATCGCCCTAAGTTCAGAAATTGCTATTAGCATGAAGCACCACAAGTCGGTCACCGATCTTCAATCCAGGAGTCCAGTCTAGGCTCACCCCTCCTCCTCTCGACACATCAAGTTCAGGAGCAGCGCTTGGCAGGGTGGGCTCGCGGTACGAAGGCTCGAAGATGATGAGGCGACTGTTTAAAGTTTTGACTAAGTCCAAAGCGCACTATAGGTACATGCAAATATATTAGGTGTTTGGCCTTGATCTATCGCAAGAAATCTTAGAACTAGGAGCTCAATCGCACAAAATAAAGAAAACAAAATCGGAAAACAAAATAAAAAGAAGCGATGAAAACCTGATAAAAGTCGCGGTGAGCCCCCAGGTGTACAAACACCTGGAAATTAGGCCCGAGTGTCCGAAGTGTCCTAGTACATGTATTATTACAAATTAAATGGTCTCTCTCTCACAAAAATAAATAACTATCTAACTATCTCTCTCAACTCCTCCTGCTCTCTCCTGCCGGCTAGGCTAGAATAGCCGACTCTGCCTCCCAAGGATGCACCGGATCCCCTAGGCGATCCTCCTCGATCCGTGGTCCCTCGCAAGAAGACAAGAAAGAAGAATGGTCAGATAGCTCAATAAGGCATATCAAAAATAGAGAGATCAAATAAAGCAATAATGTAGACAAATAAATACAATCACTCAAAAACAAGATCTATACGATGTTGCTCCCCGACAACGGCGCCATTTGATTTAGTAGGAAATCGGTGGTCTTAAGTTCCACACAAGGCGAGTACTCAGTCGATGCGTCAACCACTCAGAAATCTGAACTAAAGTCAACAATGAACCCACAATATATAAATCAAGCAATGAAAAACAAGTGTGGAGTCAAATTTATTTTAACTCTACAAGAAATGTGTATAGTGCAAGTATGTAGAATGTCGAACTCAGGGTGCAGGCAGGATAGATCAAGCAAATTGTGTGTGTGTGTGTGTGATATGCGATCAAGTGTCTACAAATATGCAATTTTTTGTGGGTTTTTAAATTTTTTTAATTTTTTTATTGAATTTTTAATTTTGTATTTTTGTATTTTGATTTTTAATTTTCTGATTTTATATTTTCTTTTTCTATTTTATATTTTTTATATTTTCTTTTTCAATAATGGAATATATATACAGTATAAGAAAAGATAAGATGGGGGATTTATAAAAATAGGTAAAAAATACTCAAAAATCAGGAAATCAAGTGTTTTTGGTCTTTTTATGATTTTATATTGTTTTTGTAATTTTTGGAAATTTTTCTGAATATTTTTAGTATTTTTAAAAGAAAAAATATAAGAAAACAGTGAATAAAGATGTTGGCCGAAATTAAAATGAGGATTAAAAATAGAAATCAAAGTCCAAAAATCCTCAAATTAATTTTAATAAAGAGAATAAACCAAAGAAAATTCAGAAATAGAAGTTATATTTTTAGAATTTTTTATGAATTTTAAGATTTTTTTGAAGATTTTTAGAGTTTTATAATTTTTATGAGTTTTCTTTTGTATTTTTTAATGATTTTTGGTCTGAAATTAAAACACACTAAAATATGCAAAACAAATTTTTTGGGGATTTTTATGATGTTATTTTATAATTTTATGGATTTTCTAATGCAAACAGCAATAAAATTGCATGTTTTTTATTTTTATAAATATTAAAATGCAATAAATATGCAAAATAAAAATATGCCATGAAACTAGGATGCAGCAGGAGTTTATGATGATTTTTGTGGATTTTTTAGGGTTTTAGAGATGCATGCAATAAATAGAAATAACAAAAAGAAAATTCACACTGGCAGGAGCATATATGTAATAAACAAGAACTACAAGAGCCTCATTGCAATTGTTCCACAAAATATAATACTGAATATAAAATTCCTGGTTTAAAACTAAATAACAAAAGCTGCAGAGGCCTCCGTACAAAATGCACACCTCACGTGGTTGGCCACGTGAGGTGAGCTGGCGGAGGACTAGAATGCAAATAAGACAAGTTCGGGTGGCTAAGTATAAATATTACAAAAAGTTTCAAGCTGCATATGAAAGTTTAAAGTTCGAATATAAAATGAACAAAATAGCGGGGGTTTGAGCGCAAAATACCCCCGCTGGTTGGATCGGACGGCGGATAGGGACTCACTTATACACGTGTCGATGTGTCGTCGCCCGATGACGGTTCGCGATCCTGCGGTCGAGATTAGATGTTCCCTTGATGATTGGACGGCTGGCACAAACGCGATCCAACGGCTACTGCTTTTTCTAAAACCTCTCGATGATCGAACGGCAACGGGCGGCGTTGGATGAACAGGGAGGGAAGCTCGCCGCCGCGAGCTTCCTCCGACGAGTATGCCCTCCGCCGGCGTGAAATGAAGCACGAAGGTGGCCCGAGAAGCTCCTTCAAGGACCCTCTATGCACTGGAGACCTCAGGTTGCACAGGGGGCCACCGGAGGTCTCCCACGACGACGGGGAAGGTAGAGATCTCCAGGTACCTCCGGGCTTCCTCAAAATCGCTCCAGCGGGTCTTCGATGATCCTTGGTCCTGCAACAAAAAAGTTAAACCGCAAGGGCAAAATGCCTTGCGGTTGGCGATGCAGATGGATGCGGAAACGACGAGATGGAACTCGCCGGAGTGAACTCCGGCGAGGGGTGGTTGGTTGCGATTGGATGGGCGTAAGGGAGAAATGGAAGGGTGGATACGATCCTAAGACTAAGGGGGATAAAAAAAGCAATAAAAGCAAATAAAAAGGACCTCAAGGCAGGGGATGCCCGAGATAGGACCTCGACGGCGGCGGCCCACCGGAGGTGGTGGAACGACGCCTTCGACTCGTCGAAGGCCTCCCTGAAGAGCTGGAGGGTGTGCTGTCACCACACCCAGTTCGGAGCTGGGTCTAGAAGGCTTCAAGAGGGTCAAAGAGTGTTCAAAATTCAAAGGGAAAGGATGGGAGGTTTTTGAAGAGATGACAAAATGGGCTTGGAAGATCAAGGTGTAGCAGAGGATTCAGCGGCCCAATTCTCGAAAAAACCTATAGGCGTGAATCATGGTTCAATGGTGATGAAAAGTCATGAAGGGACCTAGGTCGATTGGTGAAAGGAATGGCCTAGAAAAATGGGAGAAGAAGGTGACAAAACTATTTCTTACACAACCCAGAGGGGGAGTCAGATAGCTGACCTGCGGTCAATTGTCAGACTCACCTGGTTGGTCCACGTAGACCAACCAGGAAAAACCTCTACAAAATTATTTAAAAAATCATTTTAAATTAGTAAATGATTTTATTAATTTTTTATTATTAGATAAAAAATGTTTATTATTTTATAAATTATTTTATTGTGATTTCTTTATTTTTTAGAGGTATTAATTTACAAGTTGCCTTTTATACCCTTTATAGGTATATATATCTATATATTTTATTATTTTATTTTTATTTTGTATATTTAATTTATTCATTTTTGTTTATTATTTTATAAATTTATAAAATATTTTTGTATACTTAAATATATTTTTATTTATTTTTTTGAAGTGTTTTATACACTTAATAAAATAGAACTATGAATTCTGTAGGTATATTTATAGGTATCATACCTATGTTTTATATATACAAGTATTTTTATTTTGTATTTTCATTTTGATTTTAATATACATATTTATTATAAATAATTTATAAAATTATAAAAATATAAAAATATAAAAATAATGAATAAATAATAAAATGAATATTTTAATCTGTACAAGTATACAGTAGGGGTCCAGAACTCAACTTTCAAATCGTAGCTCTGCCAAATGCGAACCACTGCCATTAAATAGCTTATTTTAAACTATATACAATTAAAGGTTCCTCTCAAAAAAAACAATTAAACGTGAGTTTATTGCATTTGGAGTTTTTATTAGGGAGATACAGGTCTGGGAAGTTGGGATTTTGAAATTTTATTTAGACCATAACTTTTTATCTGTACATTATTTTTATGTGAAATCAATTTTGTATTTTTATTTACTAAATTATCTACAACTTTCATGTTCAAAGCTTCTTTATTTGAGGTATAAAAAGTGGAATCAAAAATAGGTCCCAAAATGAATAAAGAATGAAATAAAAACAAAGGACTTTTATTGTATTTTGGCCCTTATCTCCCCCTACTTTATTCCTTGTCGACCTATTCATCAAGATGCCTAGGTCTCGGGGTTTCGGGTCATAAAATATTTACAATATTTTATTCTTTTTCTTTTCTTTTATTTATTCTATAATTTTGGCTTTAATTACAGTATTTTATACACTATTTATATACACATGCATGAATGCTAAGATGCTGGAATTAATAGTATTTACACGCATTTGCTAGGGTTTTTGAGGCCAAAATGATAGAATAAAGATGATAAGATGTGGATTCATCAACCACCTCTCCAAACTCCCTAAGGTTGCAGCAACCCTGATACACAATTACAATTGGGGTCGTTGGATCCGGATTATCTTCGGATTCCCCTTCTCCCCATTTCCACAGTATCCACTTCCCCAATCAATTACCTCCGCCGCTCGCAGGTCCCCCTCCTCTATCTCTTTCTCTGTTGCGAGGGCAGCACAACCCCCTCTCTCGGTGGCAAATGTAGTCTGTCGCTTCTCCCCTCTCCCTCCATGTGTTGGCGGCGACCCTAGCAACAGTTGTTGAGCAGTTTTCTCTCCCGTGATGGGTCGGTCGCCCCCATCTACGCACATGTGTGTGACCAGTAGAAGCTACTACAGATGTGCATCTCTCCTTGCTTTTATCTTCACGTGTATGTTCTAATGGGAGGAACGGACTACTCATGACTCGTGAGGATTCAGAAAGGTGGGGCCTTGCTGGTGAAGCGAAAGTTCAAACCAGGAACATGGGATTTCAATTGGGTTCTTCCATGGGTCACCAACTGTGAATGGTCAGCCGCTCAAGGTTATCCGATCTGAACATTTTTCTCAAGTACCCGTGATTTTAGGATAAATAACCAGATTGGGTTGGGTACCCGATAATAGAAATGATGAATATTTTGAACACCCCTACTTACCAAGCTACATGACCGGTCCAAATTCGAACATGATTTGTGATGGATCATATTCGAGCTGGTAAAATAAGCCTAGATAGGCAATGTCAGCAGTTCGCTGATCTCAGTCCATAATTACGAATCCACCGCCCTTATAAACAAAGGGATATTTACACTTTTATCCTTATAAGTTTTTCCAATCACATGTATATGCCTAGATTTTTTGAAAGTACACTTGCGCCTTTATATTCTGATAAAACTCATTGTATTACCTTTCTGTTAGTGTAATTTGAGGGCATAATTGTGCTAACAAAAGTAAGGTAGCTAATCGAACCAAACTGTAATGAGCATACTCATCTTTCTACTCCTTGCGCCTCCTCCCTTGGGAAGATTATTCAGATGCCTGAGCAAGAAGAAGAAGAAGAAACATTTGACTCAGAAGAGACCGATACACTGATAAGCACTTTTCACTTCATTTTGGAATTCAATGAAAAGAAGGAGAGTCGTACGAAGAGAAGAATGACTCAATAAAAAATATAAAATAGAAGAGAGAGAGAGAGAGAGAGATAATAGAAATGATGAATAAAATGATAAGCTTCTCTCTTCGATTTTATTTAAACTAATTATTTAATCAGATAAGTGTCCCCAGGTCGAACACATGGAGGCATAAAAAGTATACTCTAACTTTGAGATTGTAATTTCTGTTATTTAATTTTCTACTTTGAAAAGAATCTTTTTAAGGTCTTTAGTTTTTACTCTTTTTATTGGTTTCAATTTTAGCAAAATTTTATTTTGTAATTTTTATTTGTAATTAAATTTTGGAAAAAAATGGTACTAAATAATAGATATAATATAGGGTAATGTACTATTCTAATATAATGGGAAAAGGAGGAAAAAGAAAATGATTTTGTATTTTTCTAAATGTGAAGAATATATTTTGGAAATTAGTATACTGTATAGTATGTCGATGAGATATAATAGAGGTGGTAGTACTATATAATAGAACGTAGAAGAAAAGAAAATCAGGCAACGAGCTCAAAAACTCACAAGAAGAAACCCAAATCAAGATGAAGATTGGAAAATAAAATCAACAATGCAATGAAAATCCACGAAAAATATGACCAAACTACACTAGGGTAGTTGGGAAGCTACCTTAGAATAATCATCACAAAATAATGTCCAGAAAATGTTCAAATGAGGTCCATAGGGGCATAAGTGAAAATAAAAGAAATATAAAAGTCTTCAGTTCGATCCTTGTACATGGATGAAAAAGAAAGAAAAGATAGTTTTATTGCAATTAGGTCCCTGTGCGGGGATCAAAAAACAAATAGTGGAAACTTATGCGGTGCTCTGGAATTGAGAAAGTTCGTCAGGCTGATTGTGCAATTATTCCACCGTTTCAATTTGAACGGTCAAGATCATAAGAGGAGGTGTGATCTGAACCATAACTGATGCCACGTGTCGAAAGACTGTAGAGCTGGGATTTGGGGTTGTTCTTCCCCCACTCAAGAATAGGCGACAGTGTGATTTGAATCCTGATGACTTCGGGGGCTCGCAAACATCTGGAGCATCTTTGGCTGATCGAAGGTAGGGCGAGAAGGGGACTCCTCCCCCTTCGAGCTCGCCTACTATGAGAAAGGCTTGAAGAAGTGGATGTCAATCGAGACCTCTGGGGTTTCAAATGTTGAAGCTTCAGGTCTTGTGTAGATGCTGACTGAAATCTTGGCGGCATGGTGATGATGCTCCAAGCTCCAGGAGGTAGAAACGACCTGTAAAGAAGGTTTGTATGGCTCAATTCCATTGGAATCGACCTGAAGATTATTGTAGTTCTTGCGTATAGAAGGTTCAAAATAGATTCCAGCTCGAAGATTTCAGATGCAAAATTGAGGAATGAATTGAATCAAATAGATTGGGATTTTTTGTAAAAATTTCAATATGAGAGTTTAAACTACCTAAAGTTGAGATTAACTATCCTAATCGAGGGTAAAAATTGAGAAGAAAATGAGAATGAAAATGGAAATTACCTATGGATGGAGGTGTAGGACCTCCAGTGATGGCTCGATGGAACGACGACTTCCAGAGTTGTGGACGCGGCGGCTACGTGACGAATATCTGAATTATCATCACAATATTTATTTATTATCCTCCAAGCTTAGACAAGTCAATAAAATTCATCAATAATTCACTAATATTAACAGACTAACCCTTGTATTTAACTAACCCTAATTATTGTATAAATTAACATTTTTATTTTCTTTATTTTCCTTATTTTCTTCTTATTAAAAATTTCAAAAAAAAGATAATTATTATATATATTTATTTAGACACTAAAAAGAAAATAAAAATACAAAAAATGTAAAAAGAATTAAAAGAGGTGTTTTTAACCATTAAAAATACTTACAAAAATGGTAGTTTGTATATATGGCTTATTTGTGTTTGGTGTCAACGTGAAACTTACATATTTTATTGAGATCTATAACTTTCGTGTTTTTGCTTTTTTCCTAAATCGGCCTACAATTAATTCTTTTTTTATTTTTCTTTCTTTTCTTATTTTCTTAACTTTTCATTGGGCCACGTGGTGCTCTCTGGAACCGCCACGTAGCCCATCCCTTCTTCAGCCACTGCACACTCCCACTACCGTTGGATGAGATCTCCATATCTCATCCAAGTCATATCTTTGTGCCTCAATCCCCTCCCTCTGATCAGATCTCTTGATCTGATTTGGAGTGCTCACTTGCACCCCCATCAGGACGTTGGATCGCAATATCCAACGGTCCAGACCTCATCTTCCTTCTTCTTCAGCGCTTCCTCTCTCCCACGATCACCTCGCCGCCCACCACCCTTCTCCCATTTAATGCAGTTGTTGCCCATGCCCTCTCCCATCACTGACCACCTCTCTCCGTAGACTAGTCCTCCACGTACCTCATGTGCCCATTAATGCTCCATGACCGACCCTCTCGGCCCTCCATGCGGCCATTACAAACATCACCCCCACCATCTTCTATAATAGTCGACCACCTTCATATATGCCATCTTTGCCCCCCATTCACGGGGTCCATCCTCGTGAGAGCCACGACACATCACCTCCCCTCCTCCAGTGACACTAGAGCGAGGCATCGATGGAACGACGACGGCTTTGGCTCCGATGAGACCCATGGACGATCGGCCATGCCACAGCATCTGCTGACATCCGTTCAAGCTTCATGCACTGGATGTGTGCATTAAGCGACGAACGAGGACCACCCAGGTCCTCCTCCCAAGCCATCCTCGACTGCTAGCGACACTCTTCAGATCTCCAAGTAAGCCTTCTCTTTCTTTTTCCATGTTTCCCCTTTTTATTTACACACATACATTCAACGCTACCTTCAATTGATCGTCACCAATCCTTCACCAGACATCCTCCATTCATGCTATCCACTCCGATCGTTCTCCTCCTTCATCCATACCTCATTTCACTTTGCCTCCTCCTTCTCGAGATCGCTTGAGGAGGACATGACCGGACCTCTGCCCCAGGCCTCCATGTCCTCACTCACCTCACACACACATGCACACCTAAAAGCTTCGGTTATCGATCCTCTAACGCATGCAAGTTTACAACTCTTCAATGGTCGAATGCTTCAGCGGATGTATGATCTAGAGGAATGGCTCTGGAGACCTGCAATAGCCTCCCTGATCCAAGCATCCTCTTATCCTCGCCTCAACTCCAGGACCTCCACCACCTTCTTGTGGAGCTCCATCATGCTTCAAATGATGAGGGTGAGTAGGAAGGAGATTTGGAGAGGTCGTTGAAGCCCCACTAGATACGCCTTGAAGAGGCGGAGGAGGACAACGACACGATGTACATGTGCAGTCAGATCTTCATGATCAGACAGTCTACACCACGCCCAAGCCCTAGCTCCAAACCAACAACCTCGATGGATCGAACCGATGCCCAAAGCGCGGAGGCCACGCCACGTGGCTTCCAAACCTGCAGTCGACCGACCCTCCACTTGAGCCTAGCTTACGCGCGTGCCAAGCGTGCGTATGCTGGGAAAATTGGATCCATGCCTGTTTTTTTTCCAGAATTTGTAGAATGGTCCTCCCCAGGCATGTATGCCTCACGTTCCATGCTTGGGCAAATTACAAAGGGGCCTGATCAGCTTTGGAAATTACATATATATCCCTCTCAGGACTAGTTTACAATATTTTATCTTTTTATTTCTCATGTTTTATAGCTTTTATGCTCATAGACAATTTCTTTAATATCTTGAGCATATGAAATCCAATTTAAGTGATTTCAGTTTCATTGTGTTGCATATTTAACTCTCTATCTCATGGCTATATTTATTTACTGTTTTTGACACATCAAATCACATGTGAAGTTTTTAATATTTATTGTGGCAAATGTTCTTCAATTAAATGCCATGAATTGAACTTTGACTTTTTTTATGTACCGATTGCCAATGAAATTGATTCCTTCTCTGAATGATCAACGATCTGATTAATTAAGGGGTAGAATTGCACACCTCATTCTATTTGCATTACATAGCATATTGTGGCATCTAACTTGCTCAAAACTAAATAAAAAATGCATATCATTCATTCACCACATGCATTGCATCATTTCGTGCACTTATTTTATGCATTGTTTATCTTTTGCATAATGTGCATGGGTGACCTAGGCTAAGAATTAATCACTCAATTTAAAAATTTAATTTTAAATTGATCATCGAAGATGCTTTTGTCACTGTGTTTGACCGTGGTATACTTGCCAAGTAAAATAATAATACATATATTCAAATTTGTGATTTTCTGATAAATTCATTTTTGCCTCCAGTGTTACGATAAAATGTGATAATTAAAGAGGTGAAAATATGCTTCATCACTACGGCCACGATGAAAGGCGGATAACACCTCAAAACTCTCTACTGGTCTTCCCTCTTCTGCGAGAGGGCTCCGCCACCATCGACCGTTACCCGAGTTGGCTGATACATGATTTAGAAGATTGGGTCTCGGTCAGGTATTCTAATTGCTGAAAGAGTTGGTTATAAATGGTAAAGTTCATGGAACTAAATAGGAGAAATGACGAAGGGGTAGGTTAGGTTAAAGGTTAGGTGTGAATTAGGGTTGTTAGGACTATTAAGTGGACGGATTAGATTAGGTTTGGGTACGGAATGAAGGCCGTGCAAATTATTGAAGATCGGAGGTTGGAAAAAATGCAACAACCTCTTCTTGAGGAAGAACGTGGTGCTGGCATGTGTCAGCACGGCATAAATCCAAAATATAATTGCATTATAAATAATATAATAAATAATAAACAACGTTATTTTAAATAGGTATAAAAACAAGAAATGTGAATAACTAAATTATCTAAATTATAATGCATTTTACTTATATAAATAATTTATATTTTTGATATAAAAATAAAATATTAATAAATAAAAATATATTATACCTTCTAAATAGTATATATTTTTAATTAAATGTTTTAATAAATAAGGTACCATTTCACATTTTATTAGTTATTATAATAATAAATTAGATTTGCATATATTGATAAATACATGTATATAGACTACATTTCATTTTTTCCCATTTTTTAGGATTTTTATTTATTTAAAATATTAAATAATGATTTTATTTTTGAATTTCATTTTAAAAATGAACTACAAGATCATAAAAATAAATAAAATTATTAAATTTACTTGTACAATAAAAATATGTACAAAATAAAATAAATAGCCCAGAAACCTAGTTGTCATTAGGTCCATAAATCGACCTTTTGCAAACAAACTCAAATTTTGATGAAATCACCTTCGTTAATTAGGTAATTTTATTTTATGAACTTTAAAGGTGAGTAGAGTGAAATTGGAGCTCGTATGAAGACTTTATGATGTTTGGAATTTGGGAAATTAACGATTTGTAACTCAGATTTCTTGGCATATTTACAAGTTGGAATTTTTTATGATTATTATATTTTTATATATTTTTTTATAAACAAAATAGAGAAGAGTTTGGTGAAAAATATGTACATATGAATTAATTAAAATTATGTGAAGATTGTATATATAATATAAATAAATTTGAATTAATGTGTGATATACATGGTTAGTTATTTTTGGTATTTTCTTCCTTATCCCCCCTACTTTATTATTTGTCGACCAATCCATGCTGACTTGGTCTCGGGAATTGGGTTATGTAAATATATCTTTCAACTTTATATATTATTAGTTGTACTGTTCAATATATACATATTTACAGTATGCCTTTTCTTTCTTTTTTATTTTTCTTATTATTTTTCTTTTTAATGCATAAAAATGCATTTTTATTTATGAATGTTTTTTCATAAAAGATGATAATTAATGCATATTTACATGTATTTGTTAAGGAGAAATTCTAATGAATCATGGATTCATCAACCTGATATACTTAAACTTTGGTTGTCCCTTAGCAAACACTTATTTGAAGAATAAGGAAAAAGAAAGAAAGTTAGAATGAATTTGTTTTCCTAAACTAATTCATGAAAACACACAAAGAATATAACTTGATCGGGCCTTAGAATAAGCATTTTGTCAGAGCCTTAATTAGGAGTAGGATTTTAGTCTCAACAGTCCTCAAGTTCCGCAAATCCTTATTCAATTTCACCTCAACAACCAGCTCAAATCCACTTATCCATATCGCTAACTCTTTCAGCCTTGAATTCAATTTGCATTGTGCATGTAACGTGTTATCTCTTCCTACTTAAGGAGGCAAAGAAACCGACCACCCCCGTAATACACTCCCATGGCTTCTGATGAATATGGGATTCATCATTTTAATATATTAATCTTAGGTAAATTCCATGAACAATCATGAAATAAATGTACCTATAATTAATAAATTAACAAAATCACTCTTGTAAATAAAACACTAATTATTGTATATCATTATACAATGTAACTATGAATAAGTTTCACTCATTATTTTATGTAGATAATTAACTCTTTTTTATTTATGTCTTTCCCACTTATTTTGTTTGATTAAAGTTTTAATAAAATATGCAAAAATCTAAATCCAAAGTGAATTAGAAAATCAAAGAAAATGAGTGGTTTTGAGTCTGTGCTAAGAATATGTAAACAAGTCCCTTTATTTTTATTCCTTTATTTTCAATCTCTGCCATCGACTGGACGTCATTACCGCATCAGCTCCTCTTACGCACTGCATCACCTTGCGTGCTTGCACTGACCATCTCGCTCTGGCCATGGATCTCATCCATTACAACAAGCTCCCTTAAACGAGTCAATCATATGAATAGCAAACGCTTGGAGATTCGCTTCTAGATCACTTGCAGATCTGAATCAAAGCACCCAATCGAATCCCTTGTTGCTTGCATCTGGAGAACCGAGATCGATCGATACACTTGATCAAGCTTTGAGTAGAACTCGACAACGAACCAGAAGCCTCACCTGAAGGTGAATTCACCGATTGAGCATCAACAACTGATTCTGCCGATACACGATTAAACTCCATCACCCTGGGCCGTAAAAGAGCTTCTCAACTGCTCCACCGATCCTGCTGCTTAAGGCTTCTCATGCACAACATGTGCGCCTGTGATAGTATCTGAGCAAATTGCGATTTTGTCCCTCGTGTTCTTGATATTTTCGAACATGTCCTTCAGAAGCAAGCCACGTGCATATGCACGTGATCATTCGGGCAAACTGAGAACCCCCCATGCACTTTAGTTATTATTAGCAGGACCTTGGCAGATTCTAGGCACGTGATACAACACGTGCCCACTGGGCTTTTTGCGTATATTCACCTTCTATTTCTGATATTTTACACACACGCGTCAAACTTCATATAATTACAATCTTACCCCTATAAACTACATACATATATAATATACATACATAATAAATAAAATACAAAATTACAAAAATATAATAAAAATATGTATAAATATCTTATTTTACACTATATGCAATATTAAATAAATTTTGAAAATAATAATATTTTCCATTTTTAATAAATCAATTAAAAATATAACAAACTTTAAAAAAATTTAAAAAATAAAACCGCCTTTAAAAATATAATAAAAATTAACTTTATTATATTTTACTCTATTTTACATAATAAACAAAAAAATAAAAATCAAACATTAAAATCAATTAAAAATTCAATATATATAAAAACTTTAAATATTCATAACTAATTCAAGAAAATTCATATAAAAACGCACAACCTATCATTTTAAAGATAAATTCACCTACTCGTATATAAGAATAAAATAATTTTTTCTACTATTTTCTATTTTGAAAATAAAAAATACCTCATAGTTTTTAATAAAAACATTATTTTTCACCTTAAAAATAAACCAAACATTATAAAAATCCTAAAAGTTCCGTAAAACTTCATAAAAATAGAAAAATGAATTAAAACATAGAAAGAGAAAGATAAAAATCAAATTAAAAAGGCATTTTCTAAAAATAATAAAAAAATCATAAAATACTAAAAAATCACAAAAACAATATAAAATTCTTTAAAATTCAAATAAAAATCCAGAAAATACCTAAAAATAAATAAAAATTAGGAAACCCTAATAAACCTTAGTTTCTATAATTTAACCTTAATCGTTAGTAGTTTTCCTCCCTGATTTCGACACTCCTGTACAATCACCATACATCAAAGTTTAGGAGTATAAATAAAATTAAATTAACTCAAAATTGATCTTTTTCTGCAAAAAAAATCACCTGGTCGATTTAGTGACATTGTTCTTCTTGTAGAATAGTAGATCAGGTGGTTTTTCATTTTCTCATTACTATCTTATATATGATATCCCAATAGGTCACAGAAGCAACTAGTGCATCAAGAGGATATTGAAGAAGAAGAGGAAGAGGAAGAAGAGACTAATCATGAAGAAGAAGTTCGAAAGTATGCAAGGTTCAAAGAAATGGAAAAGGAAAACAAAGAAATCTAAATAGAGTTTGATCTCAAAGATTTTTCAAGGAAAGAAGAAATGAATATTATGTTTTTCTTAATAGTGGAATAGAGAATGTCTTTATATTTTATGAACTTTTATATGGTGTTTAATGTGTATTATCTATGTACAATATTTTTAACTTTTGTAATGACTTTTTTATATGTTTCATGTCAAAAAAAATATAATTGCTAGGTCTAGGTTGTTTTTTAATTATTTACTTTCATGCAGATGATATAATAATTACATGGTCTATCAATCAGTCGTCATCGAATTAATATCTCAGGTATGATCTTCGACGATTCTTTTAAATACATGCAGTGATTTAGATCATGTATTGTTCGATGGAGCTTCAAATAATCGACGAACCTGTAAATTTTTTTGCCAGGTTCCCAAGTACAAGAATCATTGGAAATGTGCATGCATGGGGGCGAGCACATGTCTCGTCCAACTTATGGGCGGCCACTAGGAATGCACATGTGCTCGCCCACCTCGACATGTGTCTAGACCAGTTGCGTGCACAGGTCGAGCGAACACATGTGCTTGCCCATCCCTTGGGCAAACACATGACGATTACTCAACGAGAACTGGGCGAGCCAAATTGTGCTCATCGATCATGCATTTTTTGTAGTGTACCTCTACCACAAATGATCCATCACTCTTGATCGCACTATATATCCATTAATTGCCTCCAAATGAGTGAATCTAATATTACAATCAAAGATCTAGAAAATCAAAGATGAAAATATGTGATCCGTACACTATAACTCATCCATAGAGCATATTAAAATCCCAATCCAATCTCCTAGATCATTTTCATTTACCTATAATTGATAACGTTCTTGATAGCAACTCATGAACACCAACTTGATTTAAATGAATGAACTAACCTCTTTCACGGTAAAAAAGATGGAAAGTATTTTCCATAATTTATTCTACTTCTTCCTTTATCTCTATACCTACTTGAACTTTGATTTGGACTCTTCAAACCTACTGGTGGTTTCACACCACCACCATGCCTTATACCTTTTATGCATCAACGAGGCATATCGATGCCCCTCTTATTGCAACCACATGTTTCGATTATGGCATCGTAATGCATTGTCGTTGTGCCTCCTTGCATCACCATGTGCCCCTATGTGCAACCGGTATCGCTTACATGTTACAAAGTATCTCCTTGTCCACCATAATTTATTGTGGTTGTCGTGTATGGTGTCCTTGTGCACTTATACTACATCTCTGTCCAGTACTACAACTTGTTACAACATTGTATGCCCCCTCATAATGTTGACAAAGCTCCACATGATGCTTGACCCTTAGTTGCTTTCACGGGAAAGGATCATCTATTGTAATGGGTTTTACAACAGAGGTGTTGTATTCCCTTGTTGTATTCCCTTTCTTTTTTGTGATTTTCATTTTGAATATCCAACCTTATGAATTATATCTTCTACTAATGTTCCACATATCTTCCAAATTTCGCTCAAATCCGAGGCCATTTGCTATTTTATCTTAATAGTAAAAAGATCTGGTTCCTTTAGATGGGATTTAAGTTGCTTAAATATCAACCGGACCTTCAACCATTAAGATAAAATAGCAAATTGCCTTGGATTTGAGCAAAATTTAGAGGATATGTGGCACATTAGTAGGAGATATAATCCATAAAGTTGGATTTTCAAAATGAAATTCACAAAAAAGAAATTACAACATATCTGCTGTAAAACTCATTACAATCGATGCTTAACTAATCAACCTAGCAAGAAAATAAGCAAGAAGACGATACACGAATTTGGCAATGCACGGACAACTCTCCCAATCACTAAACAAGAAAAAAAAACACCATAATGGATAAACAATATAACATATTATTTTCTATGTTCCCTTGCTCCCACTCTCTCTTTTCTCTCATATTCTATGTACAAATTCAATGTTTGTACCCCTCTATTTATAAACCCAAACATTAAAAACATTTTACTTGGAAATAACTAAACTAGGAATCACTCTTGTAAGACTCTAAATATGAACACCAACTTCACAAGTTCTTCTTTCTTGAAGCAACCCCAACTTGTTTGAGTGCATCATAAGGACATCCCTAATAAGATTATGTCTATATTTAGAACTTGAGAGTTCACGACAATGAACTGCATGCTCCCCAAAGACGTCCAGGCAATATTTGTGGCATACTGGACATGCCTCATCAACTGAGAATAGAGGAATCATAAGACGATATCTGAGAATAGTACGATACTCCATAGGTGATATATGCATTCCAAGGTCATCAATAGGAATAGCTAGAAGGAAGTCTCGATCATGGTTAGATTGTAAACATCGAAAAATTACCTTTCATCTAGCAGTCATGTCAAACTCAACTTTAATTTCTTTAACAAATTTGCTAAAAAGGAAACTCGACAAAGCATTATGGGCTTTAGGGGGGATGGTATCCTTGTTAGTAAAACAAGTAAGATCTAGAGATGGAAGTGTGACACGTAGGCCCTCCAAGGCATTTAGAAAATAAGAATCCATATCATGTATCCCATTGTCTCGTAAATGTGGTCTTGGAGCACCCAAGATTGAGCTTTAGAGGCCGCAAAGGTATATGAAGAAGCCACAATAGTGGAGTGTAGACCTAAGCCACCAAGCCTGATGGGTAGGATGCCATCCGCCATTGAAGGTCACCAAAGAGAGGGTCTCCATAAATCACGATATCCTCAATAGCTCCATGTATGCATGTCCTTAAGCCAAACATGAGCTTAGTTGAACCCATACAAGATCGTAATAAAATAAGCTTACTTTGTGGATCATCCAACTAAGGAAGTAATTGCGTTAAGTCAACAGCTCTGGCAACCCTCCTCATAGCCAAGTCTTCAACTAATCATCTGTCCCTACTCACCGCACCTCCAAGTAATCTCACTCATAGCATAGGACTCCCAATATCCAAGGGAAAAAACCCTTTGCAATCCTTCTATCCATCACAAGAAGGCCATAAAAGCTTAGTTTTTTTTATATTCAGAATAAGCCCCATCTTTGAGCCTTTGCGTTGTATAATGACAATCACCTTGGCCACCTCCAATGTATCCCTGATGATAGTCCGATCATAAAGATTCAGGCATGGAGAAGGAGTTCACAATTATTCTGATCTCATGAATAAGTGGGTGCAATGCAAGAGAAATTAGAAGTGGGTCTAGGGGATCACTGATGAATATATGATTCATCTCTCTAAAAGATGAAATTAGAGCTTCATTCTTAAGACTTTCCTTGCATTTAATAAATTAAATTGCATTTCTATCATTCATGCAAATGAATTTAATAATCATGCTTTTATCATGCATACTTGCATTTAATAAGAAGCCAAAATCCTTGTACATAATTGATGAATTCATGATTGTCACTCTTTATTCTTTTATTTTAGCTTAATTTTTTAGCAAAAACATCTATAAATAAGTGCAAATACAATAAATTGTCATTGTGCATACCTTTGTTAATATTCCATAATTAGCATATATTTTCCAAAATAAAAGAACAAAGAGAAAAAAAGAAAAAAAGGATGCAATTATGTAATAAGTACAGACTGACCCAAACCCTGAGAGAAGGTCAATAATTGGCCTAATCGACATGAATGAAGTAGGGGGAGATAGGGTCCTATGATGCCTATATTTGTTATTAATTATTTTAAATTATATTTTGTGTATATTATATTTTTAAACACTTGTACATACCTCCAAAACTAAAATAAAAATAATAAAACATAAAATAAAGCAAAAAGAAAATCAAAACTCAATTGTACATTAGCCACACTTGTAAATATTGTACATAATACCTATTTATTTAATAACTTTATTTAATTTGTAAAAATCGAAAAAAAAATTATACTCTTTAAATTATGTTATAAATAAGTAAAATACAAAATAAAGTAGATTTTCATAAAAATAATAAAATAAAAGAATAAAAATATATATGTATACTATACTTGTACATAATACCCCATGTTGTATATACCGCATATATGATGTCATAAAAATAATCAAAATTCACAGAAAAAATCGTTTGCAAAATAATAAACATTTTTCATTTTATTTATTTTTATTTGAAATTCTTTTACTGTTTTTTATCTATTATTCTTTGATTTATTAGAATCCAATTTTCTGATTGGTTGACCCGGGTTTGTTGACCTGGGTCAACTCTTCCTCCCAATCGGGTCAGGCCCGAATCTGCTTCGCTGGAGCTCCTTCTCTCCTGTTTTTAGCCCGACTCCGACCTCCTCCTGTCTTGAGATTCGGACCCAAGATTCCTCATAGATTTGAGATTCTCACGGATCCCTTTGTTGGCCGGATCTCCCTAGGATTTTGCGTACCCTTCCGATCTTTCTGGAACCCTGAGACTCCCTATAAAGTATAACCATCACCACCCTAGCTCCACAGCTTGTGCCTCGCACCACCACATCCCTTAGACACCTTCAAGAGAGTGACAACTCCTCAAAGATCCCTTCGGAGCTCGATTTGGTGCCATATTTGGCCGCAGCTAACTACATGGCCAAAATACTCTGCCGCGTGAAGCCTCCTCTGCCTTCCGCAGCCCAGTCGAGGCCAGAACCCCGCCGTCCATTCCGCAGCTCGTCTCCAACCATCATAGGATACCCAGGTACCCTCTACTCCACTTCTCGTTTGTCGTTCATCTTGATCATTCCATTCTTCATCGTCGCTCCTCCACTTGCTTCGACCAACTGGGCGGAGCCCCATCCTATCCATATACCCGCTCAGATCGATACTTTGACTCACCCATCACCTTCCAACGCATCCCGATCCCCCTCTATCCTGCTAATCGGAATAGGATTAGGATAGGTTCCCTCCTCCGCCTCCATCGGGAACCAAAGCTCCACTCCCCTTCGTTTCTCTTCCTGTTTGCAAGCAATAACGTGACCGGAGTAGGGTCCCCGGGTCCTTCTTCCCGTCGTAGGTACCAATATGCATGAGGAAGCGTTATTTGAGCTTCACTCCATGTGGCAAAGCAGCTCCAGGTAGAACACCACTATCTTGGCCATCCGAACATCAACTGCTTCATCCGAGCCCCCTGGCTGACGTGGAGAAATTTCACGATGGTGTTGGACCCCATAGCGACTTCAACGGACCCGTGGATCACCTTCCCTATTTGGTTGAAGCTCGCCTGAACTGAGTTCGTACAACACCCCCCTTTGCTGTTCTATCTGGAGATGGAGCTCCAGATTAGATTAGGCCCATATGATAATGCCCAACACTTGGTCGTCTGATCAGACCTAGTCTCTTATTTGTGTCGCCCGACAACTTAGCCTTACATACCGTTGAATCAGACCTGACGTGTCATATCTGACCACACGTCCCCGACATAACCAGAATCGTCAGATCAGCTTTGCAGTGCCTTATCACGACTGTACGCATCAGACACCCCATACGCCCGACACATACCCCAACGAAGGGTATATTTCACTTTCTCGATTTCCTTTCATGCTATTTCCATTTAGTCCAATAAAAATAATGTGTAGTTGCAGTAAGACCCCTATATTTCTTATTATTTGGATTTTAGTCCACTTGAGTTGTAGTCATGTGCCCCCGCACACACTTTTTGGGTTATTTGCAATATTTCTCTTGAACTTATTGCTGGTTGTGGAATGAATTTAATGTTTTGAAAATTGCATTTATACCATTGTGAGTCTGGTTCATGTGATGCACATGTGCTTGATGGGTTAATTGCATAGAGCCCCTCGAACTTTCAATACTTATTATCTGCTAGGCCCATAAAATAATTGCAGATTGGTCCCTATAGACTATTTTAATTACATGTCTTTTATTTAGAGAAATAAATATTAACTTAATTCCAAAAATTACTTGAAAATTATTTATTGCTCTTGATTGCACATATTATTTATGGTGATTTTTGCTTGTTAGTTTTCGTGCATTTTCTATTATTAATAATTCAAAAATCTCCTAAAAACCCCTATTTGTTTTGGAAAATTCATAAAAATTTGAAAATCATCTAAAATTTCCACAAAATTTTTCTGTAGTTGTATTTCATTGCCTTTTAACTTCAACATTAATTTTATTGAAAAATACTTTGTGAAAACCTAAAAATTTGCAAAATACTTGAAAATTATATAAAATAAAGAGAAATCAAAAATATTTATTTCAGTTCATGTTTGTAGATATTTTACTCTAGTTTGTTTTAAAAAATAATTTCCAAGATTTTTGAGCTTTTTACTTATTTTTAATTTTGCAAAACATTCCTAGTTGTGCAATGTTTATTACTTTTCTCAATGTTTGATTTTTAGAAAATTACAAAAACATCCAAAAAATACATAAAAAATACAAAAAAAACTAGAAAACCTATAAAATCGAAAAATATTTTTATTGCATTTTTCTAAGCATTTTTTACTTACTTGAAAAATACAAAAAGATTGTATGTGTGTGTGTGTTCTTTGTTCATTGTGCTCATTTCCTTTACCTTGAAAAATTAAAAATTTGAAGAAAAAAACTAAAAACCACTAAAAAGCCCTTCATTTTCGAAATCCACTACTTAGTGTATAACTGCACTCCTTGAGTTCGACCTTGGTCGCTATACCAGGTTAATAAAAGTAACAAAACTGCTAGATTTGATTACTTGATATCTTAGTGGTTTATTTTCTCGTTGACTGATTTCGTTGATTTAGGACAACAACAATTACTTAATTTAATCTACCTAATCAGCTCGAAAATTGCTTCATCAGAATGGTGCCGTTGCCGGGGAGCATGGCTAAGTAGTGGTTCGTTTATTTTTGTTTATTTTTACTTCTCTCTTTTATAATTGTTTCTGAACATCTTCTGTTTTGATTTTCATGCGAGGTACCACTTGGAGGACGACTCGGTCTGCTTGGGAGGGACCCGTACCTGAAGAGGAGTAGAGGAGTAATTATATTATATAAAATTTCCTTAGTTTTTTTCTTGCAAAAATTCTTGTAATAACTTAGATTTGTGGACACTCTTGAACTTGAACATTATTCAGGGTCTGTTTCACCGAATGTCGGTGCACTCGGGGACCTCATCGAGTTTTTTTCACTATTTTCTCCTTTTATTTTTATTTGTTTCACGAGGTTTTAGCCCATAGACTTAGGTTTTATTCTGGTTGAGCTCGGTAGCAACTAAGATCCAAACACCCTAATAGAATATCTGTTCCTATAGATCACACTTTGGACTTAGTCAAATAAAAAGCTAACTTAATTGGACTAGAGACCATGGGCCGAGAGAGGCTGTATATAAAAGTTGCAGGACCCACTATGATGGGCACCGATCGGCATCTATGAACAGACTCAGGTTTCTTTTCTGATTAGTTAGCTCCAGTTCTTCCCAAATAAAGGATGATTTCCTCATGCATCATTTAGATTACTTTAATTCCTGTCTTTAAATTATACGCGGATTATTTTGTATGTAGATTGCTGGATCAAGGTACGTATTTCTTACTCTGCATGCGTCATTGATTTCATCATCCATCGGCTTTTCCATCTGCCTCCCCCTGTTTTCTTGGACTTAAATAAAAAGGAAATCAGAAAATTAATTAGACATTATCTTTATTTAGAAAAATACCTAAAAAGAGATAACCAATAAAATCGGGACTACTAAAGCATACCTGACCTAAAATCTAACTTCACTCAAAAAAATTATTTTGGGGAGAGTAACCCCTCCTTGTCTGATTTTAATGCTAAGAGTTGAGCGACACACACACACTAGGATAGAGCCGCACCTGAAATTTCTTCAGACTATCGGTTCTAAAAAAATGATTAGGTATTCTCCAGTGAGGAGTTTCAGGTAGCCGATAAACGGTTTGAACTTCCTTAGCAGAGTGGGTGGTTTAGAGGACATTGCGTAAGGCTCCATCCTCAAGTAAATCGGGTAGCCGGAAATCGTCCGTACTTACACCCATACTGGCTAGAAATAGGCGCAACTAGTTGTAAGAATCCAAGCCAGTCTCCAGGGAGAATCGGGCTCCTAACAACTCATTAACTCTCTCTATAAGATTGGATTATCACCTAATGAAATTTGACAAGATAAACGACCACGCTTTCACAGTCATCATATTGTGTTGAGTAGGTGAATAAGGGGTTTGTTTTCTCATCCTTCTTTAAGTCCAGATCAAATCTTCATAAATCCCCAGATCAAGATGATGGGAAGGAGGTCTCTTAGACTGCCCTTGGTAGCACCGCTTTCCAGCACTCCTCCCTTTCATCTGGGGAAGCTTCAGACATCTCAGACCCATTCTCTAAAATTGAATTCACTTCCACCATGTTCCCCCTCGATCACCCTTCTTCCACTCCTGAGGTATAGTCAGACAGGCCAGCACAACTATACATTCATTTGACAGCATCTGAGCTAGGGTCTTTTGCCTTTGCAAAGACCGGAGAGATGTCCAATGATGATAGAATAGATGACTAGCCTCAGACTTCATCGTTCGTATTGGACCAGGCAGCCATCAACAACATGATGCTAGCTTCCTTGAAGACCATGCAGAGAGAGATCAGGGACCAAGGGATATTCATGGTAGAAGTGAGGAGAGAAATCACACAGATGCGAGCTGGGCGAGAAGAACCAGACATACCAGCCGGTGGGGAGAGATACCATGCTAGGAGGGTCGAGTAGATGATAGACGCTAGGATGAGCCGTACAATCTAGGTAGACTGGCCCGCACCATGAGGTAGTTACACAACCCTAGTGCGACCCTCACACACCGTTGGATCCAGCTGCCTCCCATCTTGGGGGACTTCGAGCTTCGCCCCCAAGCGATCCAGCTTCTGCCCAAGTTCCATGGGCATGTCACCGAAGAGCCCCATCTCCATCTGCAAGAATTTGAGATGATTTGCAGCATCGCCCATGATAGATTGGTGGACGAGGATACCATCAAGTTGATCATCTGCCCATTCTCCTTGGTTGATTGAGCAACCTACTAGCTGAAACACTTGGGGAGGGTTGTCACTACTTGGGAGCAGCTCCGGACTGACTACTTGAACAAGTACTATCTACTCGACTGGACCAACGCAACCAGAGCCATGATCAGCAACTTCACTATGATCCCAATGAAAAATTCCATGAAGTATGGGATCGCTTTAGAGAGCTCATCGACAGGTGTCCCCACCATGAGATCAGCAAGCCCAACCTCATCCAGAATTTCTTTTGTGGGCTGACACCTAAGCTATAGGGGCTACTGAACGCCTCGTATAGAGGTTCCTACTTCGCCAAGGATGAAGACCAATTCTGGGCCATCTATGAGTAGATGACCGAAAACTACATTGTGATGTCCCTGACTCAGGGGAAGCCTTCCCCGTAGGAAATTTCATACCAGAGGATAGCAATCATTGAGGTTGGTCCTTCTACCTCTTCTAAGGCAGCAACATTAGCAGAGTCTGCAGCTGTCGATATGGGCATCATCAGCCAGAAGTTGGACCAGATATAGATCATTGAAAAGAAGGCGTTCCAGGGCCTTGACAAGCTCAATAAAACTGATGATCTGGCCCAAACTCTTGGTGACCTGAAGATCTAGATCATATGTCTCAAAGAGGTACAAACGACTTCTCAACCCCATTCCAGGTCACGAGCTGATCTAGGGAGTAGTTCTTCTCAGCCTTCCGCCTCATATCATCAGGTTCGTCACATTCAGGTGGAACAAATTCAGCCACTCCCGCAGTACCAGTTGCCACCACCTCTTTCAGATACTCAATTGGTGATGTATCATCCGGATCAGCCCTTGGCATCTCTTCCCCCACCAATCCATGATCAGCAAGAGCCGTTGATGGAAGTTGACGTGATCTGGTACTCCTGGTACCAACCACAATATGGGATCCGTCGTGACCACCTAGGCTTCTGATGGTCTACTGGAGGCACCTCATCCCAGCAGCAGCCTCTGGCACAGGCAGGGCAGGGCGCCCAACCACAACAACCCCAGTATTCCCAGCAGCAGCAGCAGGGTCCTCGACCCTAGTATCAAGGTCAACAGTGGAGGCAGGAATAGCCTCATCAGCAGTATCCCCAGCCTCCTTTTCCTCACTACCAACATCAGCAGAGCCAACCTCATTTTCAGCAGGGTAACTCATCCAGTTCTCATACACACTCATATGAGAATCCAACTCTTGACGATCTCGCCCACGTGTTGTCCGAGAAGCAAGCGACCTTCCGACGAGAGATGGATGAGTTCCGATAGGAGATGAGAGAAATAATCAAGGGCAAGGCATCCATACTCGCTCAGATTCATCCTAACCTGAATAATCTGAAGAGAAAGTCTGAGCAGGTACAGTCGATAGAGACCGACTCTCCTAGTGATATTTTGGATGGCATTCATTATTTATTTGATAATGATTTTGTGACACTTAGGAGCGATAAGAAGCCAGCCAACGATGACTCTTCTAGGTGACACCCCATTGCAGTTTCTAGGGCATCAGATGGAATCAGGAGCGATGTTGATGACGCTAACCATGATGATGATGGTTGTACTGATGCCACCAAGGATGATGATCTTGATGAACAACTGCATACTACCCTTGTTAATTTAATCAAATTAATGACCGTGACATTCGTTGTAGTCAGGTAAATACAGACTAATCAAAAACCACTTTAATTAATGTTCAATTAATTTCGAGCGGCAAATTTATTTTATTTGGGCAAGCCCAAGGTTGAACTCAGGGAAGCAGCTATCTCCTTAGGTAAATTTTAAGCAAATTTCAGAGGTCGGATTTTCAGAAGATAATTTTGGTATTTTTCAACAATTTTTATGCAATTTAAAAGAAAGACAATGTAATATCAGGTTAGTTTACAAGTTAAATCAGAAATGTAGTCAAATTAAGTACAAAAATTATGAAACTTGGCCAGAAGGTGAAATGTAATGAAATTAAGCTACACTATTTTTTTGGATTTTTCTGACACTTTATGAATATAATGCGAATTAAAAATGAATGCAAGGTGATTTTTACAAAATTAATTTTAATAAATACCAAGACACATTATTTCTAGATGTAAAAATTATCCTGGATAGATCCAAGTGATGAATCCAGAAAAATTGGTAAACCTAAAATTCTATGTGAATTGGACATATTAAAAATAGATTAAGGAAATCGCAAATTAATTTATTTAGGCCTCGGGATGTGTGCAAATGAAATGATTTCTGGGCACAATGTAAACTAAATTATCCTAAGTCTAATGCAAATTTTTGATAATTTTTGGAGTAACAGAGAATTTACCATGAATTAAAGGCATCAAATGGGCAAAATATGGAAAATTTCACCAATTTAATGATAACAAAATCCACTGATGTCACAAAAATTAGACAAGTCGCATACGAAAGAGGACAAGTTAAGCTGCACAATGCAATTTTTAGAACTTAAAAATGATGCTAAATGGGCACCTAAATATGCGTGCAAAAACAGAGACCAATTTACAATTACAGAAAATAAAATTGCTAAAATTCAAACATGCTGATAGGGACTCAAATGCAATTACCTATAATGCTAGGGACATGTATGCAAAATGCCCACTGAACACGTGCACCTCACGTGGTGCTCTTGGCAGGGACTGATATGCAATTTTCAAAACCTCCAGGGGCCTCGGTGTAAAATACCCAGACCACACGTGAGAAATGCGTGAGGTCCTAGGCTCGGGAGATGTCGGAGGCTCGGAGGCCGGCTTGGGGGTGCTGCAAGATCGGGCGTGGCTCGGGACAACTTTGGAAGCTCCGAGCCTAATGGTCGGGAAGGAGGCTCAGAGGAGGCGACGTGGCGCTCGTTGAAGCGTTCGATCGAGGCGATCCAACGGCTACTGATGGATGGTACGTGGCGCACTTGGAACTGTTAGATCTAGAGAAGATCCAATGGAGGATGAGGGCTCCTGAGATGAAGCGACGTGGACGAACGAGGGCCGTTGGATCAAGATGAATCCAACGACATCTGGAGCTCAGGGAAGCGGCGACATGGCGTGATCATGAGCGTGAGATTCTCCTGATCCTACGACGGCGGGTTGATGGCGACATGGCTCGCTCAGAATCGCCCGATCATGGAGATCATACGGTTACTGTTCTTCGTGCTCAAACAGTCCGCCGCCTCCTGCGGCGGAGGTGGCTGTGCTCCGGTGAAGCCCTCCTGGCTCCGCCTCTTCTTCCTGTAGTCGATGAAGCTCACATGCGGCTCCTAAATAGTTGGTGATGATCGGGGAAGTGTCGGGGAGTCGTTGGAGGATCTGGATGGGACTGAGGAGGTCCGTTGGTCAGAGGCGATGAATGTCGAGGGAGCTCCGGCGAGGCGTCCGACCAATGAAGGAATTAGTTCCTGCAGAGGTTAGCCTGATAGCCGAGGCATGCAAAGTGTTTGTGGGGTGATGGTGAGTGCGGAGGGAGGCCTGGAGTAGAATGAAGGTGGTCCAGTGGTGCTGCTTCGCCAAGGTGGTGGAGCTCTCGTCAGAGTGAAGTGCGATGTGTAGTCGGGGCAAATGGAGATGTGCGCGAAGATGCCAACTCCGAGGCGGATCTTGGAGGATGGTCAGACGAGAGCTAGAGTGGTCGGAGGAGGCGAATACAATTTGAGAAAAATAAAGAAAATAAAGATAGAGATCGAAGGGGGAATGGATGGTTCTACCTGGGGATTGGAGCTCGGAGTTGAGCTCTTGGTCGTCGCTCGAAGGCCGGTTGGTGTCCTGAGCTCGTGCAGCTCACAGGAGGGGCTGCAGCTCGACGAGGTTGGCCGTGGATCTCGCCGGAGAAGAATCTTTATCTTCGCTCAGATTCTGACCTAATTACTTTCACTAATAGGTGGATTTAAGCTCGGGGTTTCTCTCTGTAGTGGCGGATGGGGTCGACGATCGCCGGTGGCGGAGTATTTATAGGTTGGAGGTGGAGGTCGAGGTGATGGAGGGCGAGGTTGGTGGAGGTCATGGGACGACGTGGGTGCGGTTTATGGTGATCATGGAGGTCGTCGAGGATGAGGGTAGAGTGGCATACGAAATGGAGGTCACATGAGGCGGAGAGGGTGGCCGGAGTGGTGCCAAAAATAGAAACATGGCGGCTCACGCGCAAGGTGGACGACGTGGGTGCGGGCCTTGTGGGAGGTAGAAGATGAAGTTTGGACCGTTGGATCGAGCAATCCAATGGTCAGAAGAAGGGCACGAGAGGAGGGCTGGGATTATATCTAGGGAGGTCAGATCGATGGGCGCAGGGCACACCACGTGGCGGGCGGAGGGTGTGTCGCTGGCGTGCGGGCGGGATGAAGTCTTGAGGACCTGATCATGCGATCCATGAGATGCCACATGGCGTGCTAGGACTTAGGCAGAGACGGACGGTCGTGATGATGGCTGGTCTTTGATCGAACGGTAGAGGGGTTGGGGAAGAAGAGCGGCTGAGATGGAGAAGATCGGGCGGAGTAGGAAGTGATGTGTGGCGGCCTGAGGGAGCGGCGCTAGCGAACGGTCCTGATTCAATCTAAGCTTGATCGGATGGAGTGGGTTAAAGGAGAGATGAATGGTGGAGATGAGGAGAGAATAATAAGAATCGAACGACCGAGGAAAAGGGACGCGTGGCGCGGAATGGAGCGGGCCGCGTGGCGCAATTAGAGGGCGCCACGTGGCCTGCTCTGAATGGCTGGAAGAGAATGGTGAATTAGAGAGAGAAGGAGGCAGAATTTGGAAAAACGCAAAACATGAAAGTTGTAGATCTCATTGAGATCAACAAGTTTCATGTTGACTAAAAATGGAGATGAGGTCAGATAAGATACAAAAATACAAGGGTACAAATATACATACATATAGTACACAAAGGGGCCCAAAAACCCAAGTTTTGCATACGAGCTCCGATTTAAATGAAATTGATCTCATTTTGAAGGTCTCTGAATGTGTATTAATCTTAAAGTGAGTGGACCTAGATCGGAGGTGTATGAGGTAGATATTTGCATTCTAAGTTCTGGGGTCTCCAACTGGGTTTGGGATTTTTATTGGGTATTTTTACAAGATGAAAACCATGCCCCTTTTCCTTGTATTATTAGTTAATGATATACACAGTATAGGGTTAGTTTTATTGTATTTTAGTGGGGTATAAAATATAGGTATATACGTGAATAATGGTGAATATTTTACAAGTAAATTAGGCTTCTTATTTAAAGCAAATATGGATGCTAAAATGCATGTATTATGTATGCATGGATGTATGCTAATTATGCAAGATAAAGGAAAATATGCTGCTAAATACTTGAGAACAAGACTCTATTTTCAACTTTTAGAGTGATGAATTATAGATTCATCAACCCCTATACTTAAACCTTACTCGTCCCCGAGCAACTAAATGAAATGCAAGAGTGAAATGATTTTGGGTTCCATACCAAGGTCATGAATAAAAGTTGAAAATGGAGCTTGACTTGACCTTTGGATTAAATGTGTGGTGGAACCTCATTAGGATATGAACTTAAGACCTAACAGACTTCAAGTTCCTCAAGTCTTCTATTCAAGACTCCTCAATAGTCAGGTCAGAACAAATCCTCATACGTAAATTTCTAATGACTATGATTCTTACTTGTACTGTGTAAGTGCAAAATAGCTCTCCACATCAGAAATGGCTCAGAACCAGTCTCCTCTAACAAGGTAACTCTAATTACCCAGTCCAGTAACTCTTTCCTCGAGGAGCGGGGTATTCCCTTCTAAGTTCAAGTGCGACCAGCTCAAGAGGAGGGGGTAGAGAAAAGAATGGACGGTACCAGTGTAGCTACCTATCCCGAGATGCCTGACTAGTGTAGCCAAGTCATCCAGTTGCATTTTCTTTGCTAATATACATACTCCGACAGGTTTTTTTTTTTTCACTTGGACCTGTCTGATTTTTTGGAGTTTTTGCATTTTTTAGTACTGTATACAAGGTGCAGCATGTACATCATGAGTTTTCCCTCTTGAGCCAGTAGACTATCCCTCTTTTGAAGCATTATTGCAACCCACAGCGTCCCGTCCTTAGATGTCAACATCACCAGACTAGGTTGAGATGCACTACCCTCCCTAGAGGAGGACGGATGTTTCCACCCGTGTGCTACTTTAAGCTAAAGGATTCTACCTCCTCACCACCTCATCAATAAAGAGCTATGTGCATAGTGCTTGTCCAAGTTAGGTCATTATCTAAAAGAATCATGCGTGTGCACGAGATATTCTACTTAGACTGATTAAGATGACATGTGAACATAGACTTGCGGATTCAAAGAATTAAGTCACTTGACCCGAGAAATCTTAACTCCAGCTCCTATAAGGTTCCTATGAAATTAGGTGGATTAAGGCCAAATCAAGTCCTTCCTCAACATCTACTCATAACTTCGTTCAGAACCCACTAGCTTTTCACCTTGCATATGCAAGATATGCAGATGAGATGTAGATGACATGCTATGTAGATGAATGAAATGCAAGACTCTTTTTCTTTCTTTTTCTTTTCAGATGCAGAGATGATGTGCAAGAGTAAATAAGAAGCCATTGATTTTGATTTTTTCATCATTTTTTTAACTCTGGTATACCTCATATGGTACAGATTATACAAGTATTATATATGTATTTTACAAAAAAAAAATTCTCCATTTTTACCCATTCCATAATTATTGCATAATATATACAAAAATACGTGAAAGTACGAGCTATGGGTAAAGTATATATGTAATATATACACGCCCCCTATACTTAGCACGTGTTATGTCCTCAGAGCACGAAAAACGAGGAAGAAGACATAGCTCGTGCTAAGAGTAAGAGAGACAAAGGAGCAAAAATGTATAGAAGTCGTCCTGCCCCCTATACTTAGGCTCTTGAAAGCCTAAGTGTAGAAGAAGATCAAAAATGGGGTGGACGAGGTCAAGAGGGAAAGTGGATGAATATATGTACAAGGCAGGCATCGGTCTCCCTTATACTTAAGCTTAGGTCAGCCTAAGTATAGGACTGGAGTGAGTGCGAGAACCGATGAGATCTAGAGAATGTACAATGAACGATCTCAGGTGACTCTCCCCCATACTTAGGATCTGGTCATCCTAAGTATAGTCGTAGATGAAAATATATGAAGTTGGGGGTGAGTAATCAGAGTCGTGGGAGGGAGAGGAAGAATGTACAGGAGTGATGGATATGTACAAGGATTGCGGTCTGAAACTTTCCAGATGCTGTTGATGGCTAGAGTTCATTGTTGTAAGGTCTCATGCACGGCTCGATGTGTATCTGTTGAATCTGTCTCGCGCATGAATACAATCTCCTCAACATGGACTAACTGTTCATTGGGTTCGATGAAGTGCTTCAAAAGTTATCCATTTACTAGGAATGTCGGTGAGTCATCTGTGAGATCTGATATCTCAACACATCCCCTATCATGCACCGCACGGACAATGAATGGGCATGTCTACTTGGATTTCAGCTTGCCTTGGAAAACCTTCAATCTTGCATTAAACAACCATACCTTCTGTCCAGGAACAAAGGTCTTTCGTCTGATATATCTATCGTGCCAACGCTTTACTTTGTCCTTGTACACCAAACTGTTGTCGTATTCTCGGTTTTTGACTTCCACAAGCTCATTCAGATCCATTTCTCTCTGTTTCTGCCCTAGGTGTGTGTTCCAGTTGACCTTCTTGATTGCCCATTCTGATTTGTGCACTAATTCTGCGAGCAAATGGCACGGCTTTCTGAATACCATCCGGAATGGGGAGGTTCCTAACGGTGTCTTGTAAGCTGTCCTATAAGCCCACAGGACTTGATCCAAGATCTGAGACCAGTCCTTCCTGTCTGGGTAGACAAGCTTCTGCAATATGGTTTTCACCTCCCTATTCGACACCTCAGCCATACCATTAGTGTGTGGGTGGTAAGGACTAGTGACACGGTGTTCGATGTCGTAATCCTTCAAGAGCTTCTTCACATCTCTATTTACAAAGTGGCTACCCCCATCTGATATCAACATTTTGGGGATCCCGAACCTAGAGATGATATGACCTCTAATGAATTTACAGACAGTCCTGCTATCTGCGGCTAGGGTTGGGATAGCCTCCACCCATCTGGACAAATAATCTACCGCAAGAAGGATGTATTTAAATCCGTGGCTAACAGGGAATAGGCCCATGAAGTCGATGCCCCAGGCGTCAAAGACATCACAAATGATGACAGACTGCATTGGCATCTCATCCTTGGAACCAACGGTTCCTCCCATTCGCTGGCACACTGGACACGACTTTGCAAAGGTGATCGCATCGTGAAACAGAGTCGGCCAGTAGAAGCCACACTGAAGTACCTTCCATGCGGTCCTCTTCCCGGAGTGGTGTTCTCCTACCTCCAGACTGTGGCATAAAGAAAGGACACTCTGGTATTCCTCCTGAGGAATACACCGTCTCCAGACACAATCCGGTCCTTCAAAGAAAAGGATCAGATCCTCCCAATGGTAATGTCTAGAATCTGACTTCAGTCAGTCAATGTGGATCTTGGGCCAATCTTCGGGAACCTTCTTAGAGACAAGATAGTTCACGATATTGGCATACCATGGGAGTGAGTCGACAACAAAAATCGGCTCGTCGGGGAAGGAGTCTCGAATCGATGAATCCTCAGAAGTATTAAGATCCTCGAGACGGGAGAGGTGATCAGCTACTACGTTCTTCTTTCCAGGTTTATCGCGAATGTCCAAGTCAAACTCCTAGATAAGCAGAATCCACCTAAGAAGACGCGCCTTCGCGTCCTTCTTTTTCCATTAAATAACGTAGTGTTGTGTGGTCAGTGAACACAGTTACCTTGAATCTGATTAAATGAGATTTGAATTTGGCCAAGGCAAACATTACCGCAAGCATCTCCTTTGTCGTAACTGTATAGTTACGCTGAGCAGTATCAAACACTTTGCTTGCGTAATGTATAGCAAACGGGATGCCATCCCTCCTCTGTCCTAACACAGCCCCAACAGTAAAGTCTGATGCGTCCGTCATGATCTCAAAAGGAAGAGACCAATCTAGGGCGTCCATGATCATTCCTTGTAATAGCTTAAAGGCGTCAAGACATTTGTGACCAACAATAAACTCCATGTCCTTGTCTAAAAGCTCAGTTAGCGATCGGACAATCTTAAAGAAATCCTTGCTAAACCTCCGATAAAATCTGACATGCTCGAGGAATGACCGCAAATATTTCACGTTGGTTGGTGGCTGGAGTCGTCTGATCACATCCACCTTGGCAGGGTCAACCTCCATTCCTCTCTTGGAGATGACATGCCCCAACACAATGCCCTCCGTTACCATGAAGTGACTTTTCTCCCATGAGAGCACCAGATTGACCTCACAACATCTTTTGAGGACTCGGTCCAGATTCCTAAGACAGGATTCAAAGGAATCACCGTGGACCGAGAAGTCGTCCATGAAGACTTCCAGGAATTCGCCGACTATTTCGGTGAATACAGCAATCATACACCTTTGAAAAGTACCGGGAGCATTGCATAACCCAAAGGGCATGCGCCTGAAAGCATAGGTATCAAAGGGGCATGTGAACGTGGTCTTTTCCTAGTCCTCCGGAGCTATGGCTACTAGATTGTAGCCCAAGAACCCATCCAAGAAGCAGAAGAATTCTTTCCCTGCTAATATCTCCAGGATCTGATCAATGAATGGCAGGGGAAATGATCCTTCTTCGTCGCAGCGTTCAGACGTCTGTAATCCACAGAGACGCGCCACGACATGGGTACTCGCGTCACGATCTCCTCTCCGTCTTCATTGGTGGTTGTCTGAATTCCCGACTTTTTTGAGACAACAAGGATCGGGGCCACCCATTTGGCATCTGAGATGGGATAAATGAAACTCGTGTTGCACCATTTCTCTATCTCCTTCTTCACTACCTCTCGTAAATTTAGATTCAACCGACGTTGGAATTCACGAGAAGGTTTAGCCTCATTCTCCAAGTAGATATGATGCGAACACAAAGCGGGATTTATCCCGTGGAGATCGGAGATGCTCTAGCCTATTACCTTGCGGTTTTTCTCCAGGATCTCTAGCAAGAGAGATTTCTGCTCCTCGGGCAATCGCGAGCTGATGATGACCAGATACTTCTTCTCTTGTCTCACAAGGAAGGCATACTTGAGTGTTGTGGTAAAGGTTTGAGCTCAGGTAATGTGTGATCATCGAGGAGGTCTGGCTCAATCGAATCTGGTTCAGTGCTGGTAGTGGCTGGATCTGTCCTTGAAATTGCTGCCACCAATTCATTCGGCTCTGGAGTCGGATCATCAAAGGTCTCCATGCAGTCGGCAAAATCCACGTCCGACTCGACATCCTCATCTTCTGATTGTCCTAAAGAGGGAAGGACTGACAAGTCCAACTGAGCCTCTAAGTCATCGAAGATGTAGGGGGATGCAAGTTCTGAGCTGTGTTCATTTTTAAGGACCTCGTAAACTGATTCATGCACAAGATCGTCTCCGTAGGGGAGGGACTCATCGGTGCTAGCTGGGTTCTGTCTCCATGGCCCAACAGTGTCTACATAAATGCAATCTAATTCGGATGAAGAGTACTCGGTGTTGGATTCTGAATCCGGTCTCTACCATCTGGTCTGCTTCATCTCAAGTTCCTCATCTCCGCCTGGAGTTTGGAATTGGATTTTCCCAATCTTATAATCAAACAAGGCCCCTGTTGTTCTGAGGAAGAGCCTTCCTAATATGATCTGGGAATCTCTCCAATTGCGAGGGGTCTCCATATCAAGGATGGTAAAGTCCACCATGTATTCCTAACCCTCGACTTTGATGAGAACGTTCCTCAATTCTTCTTGGGACCTCTTGGTTGATTTATCTGCAAACTGAAGGAGGGCTTTGGATCTCCTAAGAGGTCCTAGATTAAGACGCTCATAGAGGGCTGTAGGCATTAGGTTGATGGAGGATCTGTTGTCAAGGAAAGTGCGTGCAAACGCAGTGTCATCGACATAACTCACCACATAATGTGCACCCATGTCTCTTCATTTCCTTGGAAACAAATTCTTTATTGCGCAAGTCGTGGCTATTGATAGGACATGTTTCTCAACACTCCTTTTGGTCTTCCTGCTAACCCTAGTAGGTGTGCATCTCACCTTAAGGTATTTCTGAAATGCAGGTGTCATCTCCACATACTTGTCAAAGGGGATTGTGACCTTCATGTGTTTATTGCAAAACTCTGCCATCTCAGGGTCATCTTTTTGAATTTTTTTAGTTTTCTTCTTTCCACCCTTAAGAGCTCGGGGGAAAGGGATTATTGACTCCAACTCAGATTCGGAAACCGAAAGATTTTCATTTAAAATTGTAACTGAGTTCTGTACATGACTCGGACTCTGAGACTAACTTGAATTCTGACGAAAAGAAAACTGTTGTTGCGAAGCCGGTGATGCATTCTCCGCGACTGCTGGAACATCCTCCTCAGATGGAGTGCAGGCTCTTCATCGGTTTCACTGGACTCCCTACTGGTGCGGCTCCCTTGCTTCTTTGTGGACTCAGAAGTCCTCTTCTTCTGTCGGTAGTGGTGGTGGTGGTGTTGCTGCTCCTCTGCCTCCATGTTCTCCTCAGGTAGACTTGGTGGCTTCTTCCTCCAGTGCCCGTGTCCGATCAAGTACGATCACGTTCCTTCTGCTCCTGAGGGAGAGATGGTTTACATTATCATACGAAAGGATCTCATGTTCAGATAAAGAGTTATCTGAATAGTATACCTGATCTCGTGGTCGGTTCTGGCCTTGATTCAAGTTGTTTAGGTTGGCATGAACTTGAGCGGGAATTGGAGTCTTTGGTGCCATCTGCTGGTCCTAGGTACGGGAGACACGATTCAAATCGGTTCTCATATCTAGATAATCATTCTGAATCTGTTGGAGCCTATCAGTCAGGGTCTGGATCGCCAAGGTAAGGGACTCCAATTCACCGATGGGCTGGGCTGGCTGATGCTGACTTGAGGATGAGTTCCTGTACTGGCCCTGTTGGCCATGCCAGTACTGCTGCTGATGGGACGGTGGAGGGCCCTGCTGGCCCGAGTGGAACGTGCGCTGCTAATGCTGGAGCTGCTGAGGCTGGTAACCTCGTTCGGGTCGGGACTGTACGAAGCATAGTGCAGGGACGGAGTCGTTTTCCTGGTAAGCTAGAGAAGGTCGGTGTGGCTGACCGTTCCCTAACCCTGACTATCTACCAACGGGGTCATGGTTGTACCACAACCCGTTGACCTCAAACACATGCGGAGACTCCTCGTATCCCGTCTCCACTTATGGGGGTGCATGTTGGACCTGCTGAGTGTATGTCTGCTCCTGTACCCAGCTACTCTGAGGTCCCAGTGCATGTTCCTGTACAAGATGAACTCGGTGTACAGGTACATGTGGCGCAGAAGGGGCAGGTAGCTTTATCTTGGCTACTTTCTCAGTAAGTTCCTCCACTTGTTTCGGCAATCGCGAGAGTGACTCAAGGTCAGTGACCCTCTTGTGAATCTGCTCGACCATGGTTAACTTGTTTGCTATTATCCCCATGCTGGGGATAAGGTCGTCTGTTAGATTTGTTACAATCCTCTGGGTTGTCTCATTGGAGAGGCTTGAAGGAGATAACTGATAGGCCCTGGTGGCCTGAGATCTGCCTATTTCCGCCATCTGCTCTAGGATCTTCCATATAATATCTTCATTTTTGTTCAGATAGCTTCCTCCACAGGCGGCACTCACTAACCCCTGCATCTCTGGGGTCATACCATAGAACAAGGTATGGTCTAAGATCGCTTTTGTTATGTCGTGGCACGTGCATTTCTGAGTTAAATCATTAAACCTATCCCAGGCTTCATGGAATGGTTGATTGGTTCCCTTGAAGAAGCTAGAGATCTTGGTTCTCATCTGATTTGTCCTACTGACTGGGTAGAACTTCTTTAAGAATAAATCCTTGAACTGCATCTAGGTTGTACATCTCACCCCTAGGTTCTTCAACCAATGAGCTGCCTTATCTCCTAAGGCAAACGGGGTGGCCTTCAGCCTAATATATTCCTGCCCAACCCTAGGGTGACTAAGGTTGTTGCAAACCAGCTCGAAGTCTCTGAGGAAGGTGTATGGCTCTTCGTTCGTGTTTCCACTGAACTTCGGCATCAAGCTCAGGAAGTGGGGCTTCAGCTCGAATGCTTCAGGGGGACCTCGGGTACTAGCCAGCTATGTATCTCGCTCTCTTTTAGATTGTAGGCATATACCATCTGTCGGTGTATTCCTTCAGCCTCGATCACCTGTCCCAGTCTAGCTGTTAATTCTACATTCAATTGTTCGGATCTAGCCAGCCGGGCTAAGACTTGAATCATGGGGTCCTCTCTGTTCTCCTCCTCTTCAGGATTTTTCTTCGGCATTATGTCCTCTTATCCTGGGTAAAGAAGATGGTCTAGGTTAGTGGACATATCAAGGAAGGGATTCTTATCGAGGCGATGGTCTTCCTCGGTAAGGTCAGAGGAGAGACAAGGGCTGGTTTGAGAGTAACCACCCTGGGTTTGAGGGATGCAGAACTCAAGAGGGTCATGAGTTCTGGCTGGTCCAAGTTGCGCTTGGGTCGGTGAAGATGAGCTTTGTGGGGGACATAAAGAGTGATTGACAAATTGAGATTTCGATCTCCCCCCAGTCAGTCATCTTGGATGGCGAGAAGAAGATTCGGGAATTCTAAGTGAAGATAGGATTTTACTCCTACCTGAAGCAAGAAATTGAATCCAAACCTATATTTTCACACTCAACACGGTGAAGGACCCGAAGCTGAGTCTGATTAGTCTAGTTGGTTTTAAGTTTGATTTTCAAGCAAATAACAAAGGTTATGTGGCCTATAGGGAAATCAGCTCAAAGCCTGATGCATCTTCCCTGTTTAACCTGTCGCCTAAGATAGGTGCGTCCTTTCTTTCTTCGTTCCTATCCCAAGTTGATGGATTCAAAGACCTGCCCCTATCTACCTGCAAGAAGGCAGAGGCTGACAAGGTCGGAACTTCACCCCGATGGGTTACTTGCAACTTGTCGCGAAGTACCACTAGTTCACCCCTATCTACCTGAGAACAGGCGAAGGCTACTTGGTACTAGTCAGTGAACCTAAATAATTCAACTCGTGATATTTGCTAGGATCAGTCGATACGTGATATGGAAGGCGGGGATTTGGGCTCTGCCTTAAGGTGTTCACACATACTCAAGTACCCTCAGTCAACCTGAAAACAAGGTCGGGGGTTAATTTCCCGCAAGCAGAATTTCCGATTTTATTGAATTTTTTGGTCAAAAATGTTTAGCAGTCTCGATTTTAAGTTAAGTTATCACTGATTAAGTCCAATCCACACAGCACGCCTATCGTCCAGTCCTAATTTCCTTTTTACTTAAGTTTAAAAAACCAAGAGAGAGGAGTCGGGAAAAGCTGATGCATGATAAATCAATGATGCTTATGCTGAGTGTAGAATACTTACAGTGATCCCTTCGCTTTTATGCAGGATGCAGAACAGAATTGAAATCTTTTATACTATATGCAAATGCAGACGATAAAATCCGCTCCTAGACATGCATTTCTATTAGCGAGTGAAGCACAAGTTTAATTTGACTAGATCTGCGGTCTAAGTGCGTCTTTTATGTGTGATGTGTGGTTATAAAGAATTATGAGCACAAGCAAATCCTAGAGTGGCTTGAGGAGCCGCTAGTGCAAGCCTAATCTAAAAATTCAATCCACACAACACACAGGGACACGTTTCCACTATTTTTACACGCGCGAGAACCCAAACAGGAACCGCTGGAAATAGTGCAAAAATAATGAAAAAAATACAAGTCCACACAATCACTCAAAAAGTTCAAAATGCAAGCTCCTCGAAGCTCCTTCGACTCCTCGTGTTCCTCACACAAAAACAAATTGAGGTCAAATAAAGGACGACACAAAAATACTCAAAATTAAATGACAGAAGAATATTAACAAGAAAACCAGGGGGCGGACTACCCGGGGATGGAAAATCAAACACTCAAAAATTAACTAGAAATTAACCTAAGCTATGCCTCCCCGGCAACGGTGCCATTTTGAAGAACGGCATACTACCCTTGTTAATTTAATCAAATTAATGATCGTGATGTTCATTGTAGTCAGGTAAATATGGACTAATAAAAAACCACTTTAACTAATGTTCGATTAATTTCGAGCGGCAAATTTATTTTACTTGGGCAAGCCCAAGGTCGAACTCAGAGAGGCAACTGTCTCCTTATAGGTAAATTTTAAGCAAATTCAGAGGTCGGATTTTCAGAAGATATTTTTGGTATTTTTCAACATTTTTTATGCAATTTAAAAGAAGACAATGCAATATCAGGCCAGTTTAAAAGTTAAATCAGAAATGTAGTCAAATTAAGTCCAAAAATTATGAAAGTTGGCCAGAAGGTGAAATTTAATGAAATTAAGCTACATTATTTTTCTGGATTTTTCTAACACTTTATGAATTTACTACAAATTAAAAATGAATGCAAGGTGATTTTTACAAAATTAATTTAAATAAATACCAAGACAAATTATTTTTAGATGTAAAAATTATCCTAGATAGATCTAAGTGTGATGAATCCAGGAAAATTGATAAACCTAAAATTCTATGTGAATTGGACCTATTAAAAATAGATTAAGGAAATCACAAATTAATTTATTCAGGCCTCGGGGATGCGTGCAAATGAAATGATTTTTGGGCACAATGTAAACTAAATTATCCTAAGTCTAATTTGAATTTTTGATAATTTTTGGAGCAACAGAGAATTTACTATGAATTAAAAGGCATCAAATGGGCAAAATATGGAAAATTTCACCAATTTAATAATAATAAAATCCACTGATGTCACAAAAATTAGACAAGTGTCACATACGAAAGAGGACAAGTTAAGCTACACAATGCAATTTGTAGAACTTAAAAATGATGCTAAATGAGTACCTAAATATGCGTACAAGGAAGGGACCAATTTACAATTATAGAAAATAAAATTGCTAAAATTTAAACATGCCGACAGGGACTCAAATGCAATTGCCTATAATGCTGGGGACATGTATGCAAAATGCCCACTAAACACGTGCGCCTCACGTGGTGCTCCTGGCAGGGACTGATATGTAATTTTCAAAACCTCCAGGGGCCTTGATAATCGCCTCGTACCCTATGTTAATTCGAGCAAGTTAATGTCTAAATTAATTAGATGTGTTCATTGCAGTCGGATACGAGAGGGCTAATCAAAAATCACTTTTAAACAGATTTGAGTTAATTTCAAGAAGCAATTTTTTTTACTTGGTGAAGTCCAAGGTCGAACTCAGGGAGGCATCTGTCTCCTTAGGTGAATTATTAGCAAATTTCCAAGTGTTAGATTTTCGAGGAATTATTTTTTTCTATGCAGGACACATGCAACAAGCAAGCCAATTCAAAGTTTAATCGATTAAGGTACCAAATTAAGTCCAAAAATTATGAAAATTGGCCAGATGATGAATTATGGTGAAAATGAACTACCCTTAATTTTTTTGGAATTTTTAAACACTAAATGAATTTACTGTGAATTAAACAAGCAGGCAGGGTGATTTTCACTAATTTATTTTTTTAATAAATATTAAATCATATTTTTTCAGCAACAAAAATTATCCTAGATAGATCTAATGATAAGGAATCTAGGAAAATTGACAAACCTTAATTTCAATGTGAAATGAACCTATTAAAATTAAAATAACAAAATCACTAAAGAATTTATTTAGGCCTCGATATGTGTGCAAATGACATGAAATTTTTATGCAAAGTTGAGTTCACTATCCTAGAGCTACTGCGATTTTTTGAGAATTTTTGGAGCTACAGAAAATTAATTATGAATTAAAAGGTTCAACTGGGCAAAATATCACACAAATAGACCAATTAATTCATTTAAAATTCTACTGCAATTACAAAAATGTGACAAGTGGCACACTAAATAGAGGACAAGTTACTCAACCATATGCAACTTTTAGAATTTAAAAATGATGCAAAATGACACCTAAGGATGCGTGCAAAGACAGGGGTGTATTTGCAATACAAGAAAATAAAATTACATAAAAGAAATATGCTGACATGGACTTAAATGCAATTACCTATAATGCTGGGAGTATCAATGCAATTTCTCCACTAGCACGTGCTCCTCACGTGGGGGCTGCTTCACAGGGACCTTTTTGTAATTTCAAAAAGTCTCCAAGGCCTCTATGCAAAATACCCAGGCCGCAAATGCTCCTCACGTGGTCGGCCTAGGCTCGGGCGGCTTAGGAGGCTCGGGGCTTGGCTCGGGGGCTCCTGGAGTGAGGCTCGGCTAGCCTCGGGTGGTCCGAGCCTAGGGTCAGGGAAGAGGCTCGGACCAGCGATACGTGGCGTGCTCTGGACGGTTGGATCTAAAGTGATCCAACGGCTATTGTTGATGACGAGGTGGTGAAGCAAGGACCGTCGGATCTGGAGTGATTTAACGATGGCTGAGTGTAGCAACGTGGCCGTCTATGGACCGTAGGATCAAAGAGAGATCCAACGGCGGCGTGCTGCTCCGGTCATGGCGACGTGGCTGACGCTAGACCGTTCGATTAGGATGATCGAACGGCCGCTGGATCTTCTCCCTCAATGGTCCTCCGCCGCCTGCGGAGGAGATGGCGGGACTCCAGCGACGGTGCCTTGGCTCCGCCCGTCCCTCCTCATGTCGATGATGCTCTCCGGTGGTCCGGAGCTATCCCAGAAGAAGCGCGGTGATGCGACAAGGGTGCTGGTGGTCTCAGGAGCTGGAGAGGGGCGTCGGAGGTCGCTGGCGACGAAGCTCCAAAAGAGCTCCGGTGAAGTTACGATCAGTGAAGAAGAGGTACCTGCAAGTGTTAAAAGAATAGCCGAAGCTCGTGCGTGCAATCGTGGAGGTGTGAGGGTGGTCGGCGAGGCCTAAGGAGGAACGGAGATGGCTGGCGATGGTGCTCCGGCCAAGTGGCGGAGCTGGAGCTGATGGAGGATGAAGTGCGTAGTCGGGGGGCGTAAAGGGTACCGCGAGGATGAGAGCTCCGTCGCGGAGCTCGGCGAAGTGAGAGCGAGGCAAGAGGATCACGGTGAACGGAGAATAAAAAGGGAGAAATCGAAGAAAAAAATGAAACTAAGATTAAACGAAGGTGGAGGATATTACCTGGGGTGTGGAGCTCGAGATCGAGGTCCAGATCGTCGCTCGAAGGGGCGGTAAATCCCTGATCTCAAGCAGCGACTCGGCGGAGTGGCTGCGACACGGCGGAGGTGCCGCGGATCTCGCCGGAGAAGATGACCGTCTTCGCTCAAGGATTCATGCAATCACTGTCACCAATCGAACGCTCCAAGCTCGAGGAATCTCTCAGGGTTGGCGGATCGGTGTGAAATCGGCCGGAGGGCAAGTATTTATAGGTTGGAGGTCTCGGTCGGGCTGGTGATGGGGCGAGGTTCATGGAGGTAGTGGGGCGTTGCTGGCGGTCGACGTGGGTAGCGAGGTGGCTGGCGAAGATGAGGAACGAGTGGGGAAGATCGTGGGATAGATGGTGGTCGACGACGGTGGAGGGAGCGCGGCTGAGAATAGGAAGGGGCAAGCCCCTCGCGTACGGCTGAGAACGTGGGAGAGAGGGGCGCTGGAGGTGGAAGACGAAGTCTCCACCGTTGGATCTTGTGATCCAACGGCGGAGAAGAAGGCTGGATGGAGCGTTAGGATTAGATCTGGGCGGGGTGATCTGAGCGTTAGGAGTGCGCCACGTGGCGTGATGGGGGCGCAGCATGAACGAACGGTGGAGATGGGATGAAGAGATTTGATCCGGTGGTTAAGATTAGAATGTCAGTGGATGGTGCAGATCGAAGGGTTGCGAGCATGATCAAATGGCGCACAATGCGCCACGTGGCGCGCTGTAGGAGAGGCGCGCACGGGTGGTTGAGATGAGGCGGGGGACTTGATCTGACGGTGGAAATACAAAGCGCACGTAGAGGAGGTGTGGCCGTTGGATCTGGAAGACCATCCAACAGCTGAGAGGCGCGGCGGCTAGGGCAACGGGGACGGGTCGCGTGGCGCAACCAGATGGCGCCATGTGGCCTGCTGTGATTGGCTGGAAAGAAAAATATGTGTAGAGAGAAGAGGGGGCCGAATTTGGAAAAACTCAAAACATGAAAGTTGTAGATCTCAATGAGATCTACAAGTTTCATGTTGACCAAAGATGGAGATGAGGTCAAATATGATACAAAAAATACAAAGATACAAATATACATACATGTAGTATACAAAGAGGCCCAAAATACCAACTTTTTCATACGAGCTCCAAATTGGATGAAATTAGTCTCATTTTAAAGGTCTTTTAATGTGTATTATTCTGAAAGTGAGTAGACCTATTTTGGAGTTTGTATGAGGGAGCTATGGGTATTTTATGGTCCAGGGGTTTTAGGGCTTTATTGGCTATTTTACAAAGGACATTTCTGGCTTTCTTCCTTATATTATTAACTAAGGTGTACATAGTATAAGGGAGAGCTTATTTTTATGAGTGGACTTTTTACAAATGATTTTTGGCTTCTTATTTAAATGCAAATGGAGTGCTAAAATGCATGTTTTATGTATGCATGCATGAATGCTATTTATGCATTATAAAGGGAAATATGCCTCTACTTACTCGGAAACAAGGCTCTATTTTTAACTTTTGGAGTGATGAATCACATATTCATCAACCCCCTATATTTAAACCTTACTCGTCCCCGAACAACTAAATGGAATGCAAGAGTGAAATGATTTTGGGTTCCATACCAAGGTCATGAACAAAAGTTAAAAATGGAGCTTGACTCGACCTTTGGATTAATTGTGTGGCGGAACCTTATTGGGACCTGAACTTAAGACCTAACAGACTTCAAGTTCCAAAAGTCTTCTATTCAAGACGCCTCAATAGTCAGGTCAGAATAAATCATCAAACGCAAATTTCTGATGACTATGATTTTTACTTGTACTGTGTAAGTGAGATATAGCTCTCCACATCAGAAATGACTCGGAACCAGCCTCCTCTAACAAGGTAACTCGCTAACCCGGTCCAGTAACTCTTTCCTCGAGGAGCGGGGTATTCCCTTCTAAGTTCAAGTGTGACCAACTCAAGAGGAGGGGGTAGAGAAAAGAATGGACGGTAGCCAGTGTAGCTACCTATCCCGGGATGCCTGACCAGTGTAGCCAAGTCATCCAGTTGTATTTCTTTGCTAATATACAGACTCCGACAGGTATTTTATTTTCACTTGGACCTGTCTGATTTTTTTTTGAGTTTTTGCAATATTTTTTTTTAAACTCATATAAAGTGCATCATGTACATCAGGAGTTTTTCCTCTTGAGTCAGTAGACTATCCCTCTTTTGAAGCATTATTGCAACCCACAGCATCCCGTCCTTAGATGTCAACATCACCAAACTAGGTTGAGATGCACTACCCTCCCTAGAGGAGGACGGATGTTTCCACCCGTGTGCTACTCCAAGCTAAAGGATTCTACTCCTCACCACCTCATCAATGAAGAGCTACGTGCATAGTATTTGTCCAAGTTAGGTCATTATCTAAAAGAATCATGCGTATGCACGAGATATTCTACTTAGACTAATTAAGATGACATGTGAACATAGACTTGCGGACTCAAAGAATTAAGTCACTTGACTTGAGAAATCTTAACTCCAGATCCTATAAGGTTCCTCTGAAATTAGGTGGATTAAGGTCAAATCAAGTCCATCCTCAATATCTATTCATAACTTGGTTTAGAACACACTAGCTTTCCACGTTGCATATGCAAGAAATGCAGATGAGATGCAGATGTCATGCTATGAAGATGAATGAAAATGCAAGACTCTTTTTCTTTTCTTTTTATATGCAGAGATGATATGCAAGAGTAAATAAGAAGCTTATTTTTATTTTCATCATTTTTTTTCATGGGTATACCTCCTATTTACAACATTTTACAAGAGGTTTATAAGTAGTATACAAGTATATACATATTTTTGTTCAATTTTTACCCACCCGTAATTATTGTAAAATATATACAAAAATACGCGAAAGTATGAGCTATGGGTAAGGTATATATGTAATATATACACGCCCCCCTATACTTAGTGTGTGCTATGTCCTCAGAGCACGAAGAGCGAGGAAAAAGACATAGCTCGTGCTAAGCGTAGGAGAGCTAAAGAGAAGGAAAAATGTATAGAAATCGACCGGCCAACCTATACTTAGGCTCTGACAGCCTAAGTATAGAAGAAAGACAAAAGGTGGGGCAGTCGAGGTCAAGAAGAGAAGTGGATGAATATACAATGCGGGCATCGGTCCCCCCTATACTTAGGCTCAGGTCAGCCTAAGTATAGGATGGAACTGAGTATGAGGACCAATGTGATCTGGAGAATGTACAAAGAACTGACTCAAGTGGCTCCTCCCCCCTATACTTAGGATATGGTTATCCTAAGTATAGTCCAAGATAATGATGTAATGAAGCGGGGAGGGTTTACGAGAGTCGCGGGGGAAAGGATAGGATGTACAAGAATGATGATATATACAGTTGAGTCGGTCTGAATCTTTCAAGATGCTGCGGATGGCTAGGGCCCACTGCTGCAAGGTCTCATACGCGGCTCGAGGTGTATCTGTTGTATCTGTCTCGCGCATGAATACAATCTCCTCAACATGGACTAACTGCTCATTGGATTCGACGAAGTGCTTCAACAGTTGTCCATTCACTAGGAATGTCGGTGCGTCATCTGCGAGATCTGAGATCTCGACACATCCACTATCATGCACTGTGCGGACGACAAATGGGCCTATCCACTTGGACTTCAACTTGCCTTGGAAAATCTTTAGCCTAGCATTGAACAACCATACCTTCTATCCAGGAACAAAGGTCTTTCGTCTAATATATCTATCATGCCAACGCTTCACCTTGTCCTTGTACACCAAACTGTTGTCATATGCGTGGTTTCTGATTTCCACAAGCTCATTCAGATCCATATCTCTTTGCTTCTGCCCAAGGTGCATGTTCCAGTTGACCTTCTTAATTGCCCATTCTGATTTGTGCACTAACTCTGCGGGCAAATGGCACGGCTTTCCGAATACCATTCGGAATGGGGAGGTGCCTAACGGTGTCTTGTAAGTCGTCCTATATGCCCAGAGGACTTGATCCAAGATCCGAGACCAGTCCTTCCTGTCCAGGCGAACAAGCTTTTGCAATATGGTTTTCACCTCCCTATTTGACATCTCAGCCATACCACTGGTTTGTGGGTGGTAAGGACTCGCGACACGGTGTTCAATTCCATAGTCCTTCAGGAGTTTCTTCACCTCCCGATTCACAAAGTGGCTACCCCCGTCTGATATCATCATTTTGGGGATCCCAAACCTAGAGATTATGTGTTCTCTGATGAATTTACAGACAGTCCTGCTGTCTGCGGCTCGGGTCGGGATAGCCTCCACCCATCTGGATAGATAATCAACCGCAAGAAGGATATATTCGAACCCGTGGCTAATAGGAAATGGGCCCATGAAATCGACCCACCTCCTCCGCCACCGTTTGTGATTAGGTCCCTCACCCAGATTAGGTCCCTCCTCCAATTTAACAGGAAACGTGGCTCACCCAGATTGGGACACCGTCAACGGTGTCCCTCAAATTGCCACTTGAAATTAACTCAAATCTGTTTAAAAGTGGTTTTTGATTAGCCCTCTCGTATCCGACTGCAACGAACACATCTAATTAATTTGGACATTAACTTGCTCGAATTAACATAGGGTACGGGGCGGTTATCAAAATGGCATCGTTGCTGGGATGTGATCGAAGGGCGCAGCAGCATGACACGTGGCGCGAGGAGGTTAAGGCGCGAATGAGCGGTGCAGATGAGATCCTGATGATGATCTGATGGCTGGGAACATAGGCGTGCATGGAGAAGGCCTGGCCATTGGATTATGAAGACGATCCGACGGCTGGAGGTGAAGGCGGAAGAAGACAAGGGAAGCGGGCCACGTGGCGCCCCCAGAATGGGCCACGTGGCCCAATCAGATTATTGCAAACTTCAAGTTGAAATATGAAGGTCAAGATGGCCGAATTTGAGAAAACTCAAAACATGAAAATTGTAGATCTCATCGAGATCTACAAGTTTCATGTTGACCAAAATTGGAGAAGAGATCATATATGATACAAAAAATACAAAGATACAAATATACATACATGTAGTATACAAAGAGGCCCAAAAACCCAACTTTTTCATACGAGCTCCAAATTGGATGAAATTGTCTCATTTTAAAGGTCTTTTAATGTGTATTATTCTGAAAGTGAATAGACCTATTTTGGAGTTTGTATGAGGGAGCTATGGGTATTTTATGGTCCAGGGGTTTTAGGGCTTTATTGGCTATTTTACAAAGGACATTTCTGGCTTTCTTCCTTATATTATTAACTAAGGTGTACATAGTATAAGGGAGAGCTTATTTTTATGAGTGGACTTTTTACAAATGATTTTTGGCTTCTTATTTAAATGCAAATGGAGTGCTAAAATGCATGTTTTATGTATGCATGCATGAATGTTATTTATGCATTATAAAGGGAAATATGCCTCTATTTACTCGGGAACAAGGCTCTATTTTTAACTTTTGGAGTGATGAATCACATATTCATTAGGCCTCAGTGTAAAATACCCAGACCGCACGTGAGAAACGCGTGAGGTCCTAGTCTCGGGAGACGTCAGAGGCTCGGAGGTCGGCTCGGGGGCGCTGCAGGATCGGGCGTGGCTCGGAACATCTTCGGAAGCTCTGAGCCTAATGGTCAGGGAGGAGGGTCGGAGGCAGCCACGTGGCGACGTGGCGCTCGCTGAAGCGTTCGATCGAGGTGATCCAATGGCTACTGATGGCTGGTATGTGGCGCACCTGGAACCATTAGATCCAGAGAAGATCCAACGGAGGATGAGGGCTCCTGAGATGAAGCGACGTGGACGAACAAGGGTCGTTGGATCAAGATGAATCCAACGACATCTGGAGCTCAGGGAAGCGGTGATGTGGTGTGATCGTGAGCGTGGGATCCTCCTGATCCGACGGCGATGGGTTGATGGCGACATGGCTCAATCAGAACCGTCCGATTATGGAGATCAGACGGCTATTGTTCTTCATGCTCAAACGGTCCGCCGCCTCCTGCGGCGGAGGTGGCTGTGCTCCGGTGAAGCCTTCCTAGCTCCGCCTCTTCTTCCCGTAGTCGATGAAGCTCACAGGTGGCTCCTAAGCAGCTGGTGACGATCGGGGAAGCGTCGGGGAGTCGCCGAAGGGTCTGGATGGGACTAAGGAGGTCAGTAGGCTGAAGACGATGAATGTCGAGGGAGCTTCAGGCGAGGCGTCCGACCAATGAAGGAATTAGTTTCTGTAGGGGTTAGCTTGATAGCCGAGGCATGCAAAGTGTGTGTGGGGTGATGGTGAGTGCGGAGGGAGGCCTGGAGTGGACTGAAGGTGGTCCGGTGGTGTTGCTTGGCCAATGTGGCGGAGCTCTCGTCGGAGTGAAGTGCGATGCGTAGTCGGAGCAAATGGAGATGTGCGCGAAGATGCCAGCTCCAAGGCGGAGCTTGGAGGATGGTCAGGCGAGAGTGGGAGTGGTCGGAGGAGGTGAATAAAATTCACAAAAAATAAAGAAAATAAAGATAGAGATCGCAGGGGGAATGGAGGGTTCTACCTGGGGATTAGAACTTGGAGTTGAGCTCTTGGTCGTCACTCGAAGGCCGGTAGACGGTCTGAGCTCGTGCAGCTTACGGGAGGGGCTGCAGCACGGAGGGGTTAGCCGTGGATCTCGCCGGAGAAGAATCTTTGTCTTCACTCGAATTCTGACCTAATTACTGTCACTAATAGGTGGAGTCGAGCTCGGAGTTTCTCTCTGTAGTGGCGGATGGGGTCGACGATCACCGGTGGCAGAGTATTTATAGGTTGGAGGTGGAGGTCCAGGTGATGGAGGGTGAGGTTGGTGGAGGTTGTGGGATGGTGTGGGTGTGGTTTATGGCGATCATGGAGGTCGGCGAGGATGAGGGTAGAGCGGGCTACGAAATGGAGGTGACAAGGCGGAGAGGGTGGCCGGAGTGGTGCCAAAAATAGAAAGGGGGCGGCTCGCACGCAAGGTGGATTTTTATTGGGTATTTTTACAAGATGAAAATCGTGCCCCTTTTTCCTTGTATTATTAGTTAATGATATACACAATATAGGGTTAGTTTTATTGTATTTTGGGGGGTATAAAATATAGGTAATTAGGTGAATAATGGTGAATATTTTACAAGTGAATTAGACTTCTTATTTAATGCAAATATGAATGCTAAAATGCATGTATTATGTATGCATGTATGTATGTTAATTATGCAAGATAAAGGGAAATATGCTGCTAAATACTCGAGAACAAGACTCTATTTTCAACTTTAAGAGTGATGTATAGAGGTCCGCTTAGTCTTATCTTGGGAGAAGAGTCATTTCATGATGACTCAAGGGACGGTCCTTGGTCACATCATCTCCAACAGGGGAATGGAGGTTGATCCAGCCAAGATGGATATCATCAAGAAGTTCACTCCACCGTGTAATTTGAGACAGTTGCGGTCTTTTCTGGGGCATGTCGGTTTCTACCGATGGTTCATACAGGAACGCTTACTTATTTACTCATGAAAGACACCGAGTTCCTCGTAGATGATAAGTGTCTTTCATCTTTTGAGACTCTCAAGAATCTGGGTATTCAGGCTTCTGTCCTTCAACCGCACGATTGGTCTCTCCCATTCGAGATCATGACGGATGCTTCTGATTTTGCCGTAGGGGTTGTGCTTGGACAAAGGAGGGACAATGTACCATTTGCCATTCACTACGCTAGTCATACTTTGGATGCCGCTCAGCGTAACTACACCGTGACTGAGAAGGAGATGCTAGCCGTAGTATTTGCCCTGGATAAGTTTGATTCATATATTCTTGGATCTAGAGTGACTATGGATCTAGAGTTTCTATCTATATTGATCACACCGCCATCGATACCTCATGTCCAAGAAGGATGCCAAAGCTAGATTGACCAGATGGATCCTTCTACTCCAAGAGTTTGATATAGAGATTAAGGATAAACTTGGAGTCAAAAATGTGGTGGTGGATTACCCCTCCGATTAGAGCATCTTGAGGATTCTGATATGACCACGCCTATCACTGAGACATTTCCAGACGAGGTGATTCTTGCTATCACCTCGCTTCCATGGTACGCTGACATTTTGAACCATCTAGTTGCCAAGAAAGTTCCACAAGGTTGGCCCATGCAGCGACTTGAGACCTTTTTCGCAAAGGCCAAGTCGTACCATTGGGAGGATCTCACCCTTTGCCACGAAGGAGGGGATAATGTCTGACGTCAGTGTATTCCTCAGGAGGAACACCATAGCATCCTCACCTGTTGCCACAAGCTTGAGGCAGGAGGACATCACTCTAGGAGATGAACATCACAGAAGGTTCTCCAATGTAGCCTTTGATGGTCTACCCTCTTCAAGGATTCGGATGAATTCGTGAAGAGGTGTATTGACTGTCAGAGGATGGGTACTTCTAGACAGAGAGATATGATGCTGATGCAACCCATTCACTTCTGTGAGGGTTCTGACGCAATGGCCATCGATTTCATGGGTCCATTCCCTAAGAGTCAGGGATTTGAGTACATTATGTTAGTTGTGGATCATGTGAGTCGTTGGGTTGAGGCCATCCCCGCCCAAGTCGCAGATGCAAAGACTATTTGCAACTTTTTAAGGAAGAATATCATTTCATGGTTTGAGGTACCTATAGTATTGAATACTGACGGGGGGGAATCATTTTATCAACGAGAAGGTAAGGGCCCTTTCTATGAGTTCAACATTGACCATTGAGTTGCCATTCCTTACCATCAACAAACGAATGGTCTTGTTGAGGTTTCAAATAGAGAGATTAAGACTATTTTGCAGAAGGTTGTCTGGCCATACTGAAAGGATTGGTCACAGCTTTTGGACTCGGTCTTGTGGGCCTATAGGACTTCCTTCAAGACACCTTTGGGCACATCTCCTTTTCGACTCGTTTATGGCAAGCCATGCCACTTACCGGTGGAGATGAAGCATAAGTCAGTTTGGACAGTTACCGAGTTATTATTGGATCCAGAGATTTTAGAGAGCAGAGGAGAGCAGAATTGGCAGCCCTGGAGGAGTTGAGACATACAACATTTTCATGTAGCCTACAATATAAGGATAAAGCGAAGATATGACATGATTCTCACATCAACCATAAAAGTTTGAGCCTAACCAGAGTGTATGTCTATTTGATGCTAGGTTGAGATTATTTCCAAGAAAATTGTAGAGTAAATAGAAGGGACCATACTTGGTCAGAAAGGTGCACGACAACGGTAGCATTGACATATCTGAGTTTTCTTCTGAATACACCTTTCTCGTCAATGGTTAGTGCCTGAAGCCATATCTTGATCATGATCCTGTGACAGTTGACGTTGCCCCTATTCATTTTATATGAGATGTGCTCCTTGACTCACATCACCTGCATCTCATACCTGAGTTTCACTTTTACTCCACAGTTATATAGATCCATTTTGTCTATATCATTCATTCATTTTGTTTAATATCACAGATCCATCTCATGATTGTGTTATACTTAGGATGCACTTTATCCTAAGTATAGGGGGTATTAGACATATGTTTATTCATTTTTTTCAGTACCTCTATTTTTTCTGCCTATACTTAGGGACATTTTACCCTAAGTATAGGGGATGTAATGTCTGTAGATTATACCCCTCGGTTTTCCCTTTTGTGCATAGTCTGCTATTTTTAGGATTGATCGATTCTAAGTATATGGGGATCAACGACTTCTATTCTTTCATTATTTTGAGTCATTGTAGTATAGTATTCTTTTTAATTCTCTATACTCAGCATGAGTTATGTCTTCCTTCATCGCTCTCTGATTTCTTTGAGGACATCGCTCAAGCTAAGTATTGAGGGGTGTCGTATATATTACATATATATTATAGCCATAACTCATATTTTTAATAACATGAATATTATGTATAAAACAGGAATAAAAATGCTTTATTTTCAAAATTATTTGTAAAAAACTTTGTAAAAATTATTTTGTACAAATCTTGTAAAAATATTTGTAAAATGTGTTGTTTGCAAAAAGATTTGTAAAATTATTTTTGTATAAAAATTAGATATACTATATTAATTTTTTTGAAACTTATGTGAAAATAAAATGTTTACAAAAACAATTTGTAAAATTGTTTGCAAAAAATATATTTGAAAAATATTTGCAAAATTATTTTGTCACATGTGGAAATAAGTATGAGGCGTGAAATCTACTTGGATATATATCTACAGCAAAAACCAGAACCTACCCCTAAATTCTTTGTACATAAGTATCCTTAATAAAGATCTTCCAGATAAAAGCCACTTGTACATAAAATCTATAATATACTTCCCCTGTAAATATGAATGTATTCTTTATTTCTTTCTCAAAAATACCTAAAAATTTGAAATTTAAAATTCCATAAAAATTTGCATAGTTTGAAAAATTCCCACAAAATGAATTTTTGTAAATATTTGCATGTGCATTCTTTTGCATTATGGTTGACATTTAAACTAGCCTAGATTTAAATTTAAAAATGGAGCTTGGTTAAGACCTTAATCTACATAACTTCAGAGGAACCTTATATGATTTGGGGTTAAGGCTTTTCATGTCCATAGCGACTTAATTCTTTGAGTCCACGAGGCTATGTTCACATGTCATCTTGATGAGCCTAAGTAGCATACTTAACAACGCATGCATGACTCTCAAAGATAATGGCTTGACTTGGACATGCACTTACACGTAGCTCAACACGGATGAGGTGATGAGGAGTCAGAATACTTTGGCTTGGAGTAGCATACAGGGGTAGTACAACTAGTTGGAACCTAATGTCCTCCTCTAGGGAGGGATGTGCACCTCAACCTGGTCTATTAGCATTGAGGTCTAACGCAGGATATTGTGGGTTGCAATAATGATTCAAAAGCGGGATAGTCTACTGGATCAAGAAGAAAAACTCCTTATGTATATGTTGCACCTTGTAGATAGTCTATTTATATGAAAAAATAATTTAAAAATGTGCAGAATTGCAAAAACTCCAAAAAAGGGGACAAGTCTGATTGAAAATAAAATGCATGTCAGAGTGTAAATAGTGAATAAGCAAAGCTTATGTATCTCACCAACTCATCTCAAGGAAGCTTGCAGCTGGAGACAGCTACAATAGTTAAGCTCTAAGGGATATGTGACTACAGTGGTCATGGTCCATTTTCTTCTTTCGCCCTCTTCTTGAGCTAGTTGTACTTAAACTTAGAAGAGAATACCCCGCACCTCAAGGAAAGAGTTGCTAGACTGTGGGATTAGAGTTACCTTGCTAAGGGAGGCTGTTTCTTTGCCATTTTAAGGTGGGGAGATACATATCACTTACACAGTACAAGGAAGGATTCATAGTCATTAGAGTTTGCATATGTAGACTTGTTCTGACCTTGTTGTTGAGGAGACCTGACCATAGAACTGTGGAAATTGAAGGCTATTGAGTCTAAAACCCATTTCCAAATAAGGTTTCACCAAAGTAATAATCCAAAGGTCTGATTGAGCTCCATACTCCAATTTAATGAAGATAAGATTAATAATCAACTCAGATGCTTTCTTTTTCTTTTCCTTCAGTTTTCACTTCTTTTTCAAATAAGTAACTGCTAAGGGACTAGCAAAGGTGAAGTATAGGGGGATGATGAATCCATGATTATAATTCTTTATTCTTTTATTTTAGCTTCTTCTTTTAGTAAAAATATTTAGAAATAAGTGTAAATACAACAAACTACCATTGTGCATACCTTTGTTAATATTCCATAATTAGCACATGTTTTCCAAAATAAAGAATAAAGAGAAAAGAAAAATAAAACAAGGATGTAATTATGTAATAAGTACATACTGACCCAAACCTCGAGAGAAGGTCAATAATTGGCCTAACCGATAAGGAATGAAGTAGGGGGAGATAGTGTCCTATGCTGTCTATATTTGTTATTAATTATTTTAAATTATATTTTGTGCTTATTACATTTTTAAACACTTTTACATACCTCCAAAACTAAAATAAAAATAATAATATATAAAATAAAGCAAAAAGAAAATCAATACATTAGCCACACTTATAAATATTGTACATAATACTTATTTATTTAATACCTTTATTTATTTTGTAAAAATCAAATAAAAATTCTTTTATACTCTTTAAATTATGTTATAAATAAATAAAATACAAAACAAAATGTATTTTCATAACAATAATAAAATAAAAATAGAAGAATAAAATATATACGTATACTATACATGTACATAATACCCCATACTGTATATACTGTATATATGATGTCATAAAAATAATTAAAATTCATAGAAAAATCGTTTATAAAATAATAAACATTTTCCATTTTATTCATTTTTCATTTTAAATTCATCTACTATTTTTTATCTATTATTATTTGATTTATTGGAATTTAATTTTCTGATTGGTTGATTCAGGTTTGTTGACCCAGGTCAACCCTTCCTCCTAGTCGGATCGGGCCCGAATCTTCTTCGTCGGAGCTCCTTCTCGCCTTTTTCCAGCCCAACTCTGACCTCCTCCTGCCTTGATATTCGGATCCAAGATTCCTCGTATATTCGAGATTCTTGCGGATCCCTTTGTTGTCCCAGATCTCCCTAGGGTTTTGTGTACACTTCCGATCTTTCTGGAACCTTGGGACTTCTTATAAAGTTTACCCATTGCCACCCTAGCTCTGCAGCTCGTGCCTTGTGCCATCACAACCCTTAGAAACCTTCAGGAGAGTGACAAATCCTCGAAGATCCCTTCGGAGCTCAATTTGGTGCCCTATTTGGCTGCAACTCACTACGTGGTCGGAATACTCCGCCGCGGGAATCCTCCTCCGCCTTACGCAGCCCAGACGAGGCCATAACCCTACCATCCATTCCGCAGCTCATCGCCAACCATCATAGGATACCCAGATACCCTCTACTCCACTTCCCATTCGTCGTTCATCCCGATCATTCCATCCTTCATCACCGTCGCCCCGCTTGCTCTGTCCAGCTGGGCAAAGCCCCATCGTATCCATCAACCTGCTCAGATCAGTAATTCGACTCACCCGTCACCTTCCAACACATCCTGATCCCCTTACATCCCACTCATCGGAGCAGGATTAGGATATGTTCCCTCCTCTGCCTCCGCCGGGAACTAAAGCTCCACTCCCCTTCGCTTCTCTTCCTGTTTGCAAGCTATAATGTGACCAAAGCAAAGCCCCTGAGTCCTTCTTCCTTTCGTAGGTACCAACACGCACAAGGAAGAGCAATTTGAGATTCACTCCAAATGTCGGAGCAACTCCAGGTGGAATATCACCGTCTCGGACATCCGACCATCAACTGCTTCATCCAATCCCCCTGGCTAACGCGAAGAGACTTCACGATGGTGTTGGACCCCATAGCAACTTCATCAGACCCGTGGACCACCTTCCACATTTAGTTGAAGCTCTCCTGAGTTGAGTTCGTCCAGCACCCCCATTTGCTTTTCGATCTGGAGACGGAGCTCCGGATTAGATAAGGCTTGTCTGATAATGCCCAACCCTTGGCCGTCTGATCAGACCTGGTCTCTCATCTGTGCCGCCCGACAACTCAGCCTTGCAGACGGTTGGATTAGACCTGACATGTCAGATCTGACCGCACGTCCCCGACACAACCAGAACCATCAGATCAGCTTTGCAACGCCTCATCAGGAACGTACGCGTCAGACACCCCATACGCCCGACACTTACCCCAACGAAGGGTATATTTAACTTTCTCCCTTGCCTTTTATGCTATTTCTGTTTAGTCCAATAAAAATAATGTGCAGTTAAAGACATTTGCAGTAAGACCCCTATATTTCTTATTATTTGTATTTTAGTCCACTTAAGCTGCAGTCGCGTGCCCTCACATGCACTTATTGGGTTATTTGTGATATTCCTCGTGAACTTATTACTGGTTATGGAATAAATTTGATGTTTTGAAAATTATATTTATACCCCTGTGAGTATGGTTCACGTGATGCGCATGAGTTTGATGGTTTAATTGCATAGAGGCCCTCAAACTTTCAATACTTGTTATCTGCTAGGCCCTATGAGTTAGAATAATTTCAGATTGGTTCATGTAGATTGTTTTTAATTACATGCCTTTTATTTAGTGCAATAAACATTAAACTAACTTCAAAAATTACTTGTAGCTCCTAATTGCATGTATTATTTATGGTGATTTTGCTTATTAATTTTCGTACATTTTCTGTAATTAAAAATTCAAAAATCCCCTAAAAGGCCCTGTTTATTTTAGAAAATTCATAAAAATTCAAAAAATCATCTAAAAATTCCATAAAAATTTTATGAGTTGTATTTCATTGACTTTTAAGTTGAGGATTAATTTTGTTGAAAATACTTTGTGAAAATCTAAAAAATTGCAAAATATTTTAAAACTTCTAAAAATTATATAGAATCAAACAAAAATAAAAATATCGATTCCATTTCCTATTTGTTGATATTTTCTTCTAGTTTGTTTTAGAAATAATTTCCAGGTTTTTTGAGCTTTTTACTTATTTTTGATTTGCAAAACAATTCTAGTTGTGCACTGTTTATTGCTTTTCTCACTATTAGTTTAGAAAATTACAAAAACATCCTAAAATTACATGAAAATTACTAAAAAACACTAGACGACTTATAAAACCCAAAAATATTTTTATTGCATTTTTGTGAGAAATTTTGACTCACTTGAAAAATACAAAAAGATTGTGTGTGTGTGTATGTGTGTCTTTGTTCATTGTGCTCATTTCCTTTACCTTGAAAAATTAAAAAATTGAAAAACTAAAAACCACTAAAATGCCCTTCATTTCCAAAATCCAATACTTAGTATATAATTGTGCTCCTTGAGTTCGACTGTGGTCGTTATACCAGGTTAATAAAAGTAGCAAAACCGCTTGATTTGCTTGCTTGATCTCTTAGTGGTTTATTTTCTCGTTGATCGATTTCGTTGATTTAGGACAACGATAATTACTTAATTTAATCTGCCTAATAAGCTCGAAAATCACTTCATCAATTATAACATGTAAAATCCCTTAACTTCCTTTGTTTTTAATTATTTTAAAATATCTCCAAATTAAATAAAATCACTCCACTGTGTATATATTACTAACATTAATCAAAAAAAATACCAAAAAATTGTAACTTGTATATTTACCCAATAAAACCCAAACCTTGATTGTGAGACAAAAAGCCGTAAAAGTAAATATCTCTCTCATACAATCTCCTATGAGCACTTACTCATTTTTGAATTGATGTGTGTTCAATTATCTACCAAACACGATCAAATTTAAAAGATTCGGTGTTCATATACGAAACTTGGGTTTTGGGACCTCGTTGTATATTATACTTATTACATGAATTTCCCTATTACTTTATGTACAAAATTAGTTCTTTTTATTTATTTATTTTTCATTTATTTATTTTGATTTATGCTTTAATAAAAATGCAAAAAGTTAGATCAAACTAAAGTAAAAATCAAAGTAAATAAATTTCTCTGAATATTTATATAGTTTGTGAAAGTAACCCTTTTATTTTATTTCTTGACTTTATTAATTACTAAAAAATTTCGAAAAAAAATAGATTAATATGTAAATATTTATTTTATATTTTACCTAATTTTATCTTGATTTATACCTTATTTAAAAATGATAAAAAAAATATAAAATGCAAAATACGATATTTTATATCGATAGAGTACCATCAAAAATATGTTTTGCACAGATGTCCTCTTTTGATTTTGTTTCCTTCACGAAATTTGTAGATCTCATCGAGATGGTCAATTTTTATGGAGATCACTTTTTCATTTGACTTCGTTTTCTATTTTTATGTAATTTGCTTTTAATTTACTTTTCCATTTTTTTGGGAGCGACATGTAGCAGCTCCTTGAGTCGCCATGTGTCACTCCCTTTTCTTTTTCCTTTTTATTATTGATAATAGAGATTTTACGAGGGTTTAAAAAGGTTTCACACAAGATAGAGACACGGTCGCCATGGCGACCACTCACGAAATCCCAATTACTCAACATATAACTCACAAATTAAATGAAAACAATGAAGTGCACAAAGTGAGTTAAAATTTATTATTGTCTACTACAAGATGCATAGCAAGTAAGGACATAGAGGTCGAACCATAGGGAGCAAAATGAGTAGCCTATGGTTATTTATGAACAAAATGCCTAAACACAACCATGTCATTCATCATATATGTACATATATCTTTTTGTGGTTTTTTATTTTTAATTCATTTTTATATTTTTTGTTTTATATTTTTTATTTTATTTTATTTTTTATTTTTATGTTATCTTGTGATATTTTGATATTTCCTTTTTCTTTTAAATATATAAATTAGGATATATAAGGCTATATATATATATACATATAGAGTAAGGTATTTATAAATACTAGTAAATATAGGTAAAATACAAAATAAAAATGTTTTCTGGATTTTATAAATTCTTCTAATGTTTTTGTGATTTTTTTGGTTTTTTTAAAGTTTTTATGTATTTTTAAATCCAAGAATATCCCAAATTAGGGATTTAATAAATATCCGAAATTGATTTGGATTTTAAAAATATGAAATAAGGTCCAAAATTTCTCAAATAAATTTTATATATAAATATTTATATAAATAAAATTATAAGATAGAAAACTTATTTTGAATTTTTTGATGATTTTTTTATTTTTTAAAAGATTTTAGGGTTTTTCAATTATTAAGCCTTTTCTTTTTATATTTTTTTATTTTTGGTCTATAGTTAGAATATAATAAAATAGATACTATATAATTTTTTGGAAATTTTCAAGCCATTTTTTTATTTTTTTGGTATTTTATAATCTAGACAGTACAAAAATGAGCTCCTTTTGATTTTTAATAAATAGTAAAAAAACCCGAAAATGCAAAATAAAATCATGACATGAAAGTACATGCTACTAGGAATCTAACCCTATTTTTGCATAATTTTAGGGGCCAGGGTGCTATTTTTAATAAATGAAATCCAAGCACCAAAATTCATATACTAACAGGGGCAAAATTACAATTAAAATAAACAACAGAGGCTCAGATGCAATTTTTCCCAAAATTATACACGTATATATTTAATTTTATTAGACTAAAACTAAATACAAAAATTTGTAGGGGTGTCCCTACAATTTACTTAGCTCACGTGGGACGACACGTGAGATGAACTAGACTGGACCCAAATGTAATTAAAAGAAGTACATGGGTCTTTTACAAAATTTCCATTTTATTTTAAAATTCATATTTTATTTACAGGATGAAAGGGTAAATACAAAAACTCGGATGAGATATAGCAATTTACCCCCTATTAGCGTGTCATCGGATGGTTGAGCACCTCTCACTTATCCACATGGCGCAACATGGACGAGTGATACCCCTTCGTCGATTTGCGGTCTTGATTTCATTTGGGGCTTCATCTGACGGCTGGAGTGTGGCGATGACGGACGGCTAGGATTAGAACTAGAGTGGTGCCTCCATCGGACGGTTGCTGCTTCGCTCAAAGAATATGGAAGAACTCGTCTTCTCGAGCTTCGTTCATCGATTGTTACCTCCACCAACGTTCTTCTCCGATATTTTGTGGTTCTACATGATCGACGAGGTCGTCCGCAACCGCTGATGGTTGCTAGAAAGTCTTGGATGCCAAGAATAGGCCTAGCAGGCTCAGGGAAGACTGGGGACCTGGGAACCTTCAGGTCAAGTTGATTTAAGCACAGGAGGGCTCTGTTGTGTCCTGACCTGCACTGAAAACACACGAGGTCAAGGGGAAAGTGCCTTGGCCAGTAAACGGAGGAAATGGACGCGTGGATGGGTTTGATGGCAGATCTCCAGCGAGCGAAGGAGGAGGAGATCCGGATCTCCAGATCCGTGCAGGATTTGGGTGAGATGAGATGTGTGGGGCGTGAAGCAACATTAGGGGGAGAGAGTGAAATGATTAGGGGGTCGAGTACGGTGGTTTACGGTGAAACAGAAGGTGGCCGGAGCGGAGCTCCGGCGAGGGTCACCAGATTAAACTAACCTACTCCACTAACTAAATAGTGAAGTAAAACGCATAAAAATGATCATACAAGCTATAGATACCTAGAAATCATAAAAAAATGTAGCTCTTACCTGGGTTCAATGCCAGGGAGCAGGGCCGCCGACGAGGAGGCCGTGGGTGCACCTCCTTTGCCCTCCAACTGCCGCCAATCTCTAGGAGACTCCTCCTGTCACAAGGATACACGCTAGGCCGGAGTTGAGGGGTTCTAGGGTTTAGGAAGTAACCAAATTTAAAATGGAGGGAGGAGGTAGTTATTTATAAATGTGAGGACACACCCTTATTGACTGGCCAAATGCAGTAAATTGGTTCTATGTACAAGGGACCTTAGTGCTCGATGTGTGTGATGGATGATCAAAGATGATTTATTGTGAAGAAATCAAGTACGATAGATCGATGGATCAAGCGGGAATTAAGGATGAAATCACGAGATTCGACAAGTGCGTCAACTCAGATGCCTGGAGGTGGAGTTGACCAAGGGTCAAAAGATGAACGGCTCTGATTGGATCAGCTTAGACGCTAGAAGACAAAATAGAATGCTTTATTAGGAATTATTAGTTAAATGTAATAAATGATTTTATTATTTTTTTCTTATAAAATAAAAATGTTTATTATTTAATGTAGTATTTTAATATAATTTTTATTTATTTTTTGGTGTTATTTATTATAAGTTAATTTTTGAGTGTATATTTATAGGTATATCCATCTATATTTTGGCTAATTTTATTTTTATTTTGTATATTTTATTTATTATTTTATTCTCATATTTTATATATTTAAAAATTATTTTTAGGTATATAAACATAATTTTCTTGTATTTTTATGATATATTTGTATACTAAAATAAATAGGTATGCATAATATGTAGGTATATGTATTATCTATTTACCTATGTATTTTTGTATTTTTTAATGTTTATTTTGGGTTTTATTTTAGATTTATATTTTTAATAAGATATAAATAATATTTACAAGCTTATATAAAATAATAAAGAATAAAAAAGAATTCTCCTTTTATTTATATACATGTATTATTATAGGTATTTTGTCTATATATTGATATATAATTATTTTATTTTATGTTTTCTTTGTGATTTTATTCTAATTTCAATATGTACATATGTTATAATTAATATTCACAAAATTATAAAAATATAAAATTGTAAAAATAATAAAGAATAAATAAATTGAATATTTTAATAGGGTATAGTGTACAATGAGGGTCCAATACCTAACTTCACATCTTAACTCTAAAAAATATGAAACCACCTCCATTAAATAGATTGCTAAAAGATATATACAATTTGAGGTGTTTTTTTTTTACATTTGAGTTTTTATTTGGAAGACATGGGTCTGTGAAGTTGAGATTTTGGCTTTTTATTTTGTGTATAAAAGTACACTGTGTATTATTTTTTTACAAACCTAATTTTATATTTTTATTTACAGTATTATATACAACTTTCATGCTGAAAGTTTCTTTATTTGATGTAATAATAATAAAGAATAAAATAGGTGTCAAAAATACTTTATTGAATGAATAAAATAAATGGATTTTTATTGTATTTTTGGCCATTATCTCCCCTACTTTATTCCTTATCGACCAACTCAATTCTTGACTTGGTCTCAGGATTTAGGGTCATAAAATATCTTTGATAGTTTATTCATTTTCTTTTCTTCTCTTCTATAATTTTGGCATTAAAAACAATATTATCTACACAATAAATGCAATAAATGATGAATGCTAATATGTACAAAATAACGCTATTTACATGCATTAGCTAGGGTTTTTAAGGCCAAAATGATAGAATAAAGGTGATGAAATGGAGATTCATCACCCCATATACTTGCCTTTGCTATCCCTAGTAGACACTTATGCAATAAGTATAAAAAGAATAAAGAAGAAAATAAAAAGAAAAAATAAATGGAATTGATTTCAATTATTAAACTTGTCTTTACAAAATCAAAGTTTGGAGCTCACGTCAGATCTTGGTATGAAACTGTGTGTGGAACCTGGTCAGGAACAAAATTTAAAACACAACAGCCTTCGAGGGTCACAGAACTCGGTTCAAACCACCTCAATAGCCAGGTCAGATCTAGCCTACATCATACGCAAACCCTTATGATTATGAAGCTGACTTGTACAATGTAAGTGATAGTGTCTCTCCCCAAATGAAATGACAAAGGAAATGACTTCTACAGAATGACAACCCAATGATTCCCCAATCCAGCGACTCTTTCCTCGAGGAGCGGGGTATTCCCTTCTAATTTCAAGTGGCATCCGACTCAAAAGGAGGGGGTGGAGAGAAGAATGGACGGTAGCTAGAGTAGCTACCTATCCTAGGATGCATGACCAGTGTAGTCAAGTCATCCAGCTGCAGGTTCACATGGTATAGCTTTGATGCTCAAGCTTGCTTATTGACTATACAACATATATACATACTCCGGCAGGCATTTTATTTTTTATCAGGTCTGTCCACTTTTTTGGAGTTTTTTTTGAAATACTATATACATTAGTATTTACATAAGGAGTTTTCCCTCTTGATCCAGAAGACTATCCCTCATTTGAAGCATTATTGCAAACCATACTTTCCAATCTTTAGACCTCAGGGAAACTGGATGAGTTGGGGTGCACTCCCCTCCCTAGATGAGGACGAATGGTTCCACTCATGTGCATCTCAGACTGGAAAATTCAATCCCCTCACCACTCCAACTGAGTTGAGCCAAGTGAAAGGTGCAAGTGTCCAAGTTAGGTCACGACCGATCAGAGTCATGCATGCGTCTTGAAAAATTCTAGTTAGTCAGTTGAGATGATGATGAATCACTGATCCTCACTCTTTATTCTTTTATTTTAGCTATTTATCTTAGTAAAATAACATGTAAATACCTGTAAATACAATAACATAGCATTCAACATGCATTTATTAATATTGCATAATTAGCATATTTTGTGCAAAAATAAAAGAATAAAGGAAAAAGAAAAAAGAAGGAGATATTTCGAATAAATACAGAGTGACCCGAACCCCAATAGAAGGTCAAGCCTTGACCTGATCGCCAAATAAAATAAGTAGAGAGAGATAGGGTCCACTTTATGTTGAACATATTACCTATATGTGTAAATAGTTATTTTTGATAAAATAAAAGTAAATTATTATTTTTACCTCCTTGTATATATTCTCATAAATAAAATAAAAATAAAATAAAAATCAAAAAAAATAAATAAAAATAAAATCAAATCCTCTTCACTTGTACAAATACACATGTATATATATATCACATTCACCATTTATTTTATACTTGTAAATAATTTGTAAAAATAAAATAAAAACTATTTTGTATCCCTAAATATATGAGGAAAATAATTAAAATATGAATGGGGGCATTTAAGCAAAATTTTTCCATTTAAATTCATTTATTATTTTTTTGTGTAATTATCTTTATTTTTCTCATCTGTTTTGTCCAGTAGTGTGTTTTATCCTATTCTCTGTCCCTTCTGATTGGGCCACCTAGGATTGTTGACTCTCATCAACTGGTCCCTCGGGCGCCCTTCCTCATTGAACCGGGTTTCTGATGACGCAAACTTCCAATGCGGTCGAGATGGGATAAATAAACAATGGTCTTTGTTCTCAACCAATTGATTCGGTCGGCGAGAAAAATATATTTAACCACTTATGAAAGATAAATCAAGTAATAAAATGTAAGCGGTTTCACTATTCTATTTACATGGTATAGCGACCAGGGTCAAACACAAGGATCACGACTTAAAAACTAAATAGTCAGATTTCCAAGATAATTTTTAGTGATTTTTGAATTTTTTGAATTTTTTAGTTATTTTCAAATAAAACACAAGGGATAAAACACACACACCACACTCTTTTTGAATTTTTCAGAATAGTAAAGAATGCTTAAAAAATTACAGAGAAAATGTTTTTGTGTTTTATATGTTTTAAAATATTTTGGTAATTTTTTCAAATTTTTCTGATGTTTTTATGATTTTAAAAAAATCAAACAGTGGAAATCAAGGGAAACAATGCACATCCAAGAGTATTTTGTAACTTAAAAAATACTTTAATGCTTAAAACCCTGGAAATTATTTTTAACTAAATGACAACTAAATATCTACAAACAAAGACTAGAATCACAATTTTTGAATTTTTCTAGAATTATCTGTAATTTTTTAAAGATTTTTAGTTTTTCGCACTTTTTTGGAGTTTTATAAATGATTTATGCATGAAAAATGGATGGCAATTAAAAGATTGTAAAACACACTTACAGCAATTATTTTAGAATTTTTGGCAAGTTTTCAAATTTCTAAGAATTTTCTAATTTTTGGCATACAAAAGGACATTTTTTTTGGTTTTTTTAAAAAAATCAAATAAAATTAAAATATGATGAAAAATTTATACAATGTAAAACAATACAACAGGTACTTACATATTTTTTGGAGATTTTTAGAATATGAAAAAACATTAATTTCATTCAAAGAGAGCAAGCAAATTATTGTCTAGAAGCACAGGGACTTAAATACAAATAGTTGAAGTTGTTGTATGCAATAAATTACAGATATAAAATGCGGGGGGGAAATGCAAATTACCCACTAAGTGAGTGTGTGGCATGTGATATGCTTTGGAGCAGTGGCTTTTCTACAAATACGGAAACTGATAGGGGCTTTTTTGATGTTTTCCCAAATATCTCTTTTTTATTCCAAACCTTAGGTTCGTGCTTTGTTCTCAAAAGTGGGAGAAAGGGCAGCCCACGCGGAGCTGGATCGGTCTGATGGACGAGGGAGCGGCGATTGGGGGAGAGCCGTGCGGTCGTGCCGACGGTGGCCGTGCCGCGGTGCTGGAGGTCGCTGATGGAAGGGGCGGAGCCGCCGTTGGGTTGTGGCAGCTTCGAAGGGCGCGGAAGGGGGCCGCAGGGGCGGAGTGCTGGCAGCGCAGGCGAATGGGTTCCGTCGGGCTGGAGTGGCGCCTGCGGAGGGGAACCTCCAGGCAGAGAGAGCACTGGGCTTGGCGGAGGTGGTTCTGCCTTACACCGAGGAAGCGCCGCCTTGCTAGACTGGAGTGGTGTCGCGGAGTCGCGGCCTGCGGGGGAAGCCGGTGGTGCCGCGCGGTATGCGCGGAGCGCGAGCGGCAGTGACCTGTTGTATTTTTTTGTTTTCTGTATACTGATAATAAAAGATTTTTTTTAAATTTTTATAATAAAAAAACAATAAGCATGAATCTGTAAATATTTTTTTGTATTTTTTTATTTTCTTTTTAGTTTCCTGCAAAACAAAGGTTAGGAAGAAAGGCAATATATATGTAGATATATATATATATATATATATATATATATATATATATATATATATATATATATATATATATATATAGGGATTGGGGAGCCTACACCCATGTGTAGGTAACTTACCTACACCCACCTCTTGTTTCGTAATTTTTTTGATTTTTTTGAAATGGATCTTTAAGGGATTTACTTAGAATATTAAATGAAATATGTATTTCAAATTTCATGCAAAACAGACATTCCTAACAGCTCCATCGGAAGGGGCCGATTTCAGCAAATCTCAGACCGTTAAAATTTGACTGTCATGATGGATAAGTTAGAAGTCTTAAAATAAGTTGAAATTTGAATGACGATATGGTGATATATTGTGATCTAAATTCCCCAAGGAATTAATTCAAAAAAATAAAAAAAATTGAGGAAAAAAAAAGTTGGGTGTAGGTAAGTTACCTACACATGGGTGTAGGCTCCCTTTTCCCATATATATATATATATTCTATTTTATTTATAAACAACTAAGGGTGTGAATGGGGATTCGGTGGAAATGAGAGGAACGGATCGAGTCTTCGGTCACCGTACATGGTCGGAGGTGGTAGGTTGTGCAAGGTAGAATGTGAAAATAGAGAGATTGCGAGATGAGATGAAAAATCGGTGTCGGATCGGAATCGAGTTGTGGTGAAATTTTTTCTTGGGTTTTAGGATCTAAAGATTAATAAAGTCGACAAAAAAATTAAATCTATGGTTTATCTAAGCAAAACGACGAGAAAAGAAAATGGATCTCACCTCGGGATCGGATATGCCATGATGGCCTCGACGAGGGCCGACGCGCTGTCACCGGACGGCTCGGAGGCTGGGCACCCTTCTTCAACAAGATACCTCTCGGAGATCGGGCTCCTTTCCACCCAAGATCGATTAACGAATAACGAAGGAGGAGGAGCCCATTAAAAAGAGAAGAAAAATAAAAAAGGAAGATATATACACTTAAGTAAGGTATTTAGTGGTGGAATTAATAAAATAAATAAATAAATAAAGAAATAAATTCGAATTTCGAATTTAAATAAAATAAATAAATAAATAAATTTACAAAAATTAATTAGCCACCTTAGTGGTGGCTATTAAAGGTATGGAATAATATCTTATATAAAGAAATTAGTTGTATGCAAATATTATGTACATATAATACAATATACACATTTACAAATAAGGAAATAATTTTTTATATCTTTTTTTATTTTTATTTACATTTTTATATTTTATTTTTTTAGAAAATAATATTTACAATTATGTACATTATGTATAAAAAATAAATATGAATAAATATGCACAATAAATATTGATGAAACTACACAAAACACCCCAGAAAACCGACTTTTCAACCGTAACTCCAAAAATTATGAAATCACTACCATTTGAACGATAATTTATTTTAGAGTATAATGGAAGTAAGTTTGGTTCAATTTGAGTTCGTATGGAGCCGGAATTGTTATTTCAATTAATGCGTTGCAGCTTTTTTCGAGTGTAATTATTTGCATTATGTACATTATTTTGCTTTGCAATTATTTTTATTATTTACAACACATTTTTATTTACAACTTTTGTTTACAAAATAATTAATTTGAGGTCAGTTTATATACAAATAAAATAATACAAGTTTTATACAAATATACAAAGAAAAATCTACAAATTATTTTTTTGATTTTTGAATTGAAGACCTTATCTCCCCCTACTTTATTCCTGGCCAATCAGGTCAAGTCTTGACCTTCTCTCGGGATTCTGGTCAATCTGTATTTATTGCATAAATACATCCTTTGTTTTCTTTTCTTTTTCTTTTCTTCTTTATTCTTTTATTTATGTACAAAAATTGTTAAAAAGCATATTTAACAAATGCATGTAAAATGGTAAATTCATGGAATTAATGGGTATTTACAGGTATTTGACTACGAAAATGAAGCTAAAATAAAAGAATAAAGGCGATGAATCGTGGATTCATTAGTTTCGCACCTATTTATCCCATTTTTAGCAGCTCGATTCGACCGCCTTTTTCCCCGATTCCTAGCTCCGAATACGAGGCTCGGATCCCTGATCTTCACCCAACATTCTCCTCTGCGATCCGCACCTCGGTTCGCGGGCCACGCCTCCTTCATGTCGGACCCCTCCTTTTCCTACACCTTTTGGCTGCGCCACCATCTCCTGCCTAACCGTCCACATTTCCCAGAGTGTAAGCGAGTGAGAGGGAGGATGTAGGAGCCTTTTGGAGCGTGCTAGCCCTAGGTCCGGTGAGGTACAACCTCAGCTCCGCCACGAGGAGCCTAGCCTTTGGCTACGCTGACCATCGAGGCCACGACAACCGTAGACCGTCGTCTGCAACCCCAGGCGTGTTACTCCATCTTCAGGTATCCTCTCTACCTTCCATTTTCCATCGATTTTATCTTTTCCCTGAGAAACAGAGCATCTCCGATCACCGTACCCATCCCGTCACTCCGCTGCACTCCGACCGTCGTATACCCCATATCCGACGTCCTATCATTTCTACGTTCGCATGTGCGACCTTCCCATACACCCCATCTCTGGCGTCCTATCATTTCTTCGTTTGCACTGCAATCTTCCATCGGGGCTTTAGCCATTAGATTGGAGCCCCTCCCCACAGGTCGATACCCTTGCACGCGCGACCTTCCTGTTCACCCCCATCTTATGTTCATGGCTACTGATGGCATCCTAACCCGTGCCGGAACCACCCTCTGAGCAAGACCTTTTCCCCTGCAGGGTTGAAGCGCAACCAGACCTCATCTGGAGGTCAAGTACATCCCAGAGACCTCCAGGTCGACCAAGCACCCCCAGGACCTTCCACTCGGTCTTGGCTCTTCTGAGCTACTCAACTGCTGTGGAGCATCATCGCCGACCTATTCCATATTCCAGCAGATCAAGAGGATGTCGTAGACGCATGCTAGAGCCGATCGAAACTCGTCGAAGGCGAGTCCTACCCCGTTCTTCCTGACGCCTTCTACACCGTCCGATCGAAGGTCTTCTCAGTTCTAATCCTAGCTGTTCGTCCATGGGAGAGCCTCCGTCGTCAAATCCATCTGAGGATCTTATCAGCGCCCTCCATCGTCGAAGGGGTATCCACCCATCTCAGCCATCCGATCATAAGTGGAGTGCCATCGACCATTGGATCGAGCCCAATAAGGGGCAATTTACACTTAGGCCCCTTCCTATTTTGTCTTTTATTGTTTAGTCATGTAAATATTAATCGTAGTTTAAAATAGTTTGGTTATTTTGCATGTGGACCCTTGTTATTTCTAATGTTTGTGGTTTAGTCCTGCTTGCTTGAACTCATGTGGCGTATCACGTGTTATTCTGGTGTATTTACATTATCTACCCTGGACTTTAGTTATGTTATGCTTTGAATATAAGTTTTCAGATATTTGCAAGTATGACCCTGTGCGTGGTTTATCATGCATGTGCGTGAATACCCTGAATATTTTGCATTTTTGGCCCTAGCTTTTTATTCGTGTTATCTTTTTGGCCTGGAACTTTCTCATAATTGCAACTACACCCTTACAAGTCGTGTGTCTTATTTTTGATCAAATAAATACCTAATTAATTCCAAAAATTAGATAAAAATTATTGTTAGCTCCTACTAACACGTAATATTTATGACAATTTTGGTTAATTAATTTAGTATTATTCGATATATTCTAAAAATAAAAAACCATAAAAACTGCTCTGTCTATTTTATAAAATTATAAAAATTGTGTTAAAATTCCAAAAAAATAGTGTTTGTTTGTTTTTGTGTGCTTTACTTTCGATATCATTTTTTGCTTTGAAAATCACCATAAAACCCCCAAAAATCTAAAAACTCTCAAAATCTTCTAAAATCATAAAAAATTCTAAACTAAAAAAATATAATTTCAGTTTCTGTTTGTAGGTCTTTTTATTTAGTTTTTCATAAAAATCATAACCTGGACATTAGGGCACTTTAAATATTTTTAATTTTCCATTTCGTCCAGGCTGTACAAAGTTCTCATTTTTAGTTCTTCTCTGATTTTTATAAAATCACATAAAAATTAGAAAAATCTCAGAAAATTACCAAAAACACTTGAATATTTGAAAAATATAAAAATATTTTTATTCCTGATTTTTGAGAAACTTTATTCTTTAAAAAATTAAAAAGTTTGCTTGTGTGCTTTAGTTTTCTTATTTGCTCGATTTTCTTCCTTATTCTAAAAATATAAAAAAAATTGCAAAATTAAAAGTTAATAGAAATATGCATTTCATTGTATGATTTCGACTACTTCGAAGGTTTCTCGTGCTCCTTGAGTTCGACCCTGGTCGCTATACCAGGTTAAATTAAATAGTGGAGACCACTGACATTATTTTTGTCCTTTGATTGCTTGATTTGAGTGGTTCTCGATTTTTTCTTGTTGAGCTTAGTCCTTGTGATCTGAGTCACAACGACCCTTTATATTTATTTCCTAACCCGTGTCGCTCTGCCGCTCATCAGGTGACTTGAACCCAGCCTTGAGTCTCAAATAATTAAGTCCCAATGGACCTGAAGTACCTTAAATATAGTTTTAAAAAGGTTCCAGTGCAGTAAGGTCCAACCAAGCTCCAATCTTTGACTTTACTCAGATTAGTTCAATTATCAAACTCAATCCAAAAAATTCTAATGCTATACAAATGCTATGTACAATGCAGAAAATATTTTTGTTATGCAATTTTCAAAAGTTTGAATTTTTTTTATTTTTGAAAAAGATGACGCATATGCAACTTTTTTTGTATTTTTCAAGAAGATTTTTGCAAATGTTTATTGTATTTTTAATTTTGCAAATGCTTGTGTGATTTTTAATTTTGCAAATGGCTTTATGATTTTTGAAAGCAAAAGTTTTTGGCTAAAAACTAGGTACAAATATTTATGTAGGGATGCATCATATATTTACAAGAATTAGGTTTCAAAGGATTTACAAGGGGTAAGTGATCAATTTTATATACATATGTATACAGAATTTTAGTCCGGTGTATATACTCCTCAAACTTATTTGAAAATCATTTACAACAGTTTTGAAAACTACAAATTTTTACAAATAATTTTCAAACTATTTTTTCAAACAATTTGCAAAAGTATTTTTGCTTGGTTTTTTAATCAATATGTACAAAAAGAGTTTGAGGAGATAGAAGCATCTTGTTATTATGTGATTTTAATATTTTTTTGATACATTATTTATTGAGATATTTTTAGCCATATTTATTTGAGATATAAAAGTGCAAGTTATGGGTAAAGTATATATACAGTATATACGACCCCTTATACTTAGCTTGAGCTATGTCCTCATAGATCGAAGAGAAAAAGAGAAGACATAACTTGTACGGAGTATAGAAAAGCCAAGAAATAACGAATGAAGGAATGAATGAATGAGAAGTCGACCGTCCCCCCTATACTTAGGATCAAATAATCCTAAGTATAGCAGGCTGTACACAAAGTTGGGAGGGTCAAGGGTGGGAATGCACAGATCGTACTCAGACTGTCTCCCCCTATACTTAGGTAAAATATCCCTGAGTATAGACAATAAAAGAAGACAACAGAGAGGATCAAAGAATGAAAGAACTCGGAGTGCGCACCCCCTATACTTAGGACAAAGTATGCCCTATGTATAAAAGACTGACAAAAAGGGGTGATACACATACTTTTTTTAAATGGATAACAAAAGTTTAAAACAAAAAGAAGAAAACAAGAAAAGATAAAAGCTTAAAGGAAAAGTTTTTGAGTTGCATTATCTGAATCTTTTGATGCTGCTACTGTCGTGGATGTATCATTAGAGTGCGGTACTTGGATAGAGTCGACAACGGCCAAGAAAGTGTCATGCTCGAGGTATGGCTTAAGTAGTTGACCGTTGACACCAAATGGTTGTGCGTCAGGAGATAATTCAGATATCGCAATGATGCCATTGTCACATACTACTTGAACTTGAAACAACCCTATCCATTTGCTTTTCAATTTTCCCAGGAAGAAATTCAACTTTGCATCGAATAACCACACTTTATGTCCAGCTTTGAAGGTCTTTCATCTGACGTGTTGGTCATGCCAACGTTTCACCTTCTCCTGGTACATCAATGTGTTATCATATGCATAGTCTCGAAATTCCAGGAGCATGTTCAGATCTTCTTTCCTCTTCTGACCACCTTGTTGTGAGTCCAAATTGCAAATGTTAACTGCCCATAATGATTTATGAATTAACTCACTAGCAGATGGCATGGCTTTCCATATACAAGGTGATAGGGAGACATGCCTAACGGAGACTTGTAAGTGATTCGATATGCCCACAGGACTGAGTCCAAAAGCTGGGATCAATTTTTCCTGTCCGTCTTGACATGTTTCTGAAGTATCGTCTTGATTTCTATGTTAGGTAATTCTGCCATACCATTGGTCTGAGGATGGTAAGGAGATGCGATACAGTGCTCAATGTCGTACTCCTTCGTTAGCTTCTTGACCTCTTTGTTTATGAAGTGACTACCGTCATCTGATATAAGTATCTTCAGAATCCTGAACTACGAGATGACATTTTCTTTCAGAAAACGACACACCATACGGTTGTATGTAGCTCGAGCGAGAATAGCTTCCACCATCGACTCACATAATCAATGGTTAGAAGGATGTGCTTGTATCCCTGACTATTCGGGAAAGGTCCCATGAAATCGATTACCTAAGCATAGAATACGTCTGCTATCTGGATGATCTTCAGGGGCATGGAATCTTTAGCTGTGTGGGTGCCTTTCAATCATTGACAGTCAGTGCATCGTTTGACAAATGTTGTTGCATCCTTAAATAGTGTAGGCCACTAGAGGCCACACTGTAATACTTTTGTTGTTGTTTTGTCTCCAGAGTGATGTCCACCAGGTTCGAGTGAGTGACAATGCTCGAGGACACTATGATGCTCCTCCTGAGGAATACACCTGCACTAAATGCAATCTACTCCTTCCTTGAATAGAAGTGGGTCTTCCCATTGGTAGAAATGAATAGTAGACAAGAACTTGTCCTTGATTTTCATCCAATCTTGTGGAACCACACCAGATACAAGGTAATTCACAATATCAGCATACCAAGGGAGCAAATCCACGGCCAAAATTGATTCATCCAGAAAGGTGCCTGTAATGGGTGCACTACTCAGTGGAGGCTCTTACTGTTCAATTCTGGAGAGGTGATCTTCTACCACTTTCTGAACTCCAGGTTTGTCTTTTATCTCCAAATCGAACTCTTAGAGGAGAAGGATCCATCTGATCAATCTTGGTTTGGCATCCTTCTTCTGCCGTAAATATCAGATAGTAGAGTGGTTGATGAAGATGGAGACTTTTGATCCAAGCAAATAGGATTTGAACTTCTTCAGGGCAAATACCACAACCAGCAATTCATTCTCTGTCACATTGTAATTTCTCTGAGATTCATCTAATGTTTTTCTGGCATAATGAATGGCATATGGTGTCTTGTCTTTCCTCTATCCTAGCACAACCCCAACTTCAAAATCTGACGTATCCGTCATGATTTCAAAAGGAAGAGACCAATCCGACGGCTGTAGGATTGGAGCTTGAGTGATTACCTCCTTCAGCTGATTGAATGAAAGGAGAACCTGCTGATTAACATTGAACTCAATCTCCTTGCATAGTAACCATGTAAGAGGTCAGGTGATGCAGCTGAAATCATGAATGAATCATCTGTAGAATTCCACTTGCCCCAGAAATGACCTCACATTCTGGACTGTCTGAGGTGGCTCAAGATTGGAAATTACATCCACCTTTGTTGGGTCGACTTCCATGCCACGCTTGAAAATGACGTGACCTAGCACAATCCCCTCGGTGACCATGAAGTGGCTCTTTTCCCATGATAATACCAGATTGACTTCATGGTATTTCTGAAGTACTCTGTCCAGGTGCTCAAGACAAGAATCGAAGCTATCACCAAAGATGGAGAAGTCATCCATAAACACCTTGAGAAAACTACGTACCATCTTGGCAAAAACTACAAGCATGCATCTTTAGAATGTCGTTGGTCCACGGTTGATGAATACCCATTCATCACTCTTTATTCTTTTATTTTAGCTACAAAACCTTTGCCAAACACATGTAGATATATGTAAATAATAATAATTATCAAAAAGCATGCATTATGTAAAAATAAATAATTAGCAAGTTTTTGTGCATAAATAAAAGAATAAAGAGAAAAAAGAAAAAGAGAAGATATTAAGAATAAATATTGAGCGACCTAATCCCAAGGGAGGGCTCAGCATGGGCCTAACCGCATAAAAAACCAAGTAAAGAGAGATAAGGAAGCTCATGTGTGTAAATATATACATGTAAATAAATAAAAATATTTTCCTCTAAATAAAAAAATGGGTTTGTATTTATTTGTAAATATTTGTAAATATTAAATCAAAATAAAAATGGAAAAATAAAAATAAAAATAAAAATCCTTTCATCATTGTCTATATCCACCATGTACATAAGAGCCACTTATATATTTATTTATCCCTATAAATAAATAAATTAAAATCCAATAAAAATATGTACATAGTCTATATTCCACAATGTAAATAAATAAAATAAAAATCATAAAAATAAAAATAAAATAAAAAGAAATAAAATAAAAATCAATATTGTATATATACCATGTATATAGGTGTACATAACTATTTATTTACTCTATGTAAATAATCAATAAAAATAAAATAAAAATATACTTTTATTCCAAATTTTATAATATAAATAAATAAAATATAAAATTGGAATAAAAATGTACAAAAATAAATAATTAAAAATCAAAAATATATAGTGTATATACATATATATAATATACTATATTGTAAATACCTAATTTTTATTTCAAAAAAATAAATAAAAATCACAAAAAAATAGTTTATAAATAATTAAACATTTTTCATATTTTATTTTTTTTCCAAAATCAACCATTTACTATTTTATATTGAATTTCCAATTATTTATGACGTGGCCGCATTCCATTGGTCCACGGGGGATGTTGACCCCCTGGTCAACTCCCCCCTGGACCACAGACCCGCGGATCATGTGCCCCGACCCGATTTCTCCAAATTTTTGCCACTCGATCCGAGCTCCAAATCCACAAACCCCGGGTCCTAATCCCTCCTTGATCTTCCCTGATCCACGCCCGGGGTGGGTTATGGGGATCCGTGCTCCGAATTCCATGCCCGAACCTCTTCTAGCCGGAACCCTAGGAGTATTTAGTCCCAGCTCCGTCGCGCATTTCACCCTATCTTTGGCTCCGCCCTTTCCATCCGAGGACCTCCACTACTCTCGCATGAGTGACAGCTTGCTGCGGGTGGTGTTGCAGTGAGGAGGGAGTGCCCGACCACTGATCTGGCGACGTAGCGCCGCCGTGCACCGCCCAGGAGTAGCGCTCGAGCCTCGGGCATCGACGGCCCTCGAGGCAAGGACCAGGAGCTTCAGAAGCTCATTCCCAGTCGACATCAGCCATTTGGTAAGCTTAGTACTTCCTAGTTTAATCTAATTTTCATTTACGCCCAATTTCATATCTCGCCGACGACCATCGATTCCGGCCATCCCATCCATCCATTTTGTCGATTGACCTGACCATCACCTCCGCATTGCTTCTCTGCACGTTCTCCACCCCTTCATCCATCCCAGTTCGCCACGGAACTGGGAGTCGAACTCCTTCGCCGTCGCTTCGTCGGAGTTCCTCCGCTCCGACGCATCGTTCACCCGTTCCACCGCTAACCGGGTCGAGGCACTTTGCCCTCGACCCAGGAGTCTTTCTGTGCAGCTTTGCAGGTCAGAGGAGGTCCATCTGAGGACCTCAACTTCCAGGCGCAGGAGCTCAGCTCCGCCGTTGTCGCTCGGGCTTCTCGGAGCTCGTTGGCGCCATCGGAGGGGTTCTTCATACGCAGGAGGCTCCGGCGACCCTTTTCCAATCATCAGCAGCCCCCGAGGAGGTCCACTACGCGTGTATCGGGCCGACGAAGTTCGCCGGCCACCTGTTCTTGAAGGACCCTCCAGAGCCGTCCATCTGCCCTTGCTGTGCCAGATCCTTTGTGGACCGTTTGATTTAGGCGAAGAAGAGGCCAGTAGCAGCCATCGTCAGATCGACACGTGGCCTCTTCTCCGCCCTCCATCCAGCGAGGGTTAGCCACATTGACTCTCGACCGTTGATCCCCTACGTGGCGCACCCTCCGCCGTCTGATCAGATTCGAGGGACCTTTGTTGAGGAGCAGCCCCCTTGCAGCCGTCAGATCACTACGTGGCGCATCCTCCACCCTCGGATAAATAAGTGGGGTAATATCACTTAGGCCCCCCTTCTGTTTTGTTTTAGCATTTAGTCTTGTAAATATTTTCTGCAGTTCATTTTATTTTGTAAAAATTGCATAGAGACCCTGTTTGTTTACTTTTATTGCATTTTCGTCCCTGTTAATGTTGGACACGTGCGTCGATACGTGATCTTTTGGTGAAATTGCATACTGTGGGCTGTGATTTCTGGTTGTTACTGATTGAAATATCTTTTTAAATATTTGCACTTATGCCCCTATGAGTGGTTTATTTCCGCATGTGTTGAATTTGTTGGGCATTTTGCAATATCAGCCCTAGACTTTTAGCACATGTTGCTAATAAGTCCGGGGAGTTATTTTCATTGCACATTGGTCCCTGAGTGCCCAGTCCACGTGCCTCGCGCGTAAAGACTTGTAATTTTTGCACCAGGACCCCCTGCAATTCTTAGCTGGTTACTTTTTAGCCCCCAAAGGATATTTTTATGACAAACAGGTCCCTGTGACTGTGGGCTTTTGTTTATTTTAAATAAAATACCAAAGTTCATCCAAATTAAGTGAAAATTTGACACATGGCTCCTGCCACTGTGTAGAATTTTCACTAATTTTTGGGAAAATTTATTAGCCCTTTTATTATTTTTAAAAATTCAAAAACATCTCTTTTTCTGCCTATTCATATTTAAAATTCACAAAAAAATATAAAAACCTCTTTAAAAATTACCAAAAATTCATATTTTGTGCATTTTGGTGTGTTTGATTTTTTGACCATTGTTGGTCATTTTTGGATTTATAGAAAATATAAGAATTGAAAAACCTTGAAAAATTTAGAAAAACTCTAATAAATCATAGAAAATCCCAAAAATAATAAATCTTTTCGTGATTGTTCCTTGTTGTTCATACTTCATAGGAAAAACACCTCCAGGCCTTGATGAGACCATTTAGTATTTTTAAATGGTCTTAGAAGCCTGATTGGACAGTTTTCAGTTATTCTTGCCTTATTTCATTTTTAGAAAGTCCTATAAAAATCAGAAAATTATCAAAAATTCACTAAAAATAGTAAAAAATTATAAAAATCATAAAAACATTTTTATTGGAATTTTTAGAGCATTTTTTGAATAATTAAATAATTACTTGAGTTGTGTATTTTCTTTGTTTTCTTATTTTCTTTATTATTAAAAATCCAAAAAAATATAAAAATATTAAAAATCCACCAAAAATAATTCATATTTATTTATTTATTTAGACTACTTCGTAGGCCGCAAGGCCATCACGTGCTCCCTAAGTTCGACCCTGGGTGCTATACCAGGTTAATATCATAGCGAGATCGCTATTTCGTATTTCATCGATTTTCATCTTTCTTTGGTCGTCTTAATCTTTTTCTTGATTGAGCTTTGAGTCCCGAGTGACTGAGGTCACAACAACCGTATTGATTTATCTACCTTAGTCGTGGGACCGCTCATCAGAATGGCGTCGTTGTCGGGGAGCACGGCTTAGTAGTCAGTTTCTTCTTCTTTTTATTTTGTTTTCTTTTTCGCGGCTTTCCGCGGTTTTTTCGTAGTCCGCAGCTTTTCGCGACTTTTTATTTTTCTTTTATTTTGTTTTTGTTTGTTATTATTTCTTTTCTTTTATTTTTGTTTTTGTTTATTTTTATTTGTTTATTTTCATTTTCATTTTTGCATATATATATATATATCATGTTTATCTTACATGCTTTACTTGCTTTATTTTATCTGGTTTGACACTTTGTTGTCTTCTTGCGAGGGCCCGAGGATCGAGGCGGTGACTCCTGAAAGGGCATTCTCCTGAAAGCACAAATGTCGAACGTGCAAGTGAAGGTCGTTTTCTCTTAATCTTCTGGGGCGATTTCCACTTGGTTGTACCTGAAGTACCCATCCAGAAAGCAGAAAAAAACTCCTTGCCAACCAGTCTTTCCAAAACTTGATCAATGAACGGCAAGGGGAAGTGGTCCTTCTTAGTTGCTACGTTCAAACAACGGTAGTCAATACAGACACACCGGGATGTCGGTATCCAAGTAGATATCTCCTATCCTCTGTCATTTGTAATAACAGTAAGCCCTGACTTCTTCGGAATTATGTGCAGGGGGCTTACCGATTTTGAGCAGGAGATGGGATAAATGAAGCCTGCATCACACCACTTCATGATTTCCTTCATGATGATGTCTATCAAATTCAGATTCAATCTTCTTTAAAACTTGCAGGATGGCTTGGCATCTTCTTTCAGGTAGATGTGGTGTGAGCACAACGCTGGATTTATCCCATGGAGTTTCGAAATATGCCAACCAAGTGCCTTGTGATTTTTCTCTAGAACCTCGAGGAGTCGAGATTCTTGTTTTAAGGTTAGCCTGCTACTGATGATGACCGGATACATGTTGTCTGCACCCACAAGAAAGCATACTTCAGGCTTGCTGAAAGTGGCTTTAGTTCTAGTTCTGATATGTCCGTCTTTTTTGTCACTTCGGAAACAATGTTGGTCGGAGAATGCTCTTCCTGAACTTTTGCAGGGCTGCTGACCTCAGTGTTCTATTGAGATTCTGACATGTGTCGAATGGATCCATAATGGTATCATTGTGTTCAGGCTGGAGTGAATCGCTGGAGTCAAGAAGATGCATCAGCAAGTTGGATTCTGTCTCCTAAATGTCCTCAGAGCTTGTGTCGACTGTGCTTTCCAGGTCCTCCTCTAGAGAGAGGATTTCCTGTGTCCATGGGTCATTCAAAGAGAGTGGTGTATCTCTGATCTCTGCAATGAAGTCACAGTCTGCATCACTTAGGACTTTAGGCTCGCTTATCATGTCTATAGTAATTCTGTTGTTGCCTTAGCTGAAGGTGATCTTTCCAGACCCATAATCAGCCACGACTTTTGAAGTATGCAGGGATGGCTGGCCTAGAATGATAGGAGCCTGGGGTAAGGGCGCAGGTGAGTCCATACCAAGGACTACAAAGTCAACTGGAAACTGCATGTTCCACACCTTTACCACAACGTCTTCCAAAAGACCTCAAGGTTGCTTGATGGATCGATTAGCAAACTGAAGGATCATTTGTGTCTGCTTGAGAGGTCCTAGCCCAAATTCTTGAAATAATGATGAGGGCAGGAGGTTGATGGAAGAACCGCTATCAATTAATGTTTGCTCAAAGACTTGATCGAAAATTACACAACTGATCAAAGACGCTCCTTTGTCTTGCTTTTTCAGCGGGAGATTGCTGATGGCTGCAACTGTGGCCATGGTGAGAACATGGTTTTCAACTTATCAGCGTCTGTTGTTTCGTGCTGGTCGACACTTGTTTGTACATGCTTCTTTCAAATCTTTATTCACAACGGGCATGTATTCCATGGCCTTTATTAAAGGTATCTCAACAGATAAATTATTGATGATACCCATAATTCTGGGATCAAATAATGTACTTTTTCATTTTGCATTTTTTTGGAATTTTCTATTGCTTCAGGAAAAGGAATATTTACAATGCTGAGATCAGAAATAGAGTTCTTATTTACAACAAAATCCTTGTCCACAATATGTTGTACGCCCGGGTCACAAAAATAAGTACAAGCTGGAGACTGAGATGCTGGTGTTGGTGGACAAGCAAAAAGTAGGGCCTCTGCTCCGTCGGCTGGTGTAGGATCGTCTGCGGCTGGCGGCTCCTCCATGGCTGACATGACTTCACTTTGGCGACGATCATCTTTTTGATATTTTTGCTTTTTCTATTTTTTGTTTTTTTGCTGGTGGAGATGGTGGTGAGTTGCAGCTGGAATGGCTCTTCCTCCTTCTTCCTCACCTGCCCCTGTGGTTGGCACGATTCATGTAGAAGATGATGATTCACCTATCAAAGCTTTATTTTTCCTGTGGCTTGTGGCAGACAGAGGTAAGGTCCTACCGCTCCTGAGAGTGACAACATTAGATAAATCAATATTACAATCATCTGACTCTACATGCACAGACTGGATATCACATTCTACCTGCTCTTTTATTTTGAAGCTATTGGGATTAGCTTCGATCTACGTCGAAATGGTAGTTTTGGTGGCGGTCATGTCGTCTAGCTTCTTCATCGTGTCTGTTAGGCCTTTGAAGAGTTGGGTCAAGCAATCAAGGGTAGGGTTCACAGGATTCGTTTCAGAAGGTTCAACGTGCATACCATGCTGTTGCTAAGTGTTTGGAGGCTTAGGCTGTAACTGCTGGTGGTGCTAAGGAGATAGAGGAAGCTGGTACGGATGGTAGGAGGGAGGAGAATAGTGCTGATATTGCAGAGGTGGTGCAGCTGCATATTCGTGGTATGGCTGTGGCTGGCGGTATTGCGGTCGCTAGTACTGTTGATTCTGCCTCCATTGATTGGGGTACTGCGGAGGCTGGTGGTACTGAGGCGGGGGTTGCGAGGACTGCCCAAAGCGACCACCCTGTGGTTGGTGGTAACCATGGTTGGCTTGTTGAAAGCCCTAATGATGTCCGGTAGGACGGGCCTTCTGTACATCATTGCTCCAAACATCATTGACTTCTTGAATCAAGGGTGGTGGTTGGAAGGCTGGATCGGACGATGGAGGCAAGTCTGGCTGATAGACTGCCATCTGCTGCTACGACAGGCCCTGATCGGGTGCCTGCACGTAGTACACGTGTTGGACTGTCGGTGGTTGTTGGCTCGGCTGAGGTTGTTGTAACAGTGATGGTGCATCCTTCTTCTCAGCTAGAGTCTCTATGGATAGTGTCGCTGACTGGACTGAACTGATGCTGCCCACCAGCAGCTCCAACTGCTTGGTGATATGGTCCAACTTATCTAAGTGTTGCGTCCTCTTTTCGATCACAGCAAGTTTTTCGAGGTCATGCGATCGCTTCTTAATAATATCAACCTTTGAGAGATGTCCCTCAATGATGCTGAGGTTGGAGCTCTCATCTCTCTTTGCCTCTTGAGATGCTGCCATATGGACTTGCTTCTGGAGGATCTAGGGTTGCTTCTGGTAGGCTTTGGATGAAGACAGGGCGGCCTCTCCTTCGGCCATTTCCTCAAAATTCTGCCAGACTACATCTTCATCCTCGTTAAAATGTGATCCCCACATCCTTCGTCAACTAGCCTTTGCTTTCTACATTCAACCCCCCGAAGAAATGTTGACCAAGCTAGTCAGCGCAGGGCAGTGTGCTGATTGATAGAGCGATCAAGACAAGGCAGGATATGGCAGAGCTGGGCGCAGGCACATTGGCAATGCCATTCGGCTCGGGCCTATAATCTTCTAGTCCAAGCTCCTTGCTCTTCTCTTGAATCTTTGGTCAATCTTAGCTTGATGATTTATCTCTCTACGGATGGTAGAGCTAACCTCAGGCTGAGCTTGAGAAGGCCATGCTTTGATGATCCATGTGACTGTATTAATTCTACTGAAAGGTGTCCTATTTGCTTGCTGCTCACGCTAATCTTGGTTTTCATTTCCGGACCTGGAAGAGGAGGAACATTCAAGTATTCGCTTGGGACCATGTTTTCTTAGGTCTATTCTGGATGTATAATGCTATTTCGGTAGTAATATTCCAGAAAATGCAATCGGATGTTTGGGGTACAACTAAGTCAAAACAATGAAAATGTTGAGGGAAATCTAGATGTCGCGGATCATCATCATTCGTATTCCCAAAAGATGGAACTGCCTAAGCTGTATAACGTCTTGCTCCAGATTGCGGTCAGTATGTGTTAAAAGCAAAAGGCGATGCGGCGTATCTAGAAATTAGGGAGCAGAAATGCATCGCGAATAGCCACTTTCCCTTCCCCATACCAAAACTAGCAAACAACCGGCCGCAGAGGGGTTCCAGGGGGAGTCAGACAGAGGGGGGAAGAGCGAAAGCAGTTAAGGTGCGTTGAGCAAGCTGTGAAAGTCACACATGGGGGCACTTCTTCTGCAGATCAGTGAATCTCTCCCATGCTTAATGAATGGTCTCGTAAGCACCTTGGGAGAAATTGTTGATTCTGGTTGAGCCGATCGAGATGATAAAATTTGTGCAGGAAGGCGGACTTCAGTTCCTCCCTTGTCATCACAACCTTTCCCAGATGATTGATCTAGTATAGGGTCTTGTTATGTAGACTGAAGGGGAACGCCATCATCTTCACTATGTTCAAAGGAACATTGGGGTAGTGGGTAGTACGACAGATGCGTGAAAACTGCTGTAGGTGAATGTAAGGCTCTTCACCGGTATTCCCGTGAAATGATGGGAGAAGATCAAGGAACTGATGCTTCAGCTCAAAGTGAGCATGCACTAGTGGAATGAATATCCACTCGGTCATCTGGTTGTCTCCAGAGTTATATATCTATTTCAATGTGGGTTTCGACCTCCCTTGTTCTGGCTCTTCCTCATCGGGATCCTCACAGGGTCCACATCCTCCTCCTGCTAGTATGTCTCCTCCTCTTTTTCCTGCTTGTCTATTCATGACATTATTCATCATGTCCTAGAATGCAGTCTTTGCTAGGGCATGCTCTGTCAGCTGCTTCTGAATGGCTTGTATAAATGCCAACAACTAAGCGTTCACCTGATTCTGATCAGGCATCTATCCTTGGTCCAACTGGGAAGGTGGTTGCTGACCATTACCCTTTCCTTGAGGAACTATTTTGGGGTCTGAGTCCGAAGAGATGAATTCTGTGTTCGAATCCAGGACTGGGACTGTCTTCTATCTGAAATATGAAAAATTCCCAATCAAACCACTTGCAACTGAATCCTAGCTACTAAGATGAATATGGAATTTGGGTCAATCCCAGAGGGTTGTGAACGAAAAAGATGTAGACTGTAATCAACTCTTATTCATAACGGCGAAGGTGGGACAATGGTGATACCGGTTTATTGGATGGTCAAAAAGGACGGATAGAAGACGAGGAGTCTGGACATTGACCTGTAAAGTCCAGATCGGGTTCTCGGGAATCGCCTCGAATTATTGACGAGGTCGAGTCTATGGAATCGATGTAGGTGTCGGGGAGGTCCCGACTGAACCATCTATTGATCGACATCGTGAAGAAAGAGGGAGATCGATGCATGAGGAAGGATATAGTGGTAAACAAGGAATAAAAGGAGTGTAAAATAATATAAAGGCTCGAACTGAGCGGGGGTCAAGAGGAAGACACATACGACAAAATTTGCGCAATTGCGTAGGACTTTATTCTTTGAACCTTAATCAAGATCCATACAAACACAATACAAAATTGGGTTCACCAACTCACACCATGTGAAGCTGTGAAGGTTCGGCTATTTATTATCTTTTCAGTTTTAGAGTTGTAATTTCAGGCATATCTTGTAACAAGTCCTTAGCACGCTAACGCTATAGGAGAGAGAGTACTGCCAAAAAAGTAATATGTATTTGTCCTCCTCCTTTGTAACATGTAGTCTGCACTTTTGAGGTCCTTGTAACCCTTCCCGGATCCCTACTCAGGTAAAGAATAGAGAAACGAAGTCGACAGGAGAAACCGCTACTTCGGTCCTCGCTCGCAACAGAATCACCTGTGAGTGTGTAAGAACCTACTCGGACGCAAACCGATGAGACAGATACCCCCATGAAGGCGTGGCCTAAGCTCAATACTTTAGACCATGTCAATGCTCCACACAAGACAGGAACACAATCATTGATAAGGCCCTACTCGGTCACGTACGATGGAAGCTGTTCGACATGCGGGCCCACGGCGAGCCATTATGAAATAAATGTTATTGCAAATATCATTCCATGATCTGAAATGAAGAATAAATAATTTGCATGATAGGTCCCTTAGTACAATTAGGTTATGTATCATGGTCATCTTAATAATCATACAGCTGTTGATTCAATAATGAATCATAGAGGCTGGTGCTTGGATGAATATCTAAAGGGTTAGATAGAGGACTCATCAAGCACCGTCAAATGATTGTTAAGATGTGATCTCCACCCTGAGTAGGAGATGGCAATCCTTTCTCACATAGGCTGATATCTGACCGACCTCTTGATGCAGGTCCTCTGCATAGGAATAGAGATTCGGAGGTGTCAGATTAGTTAGGTCAAAGAGTTGACTTAACGAGATCGAGATAACCAAAGTCCTATATCGTATGCTGTCACGATACATGCACGTATCCTCTGACCGGAGACATATGTATTACTATATGTCTGAGTATGTACATTTGGCAGACCAATAGGTTGATGACCTAATCAAGGTCTTTACACCGGCGCGCTGGTGTGCATGTAAGGGCATATGAGTAATACGATCTCTCAAAGGGATCATACATGTTCAGTTACTGAACCGGAAGACATGAGCTCACTCATGAGATATTGGGAAGAATCAAATTCCGTGCACGGTCGTCTCGCTTTGGAAGCTTGACTGAATTTGTAGGTTTGATATATACTTTTGGAAAATATATGATCAAGACCTAGGTATGATATATGCTTTGGAAAGTATATGATCGATACCAACTCCCAATGATCAAAAGAGAAACTTACTGATAAAACCCTAAAGTAGACAATATAAAGTTGATCTAATACTTTGGGTTTATTTTGAGTCTTCCAGTATGTAGGATGTACAGGTGTTGGGAATACCTGAGGGTGATGTGATCGTAAATGATTGTATAACCATGACGCTTCCATTCCTATGGAGTGATGAAACGAGTCTGGATTTTGGTGACTCCTCTCAGTAGAGAAATAATCTGATATTGGTCCAAATGTTGGACATTGATTTGAATGAGATTCAGATGCAATGAGAAGATTATATTTGCGGTCATGATTTAATCAAGCATCTATGGGAGGCACGAGATCTGGATTTGAGATGTGATCTCAATACCCAAGTCACTATACGTGGAACAATACAATCACCCTGTCCTTATCTCCAAGTATCCGCAAAGAAAGCGCATTATCCTTGAAAGAGTTCATGGATAATTTCGTTATTGATATATGTATCCAAGCATCGAGAAAAATTGATAATTAAATGTGATTTAATTATCATGGATAATATGAATTTGATTCATATTATAAGGAGAGTTATCTGAGATAATTAAATATGATTTAATTATCAAAGATATGAATAATGTGAATGTGATTCATATTATTTGGGCACATGAGAAAAGAAATCCAAGATGATTAAATGTGATTTATTTATCATGGATATAAATAATGTGGATAGCACTATCCATATTAATTATATATATTATAAATGTGATTTATAATATATTAAAGAAAGTATATTATGATTTATATTTGTTGATTAATTGTTAATGTGAATTGGATTCACATTGAATGATTAACTGAAAATATAATTACATTTTGTTTTGGGTTGTGAATGAGATTCACATAATTTCAATGGCTTGATTGAAGTTTTTCACAAGATAATTGTGAATTATTTTTGTGAGAAATATTTACAACAATTGTTGTTGTAAATCTTAGAGATCTCATGAGATAATGAGATCTCATGAGATAATGAGATCTCATGAGCTTTTGAGGAGAAAGACCCATTTTATCTCATTATCTCCAAGACCAGTCAAAGTGATTTAAATTGGGATTAATTATGTTGATTTATCAATATAAATTAATTCAAAATTAAATCAACTATTGTTGTATTTTTACAACAACATCTTAGCCATTGAAAGAAACACAAATCAATCTCAACCATTGATTGTGTGTTGTCCACGGATTGGGATCCATGGACTCCCAAAATCCTATATACGAAGAGACACCCCTTGCTCTTCAAGACACACAATAATGAATGCTCTCTCTCTCTCTCTCTCTTTCTTTCTCCACACGCCAAGCCTCTCTCTCTCTCTCTTATAATGGTCATCCACCATAGAGCCATTGTGAGAGTCTTCATCGACGCATCATCATCGTTATGCTGCCAGATCATCTACTCGTGGAGCTCCATCTCCTTCGATGCGTCTCGGTCGTGAAGAAGATGTTGGATCTCGTGTGACGAGATCAGGAGATCCGCTGCTTGGATCATCAACATGGATTGTGAGGAGCACCGATTCATCCCCGCGCTCGCAAGCGTCTCCTCCATCGGATCGAACTTGATACAGGTCTCTTTGTTTAGAGACTCGATCGCAACCACGCTTCAAGAGGTAATCCTATTACTTGTTTGTGGTTTAGACGAAATGATCCGAGAAGTGTTCTTGGATCATGTGGCTTCGTCACATAAAATTTTTTTAATTTCTGTTGCATTGAGCGACTAGTGCGACTAGTCGCTCCCGATCGCATACGATGCGATCATCACACTTCCGAGATGCACTTGAGGATTTTTCCCGTATCCTTCAGAAGCGCCATTACTTCGAAAATCCAGGCGATACCCAAGGCAGTTACAGACTGGGTTTTGGGATCTAATCCTTAGTGGGTCGTGTATCTCTCATGGGAGGGGTTTTGGTCCCCTACTAATGTACTTGAAATCAATGAGGGCTTTATGAACCCAAGACAATGAAAGTCCTTTACGGATTTTAACTAAGGTCAAAGTTTATTTAGAAGTCCCATTGTTTTAATTTTTTTGGGGTTTCACTTTTTTTGGATCTGTTTTCATACAAGCGCCTATCGTTTTTTGTAGATTTTTATTTAAGTCCTAGGTGCTTAAAATCAGAGGGAGATATCGAAAAGATCGTGCAAGTCAATTCAATGATGGAAATCTCACCATTGAATCTAATGATGCATGTTGAGTTAGAGGACTTACATTGCTTCCCAGCTCTCTCCATGTAGTATGCAAAACAAAATTTTTAAACCTATCTACATGACGATGTGTAATCAACAAAATCACCCTAAACAGTAGCTGCTATTAATCATGAAGAATCAGTTGTTAGTTATTCAGAAATGAGATCAAGGTTCGATCTTAAATGCCGATCGGTGCCCGCCACAACGGTTCCTACAAGCACTGCATACGACCTCTCTCAGCACGTGGTCTCAAGTCCAAATTACTAACATTTATTAATTTGACTAGATCCAAACATAAAAGACTATAAGAACATGCATTCGTGTTAGCGTTTGGACCTAATTACCGAGTCAAGCAACCTACGTCTAGGGTCTTCATTCACACAAAACAAAATAGAATAAGGCAGAAAACTCAAAACTACGGAAAACAAAATAAAAGAAGGTGAGAAATCACGGAAAACTGCGACGAGGCCCACAGGTGAACAGACGCCCGAGCACTGGACCTCATTGTGGAGAGTAGAGTCCTAGTCTTTAATTATTACATATTAAAATTGTCTCTCTCTCCTTTCAAAAAAAATCGTCTCTCTCTCACTAATAAATAAATAAGATAATCTTATTCTATGTTAATTCCCCCTCCTTGCTTCCTTGTAGCCTCTCCAACTGACCACATAGCGAAGACCATCCTCCTCCAAGCTTGGTTGCATCGGCCTCCTAAAAAGCCGTCCTCGCGTGGCGGGCCCTCGCAACAAAGTCACAAAGAAAGGTGTATTAGCACATATAATCAAATGAAATAAAAAAGAGCTATATACAAAGAATTAATTAAATGACTATATACAAAATAAATCAATCAATATTGACATCAATAAATAAATGATTAAGAATAAATGACTATACAAAATAAATGACACAACTAAGCTACGCTCATTACTCCCCGGCAACGATGCCATCAGATAATCGAGATTTTGTGAGGGGTCTAAAAATGTCTCACACAAGGCGGAGACACGATCGCTGTGGCGACCACTCACGAAATCCTAATTAGTCAGCATATAACCCACAAATTAAATGAAAGCAACGAAGTGGACAAAGTGAGTTAAAATTTATTATTCTATACTACAAGATGCATAGTAAGTAAGTACGTAGAGGTCGAACCGCAGAGAGCAAAATAGGCAACCTATGGTTATTTATGAACAAAATGCATGTATATAACCATGCCATTCATCATATATGTACATATATCTTTGTGGTTTTTTTTAATTATTTCTTAATTATTTTTATTTTTATTTTGTATTTATTTATTTTGTTTTTATATTATATTTTTATATTTTTATATTTCCTTTTTATTTTAAATATATAAATTAGGATATATAAGGCTACATATATACATATAGAGTAAGATATTTATAAATACTAGTAAATATAGATAAAATAAAGAATAAAAAATGTTTTCATTTTATAAAATTTTCTAATGTTTTTAATTTTTCTGGAGATTTTGCTAATTTTTTATGCAATTTTAAAGTAAAAAATATCCCAAATTAGGGATTTAATAAATATATGAAATTGATTTGAATTTTAAAAATATGAAGTAAGGTCCAAAATTGCTTAAATCAATTTTAATATATAACTATTTATATAAAGAAAGTATAAGACAAAAAACCTATTTTTGGATTTTTGATGATTTTTAGATTTATATAGAAGGTTTTAGGGGTTTTCAATTTTTAAGATTTTTCTTTTTCTATTTTTAGTGATTATAGATCTGTAGTTAGAATATAATAAAATAGACACTATACATTTTTTGTAATTTTTCAAGCATTTTTCTATTTTTGGTATTTTATAAGCTAAACAATAAAAAAATGAGCTCCTTTTGATTTTTAATAAATGGTTAAAAATCCCAAAAATGCAAAATAAATTCATGCATGAAAGTACATGCTACCAGGCATCTAACCCTTGTTATGCATAATTGTAGGAGCTAGGGTGCTATTTTTAAAAAATAAAATCCAAGCACCAAAAATCATATACTAGTAGGGGTATAATTACAACTAAAATAAACAACATGGGCTCAGATGTAATTTTTCCCCAAAATATGCACGTATATTTAATTTTATTGGACTAAAACTAAATACAAAAAGTTGTAGGAGTGTCCTTGTAATTTACCCAACTCACATGGGGACGACACGTGAGCTGAGCTGGACTGGACCCAAATGCAATTTAAAAAGTACAAGGGTCTTTTTACAAAATTTCCATTTTATTTTAAACTTCATATTTTGTTTATAGGGGGAAACGATAAATACAACAACTAGGGGGAGATATAGCATTTTACCCCTATTAGCGTGCCATCGGACGGTTGAGTACCTCTCACTTATCCACGTGGCGCAACTTGGACAGGCGATACCCCTTCACCGATCCGCGGTCTTGATTTCATCTGGGGCTTCATCAAACGACTGGAGCGTGGTGATGACGGACGTCTACTGCTTTGCTCGAAGAACATTGAAGAGGAGATCCCAGATCTTGCTTGAGATATAATGGTAAGTATATCTCTTACATTGAAAGTGATTAAGGGAATGAACTTTCATTGTTGACATGGCAAGATAACTTTGATATAAAAATTCCTAAATCAAAGTAAAATATATATATTTATGCAAATTTCTTATTTCAGATAATCCTTCATTAAACCCACTCAATATTATACTCAATAATAACCAGTAAAATATCATGGATTGGACCCTTGATCCAGATATTATACTTGCAATTGGACACATAATGAATGTGCAAGTTTCCTCATAATAATGAGGAATGATAATTAAATAAGATAATAGGACTAAAACCCTAGGGTTTGTATGTCTCTATAAGTCTTGATCTCATCGAATGTACTTTGGAAGTGACATGTCAATGATGATCGCAATTGTCAAATAATCTTATAAAATCAATAAAGATATTCTGGCATGCATATGTGCTCTTGACATTTAATCATGAATGACATGATTCTCTGCATCATGTAGAATGGTAGCTCTATAAGAGATGATGTATTCAAATTGTTTGAGTACCTACCTGAACCTATGTTTTAAGAGTTTAGAAGGATGTAGATGATGAGTGTCATCATTCTACTGTCTATACTCTAGTCATTCATGAAGCTTCATAATATCCATATTGTATGAATTGGGTGAAGCATGTATAAATGTCGAAATGCTCTTACATTAAATTCTTTTGAATTTAACATAAGAGGTCCTTAGTCTTAAGCAATGGTTGTTTATAGATAAAGGGAGCGCAGTGGAAGCATGGGTTGGACCCAAGCAAGAAGTATAATCAAAGAGTTGACTGTACTTCTGTGACTTCCATATGACATCCAAAGAGTTGGACGAATGCCAATACTGCAATAAGTTGATGTGTTGATAGTATGACTATCAAATCTATCTAGAATCCATAAGGAAGGAATCAGATAGTGCATCAGAATAATCTATGTATAATCATTGAAATTAACTTACTTATTTGATAAGGTAAAGTCTAATAATTGTATCTCAATTTTCTAATAACACTTGCAATTGGTTACATATGATTAGAATATTAGAAATTTGATCTTAAGGTTTAAATGTTGGAATTGATGCAATTGTTGCAACAATTTCCACCGGATGAATATACTTCATAATTTCAGTGGGATCCCTTAGTCTTAGAGAATATCTCTATGACCTAGATATTAGAATACACTCATTGTTTATTTCTAAGTGTTGGGAATAAACATGAAATCTGGAATAGACCTATCATAAAGAGTTATAATGGAGATATTTCAGATAGTAATCTAACATCTAGTGGATTCCACTAAATTAGAAAATTAATGAATGGTTCATTAAGATTTCTAATACTGAAAATTAAACCTTTAAAGATCAATAGGAGGACATAGATCATTTGATAATGATCTGGCATCATGTTTTGGATATTTGTTTGTTGATGTGATCAATAGACTGATAAGAGATGAAACTTTAGATTGTCTAAAGGTTCAAATCTTACATACTTACGAATATTGTATTCAAAAGAAAAATGTCCAATACACCTTTCTTTGGGAAAGATGTAAGATGTCAAGATATTCGGGATCTCATACATATTGATGTATGTGAATCATATATTTCATAGTAAACATTATAGATATGTGATATCTATTATTGATTATGTATGATATGAAATTTCTTCTCTTCACCTAAGAAACCTTTGAAATGTTCAAAGATTTCACAATTTTGGTTTAGAACCAAAGTTTGAAGGAAGATGAAATGAATTTGATCTAACCAAGGTAGCTTGTACCTATTAGAAAAATTCAAAGAATACCTTATGGAGATGTGAATATGATTCCTATCTCAATCCTCCTAAAGAACCTTAATTCAATAGAGTTGTAAATTGATACAATTGATCATGTGTGACATGATTTGATCGATGATTAATCTTAGAATAATTATCTCTTAGTTTCCAGGTATATATATGTAGTAGAGACTACATTATATGTCCTTACAAGGTTCCATGCTAGTAAGCTGGAATCTGGCACTAGAGAGTACTACATTATTAGGAAAATAAAGGATGGTATTGGATACCTACTTTATGACCTTGAGATTCTTAAAGGATCTCATATCTGAGAATGTGATTCTTAGAGGATGACTCTATTGAGAATCAAGATAAAAATGAAATAAAGGAACTCATTTAATCTTGAGAAGATAATGAGGCTCCTGAAATCGGAAACTAAATAGACAATTTAAGATGAAACACTAATACCTCTTCAAATAAGTTTGAGGATGGATTCCATGTGTCAGTTGAATCTGACAATGATCGGACTTCATGAGATGAAGCTCCTGAGGATCATGACATGGAAAGATGGATGTTAGCAATAAAAGTCTAATGTAGACTTCATATACAAGTGTTGTATATGGACCCTCGAGGATCCACCTACATGGGTAAGACCCATTAAGGTGTAAATGGATCTTCAAGAGAAAGAGGGAACCTGATGAGAAGGTAGAGACCTTCAAAGCACGGTTCGTAGCCATGAGCTACACGCCGAAGAGAAGACATCGCTTGCGATGAGACTTGCTCTTCAGTAACCTTGCTTTAACCCATCAGAATATTGCTAACTATAGCTACACAACTCGACTATGACATCTTCATGATGTGAGTCAAGATTGCTTTCCTCTATGAATACCTCTCTAAGGATATTCATATGAAGTATCCCCAGGGCTTCATGGTTGAGGAAAGTAAGGTGTGCAAGCTAAATAGCTCCATCTTTGGACTCAAATAAGCTTCCTGTAATTGGAACATAATATTTGATGAAATTATAAATGTTATGATTTCAGATAAAATCTTGATGAACCACGTGAAGCTTAGTGGGAGTGCCATTGTGTTCATCATGCTAAATGTAGATATTATCCTAATCATTTGGAATGATCTAAGGATGATAATAATAAGTGTTTTATAATCTGGTTACCCCATACCTCGAGATATGATCTCAAGGATACCTCTTAGATTTTATTTCTGAAGTCGTTCAGAAGCAAAGAGAAGAGGGTATTGGGACTGTCACATTAGTAGTACACCTTGGACATATTGCATTTTTGGAAAATTCCAAGAAAGGCTTCTTTCCCTTAAGATATGGTACTGACCTATCTGAAAGGATAGCACCTCAAAGAATTGAGGAAGTGAATGCTAGAACTGCTTGCACTTGTGCATCAGTTACGAGAAGTTGAGTGTATACTAGATGTGCAAAAGAGCCAGATGTCTGCCATGCAGTGGGAGTAGTAATCTGTTACTAATCCTACTATGGAATAAAACACTTGATTGCAGTAATAACAATATCTTCAAAGATGATGAAACTTAGAGATAGTGATCTCAAAGTCTTATCTTCAAAAGTTTAAGACCTTGTAGATAGTGATCTATAAGGGTCTTAACTGTAGATACTTTAGGAGGTAGAGATCTCCAAGAATGAAGGTATTCTAATAAGGATTATGGGAATACTGGTTATGATAATTAATAAGATGTAGTGCCAAGGACACTATAACCGACAAGATTGAGTATTGGTTGCATAAGATGCAACATTCGCATTGGATGCGAGCACTGTTACTAGGAGATATGCAAGTGCCGTAAAAGGACTTGGCGTAGTCTTTTGGGAACAGAGTGATTGATCAGCTTACCTAGCTATTTTCTAAATAGCCTATGATTGTCACATAAGTACGGGTTTAAATGATTAGCCCATTAATGGCTCTTTGGGCTAGTGGGAGATTGTTGGACATGCGAGCCCATGGCGAGCCATTATGCAATAAATGTTATTACGAATATCATTCCCTAATCTGAAATGAAGAATACATAATTTGCATAATAGGTCCCTTAGTACAATTAGGGTTATGTACCATGGCCATCTTGATGATCATAGAGCTATTGATTCAATTATTGAATCATAGAGGCTGGTGCTTGGATGAATATCTAAAGAGTTAGATTGAGGACTCATCAAGCACCGTCAAATGATTGTTAAGAGATGATCTCCAGCCAGAGTAGGAGATGGCAATCCTATCTCAGTTAGGCTGATATCTGACCGACCTCTTGATGCAGGTCCTCTGCATAGGAATAGAGATTCGGAGGTGTCAGATTAGTTAGGTCAAAGAGTTGACTTAACTAGATCGAGATAACCAAAGTCCTATATCGTATGCTGTCACGATACAGGCACGCATCCTCCAACCGGAGACAGATGTGTTACTATATGTTTGAGTATGTACATTTGGCAGACCAATAGGTTGATGACCTAATCAAGGTCTATACACCGGCGCGCTGGTATGCATATAAGGGCATATGAGTAATACGATCTCTCAAAGGGATCATACATGTTCAGTTACTGAACCGGAAGACATGAGCTCACTCATGAGATATTGGGAAGAATCAAATTCCATGCGCATGGTTGTCTCGCTTTGGAAGCTTGACTGGATTTGTAGGTTTGATATATACTTTTGGAAAGTATATGATCAAGACCTAGGTATGATATATGCTTTTCGAAAGTATATGATCGATACCGACTTCCAATGATCGAATGAGAAACTTACTGATAGAACCCTGAAGTAGACTGTGTAAAGTTGATCTAATACTTTGGGTTTATTCTGAGTCCTCCAGTATGCAGGATGTACATGTATTAGGAATACCTGAGGGTGATGTGATCATAAACGATTGTATAACCATGACGCTTCCATTCCTAGGGAGTGATGAAACGAGTCTGGATTTTAGTGACTCCTCTCAGTAGAGAAGTAATCTGATCTTAGTCCAAATGTTGGACATTGATCTGAATGTGATTCAGATGCAATGAGAAGATTAGATTTGCGGTCTTGATTTAATCAAGCATCTATGGGAGGCCCGCGATCTGGATTTAAGATATGATCTCAACATCCATGTCACTATACGTGGAACAATACAATCGCCTTGTCCTTATTTCCAAGTATCTGCGGAGAGATTGCATTATTCTTGAAGGGTTCAAGAATAATTCCATAAGATCTAAGCAATGAAGAAATCATGATTAAATGTGATTTAATCATCTTGATGTATGAAGAAATTATCCAATATAATTAAATGTGATTTAATTAATGTGGATAAGAATAATGTGGATAGAAATATCCAATTATTCATAATATATTATAAATGTGATTTATAATGTATTAGAGAGAGCTAATTATAATTTATATGTGTTGATTAATTATTATGTATATTGGATACACATTGTGTAATTAATTGACAATGTAAATTATATATTGTTTTGGGTTGTGAATATGATTCACAATTTTTCCATGGCAAGATTGCAATATTCTCAAATATAATTGTGAATTATTTTTGAAGAATAAAACCCAACAAATTTGTTGCAAATAAATAAAGAGAGATTTCCATGGAGATATGCAATCTCATGAATTATCATGAGATTGCTCTCCCCATGGAAAGAGTGGGCGGCACATCATTCCTAATAGGAATGTGTGGCCGTCCACATGGAAGGTGCATGGAGATGAAATCTCCATGCACATTCTCTCCTTATGTATTGGTTTGATTTAGGACTAATTTATATTTGATTTTGTCAAATATATTTTAACCTAAATTTTTTGGTTTTACCAACAACAATCTTAACCATTGGATTGACACAAATCAATCTCATCCATTGATTTTACATGTCACATGGATTGAGATCCATGGATCCCAAAATCCTATAAATAGAGAGGCATACCATGCTCTCTATTTAGCATTATTGGAGCTCTCTCTTTCTCTCTTCATACACGACAACCCTCTCTCCCTCTAATATTGGTGGTCGTCCACCATACCCTAGAGGAGAGGATCGTCGACGCTCTCGCCACCGCACCGCCGCTTCGACATTCTTCGGTTCTCCATCTTCTTGGAGTGCTGCAGTCACGAAGGAGACGTTCGATCTCATGCGACGAGATCAGGAGCAACTACGCTTGGATCAACTTCTTGGATTGCGAGGACAACGCGGTTCATCCCCGCGCTCGCAAGTGGTCTCACCGACGATCGGACTTGAGACAGGAGGTCTCTTCTCTTAGAGACTCGATCAACCACGCTTCAAGAGGTATTGCATTATACTTGTTGTGGTTATAGATGAAACGATCTGAGAATTGTTCTCGGATCATGTGGTTTCATTGAATAAAATTTTTAAATTCTGCTGCATCGAGCAACTAGTGTGACTAGTCGCTCCTCGTCGTATTCGATACGACGCTCACGCTTCCGTGATGCGCTTGAGGATCTAACCATATCCTTCAGGCCACTATTCATGAGATTATCTGTGCCCCACTTCAGCAGGCCATGACCGACTTATCTGCTCCTCTCCCCAAGAAGAGAAAGGGAGGAGCAGATATGAGCGTCACATTCTGACCATGGCCACTGCCCACGCCATTACACACAGTCCCATTTCTAGAAAGAAGAACACAGCTACCCCCTTCATCACTTGCACCATCTCTGACCATACATGTGATCACACTCTCCTAGACGGCGGTGCATCTATTAGCATATTACCCTTCTCGTTGGTACAGTCTCTTCACTTAGGGCCTCTTAAGAAAACCAGGATGATCGTTCAGTTTGCTGATGGATCTATCAAGAGGTCGAAGGGTATCCTTGAAAACGCCGTCATTTCTATTTTGGGCACGAGCTACCATGTTGATTTTGTTGCGTTGCCCATGGAGACCTCCACAGGGGAGCCCTCTCCAATCATCCTGGGACGACCATTCCTCGCCTCTACAAGGGTCATTATCGATTATGGATCAGGAGAGATTCGCTTCCATCTTGTTGACGAAAGCGAAGCATCGATCACCGCACCCACAGTTGACCAGAGACCTTCACTTGATGCACCTTCACCGATTCTAGCTGACTCCGAGGCCTGTGACCGATCTGATGATAATAGAGATGTTTGCTTAGCGACCACTGATGAAACCAGAGGAACCCTCCGAAAGAGGGGGAACTCATAAAGCACAGACCTCACAGTTCCTCCTTATGGTGTGTGGTGATGTGTTGATGAAATCCAAGGAATTTACGTGATTGATCCCATTGAGCGGAGGGCAAATACCAAGACTAGACAGGACGGACCTGATTTGACTACTTCCACTGATAAGTTCGTTCCTGGTCACTCAAAAGTAATGATGATTGAGGTCGGTTATGATGCGAATTTTCAAAATTTCTGGCCTCTTGATGAAAAAGATGATCCGAGTGAGACTCTTGAGGACGATCTGAGTTCGACTACTTCCACTGATGATTTCGTTCCTTTTGGTTTTGACCTGGACGACACCTCGCATGACGATACTTAGTACACTACTTCCGATGATGATGAGTTCATTCATTTTCACTTTGATATCAGCGAGACCCCTAAGGCCAGACCTAGTCGTACTTTGTCCACTCGCCCGTCTGCGCCTTCACACCATAGGACCACCAAGGGCGAACCTATCCATACTACTTCCATTGACCTGTTCGTGCCTTTTCGATTTGACTCCACTGAGGGCCTTCACCCTGTCGACCCTGATCGGCTTCCGTCCACTGTGGACCCCGATGTTGACTTGCACCACACCAGATCTATCCCTCAGCGGTCTCGCAAGAAGGTTTGCTTTCCGCCTTCTTGATCATGTGTACATCCATCTTTATTGTATATTCATTTGTTTCCCTCTGTCTATGTCCCGTATTGCTCGTCCACCCATTCTCGTGTTTGCCTTACTTAGAACGTACTTTGTCCTAAGTATAGGGGGGTGGACGAGCCGAGTGTTCATTCATCGTTCCGTGTCATTACTCGTGTTGTTGCCTATACTTAGGGCTTCTTTCACCCTAAGTATAGGGGGAGTGATGTGTACATCCGTTTCTATCTTCGGATCTCTTCTCTTCCATCTTTTAATCTCTTTTCATTTCTTCTTTTCTTCTTTTCTTCTTTTCCTCTTCTATCTTCTTTTTGTATCACAAGGTGTCACCCCTTGTAGACAGTCTTCTATACTTAGGGTGTACTTTGTCCTAAGTATAGGGGGCGTGCACCCCAAGTTTCTCCATTCTTTGATCCTCTCCATTGTCTCCTCTTCTTGTTTATACTTAAGGATATCTTACCCTAAGTATAGGGGGAGACAATCCGAGTACGATCTGTTCATTCCCACCCTTGACCCTCTCTGCTTTGTGTACAGTCTGCTATACTTAGGATTATTTGATCCTAAGTATGGGGGGACGGTCAACTTCTCATTCATTCATTCATTTCTTTATTTATTTATTCTTTAGATTTTCCTATACTCAGTACGAGTTATGTCTTCTCTTTTCTCTCTGATCTATGAGGACATAGCTCAAGCTAAGTATAGGGGGTCGTATATACTACATATATACTTTAGCCATAACTCGTACTTTCGTATTTTCCTAATAAAATGGCTAATTATTCTTTAAAATTCGTAAAATCCTAATAAAAAGATGTGATTATTCCTCAAATTCTTTTTGTACTTACTGATTAATAAATCAGGTGAAAATGTTTTTTGCAAAATGTTTGAAAAATAGTTTGAAAATCTTTGTGAAAAATATTATGAAAACTATTTGGAAAACGTTTTGTTACATGTTTTCAACCTTTGTAAAAATATTTTTGTTTGTAAAGTTTTTTTTTGTGTGAAATAAAAAGTTTAAAAAATGATTTGCAAATGGTTTGAAAAATGGTTGCAAAAATATTTTGAAAAATCTATTTATACTGTTTGAAAACCTTTGCAAAATGATTTTCAAATGTGTGTACATATTTGTAAAATGTTTGTAAAAATTATTTTGGACTATAGTTTTCAAAAATCGTTTGAAAAACCTGTGTCAAATAAGTTTGAGGATTATCTACATTATACCAAAATCCACTATATATACTTATAAAATTGATCACTTACCTCTGTAAATTCTTAAAATCCACTTCTTGTAGATATAAGATGCATTCTCGTGTAAATATTTTAACCTAGCTTTTAGCCAAAATCTTTTTGTTTTCAAAAATCCTAAAAATATTTGCAAAATTAAAATCCAAAAAACATTTGAAAAATCTCTTTGCAAAATACAAAAAATGCATATGCATCATCATCTTTTCACACGGCTCAACTCAATTGGAGTGGTGAGGGGATTGGATTTGTCGGTATGAGACGCACACAAGTGGAAACACTTGTCCTCCTCTAGGGAGGGAAGTGCACCCCAACCCGTCCAATGATGAGGAAGTCTAAAGACATGAGAGTGTGGGTTGCAATAAAGCTTCAAAAGAGGGATAGTCTACTGGCTCAAGAGGAAAAACTCCTTATGTAAATGCTGTTGTATATAGTATTTCAAAAAAAAATGGACAGGCTTGTACAAAAATAAAATACCTGCAAAGTATATACATATGTTGTAAAGTCAATAAGCAAGCTTGAGTTCCCAAGTCATAGCATGTGAAGCCTGCAGCTGGATGACTTGACTACACTGGTCTTGCATCCCAGGATAGGTAGCTACACTGGCTACCGTCCATTCTTCTCTTCACCCCCTCCTCTTGAGCTGGTTGCCACTTGAACTTAGAAGGGAATACCCCGCTCCTCGAGGAAGGAGTTATTGGATTGGGGAATCATTGGGTTGTCATGCTGGAGAAGTCAGTCTCTTTGTCATTCTAGTTGGGGGGAGCCACTATCACTTATACTGTACGAGTCAGATTCATAGTCGTAAGGGTTTGTGTATGAGTTGAAATATTTCTGACCTGGCTATTGAGGAGACTTGAATAGGGTTTTGGGATTCTCAGGAGCTGTTGGATTTCAAATCAGGTTCTCATTAAGGTTCCGCCCACACTAAAATTTCAAAGGTCCGACTTAAGCTCCAAACTTTGATTTTGTGAAGACAAGTTTGACAATTAAATTTAGTCCATCATTCTTCTTTTTCTTTTCTTTATTTTTCTTTCTGCACTTATTGCATAAGTGTTTGCTAGGGACTAGCAAAGGTAAAGTATAGGGGGATGATGAATCTACATTTCATCATCTTTATTCTATCATTTTAGCCTAAAAAACCCTAGCAAATGCGTGTAAATACTATTAATTCCAGCATCTTAGCATTCATGCATGTGCATATAAATAGTGTATAAAATATTGTAATTAAAGCCAAAATTATATAATAAATAAAAGAAAATAAAAAGAATAAAATATTGTAAATATTGTATGACCCGAAACCCTGAGACCTAGGCATCTTGATGAATAGGTCGACAAGGAATAAAGTAGGGGGAGATAAGGGCCAAAATACAATAAAAGCCCTTTGTTTTTATTTCATTCTTTATTCATTTTGGGACCTATTTTTGGTTCCACTTTTTATACCTCTTTTAATATGAAAGTTGTAGATAATTTAATAAATCAAAATACAAAATTGATTTCACATAAAAATAACGTACAGATAAAAAGTTATGGTCTGAATAAAATTCCAAAATCCCAACTTCCCAGACCTGTATCTCCCTAATAGAAACTCTAAATGCATCAAACTCACTTTTAATTGTATATAGTTTAAAATAAGCTATTTAATGGCAGTGGTTTCGCATTTGGCGGAGCTACGGTTTGAAAGTTGAGTTCTGGACCCCTATTGTATACTTGTACAGATTAAAATATTCAATTTATTATTTATTTATTAATTTTATAATTTTATATTTTTATAATTTTGTAAATATTATTTATAATAAATATGTATATTAAAATCAGAATGAAAATACAAAATAAAAATACTTGTATATATAATACATAGGTATGATACCTATAAATATACCTATAGAATTCATAGTTCTATTTTATTAAGTGTATAAAATACTTCAGAAAAATAAAATAAAAATATATTTAAGTATACAAAAATATTTAATAAATTTATAAAATAATAAACAAAAATGAATAAATTAAACATACAAAATAAAAATAAAATAATAAAATATATAGATATATATATATACCTATAAAGGGTATAAAAGGCAACTTGTAAATTAATACCTCTAAAAAATAAATAAAAATCACAATAAAATAATTTATAAAATAATAACATTTTTATTTAATAATTGAAAATTAATAAAATCATTTATTAATTTAAAATGATTTTTTAAATAATTTTGTAGAGGTTTTTCCTGGTTGGTCCACGTGGACCAACCAGGTGAGTCTGACAGTTGACTGCAGGTCAACTGTCTGACTCCCCCTCTGGGTTGTGTCAGAAATAGTTTTGTCACCTTCTTCTCCCATTTTTCTAGGCCATTCCTTTCACCAATTGACCTAGGTCCCTTCATGACTTTTCATCACCATTGAACCATGATTCACGCCTATAGTTTTTTTCGAGGATTGGGCCGCTGAATCCTCTGCTACACCTCGATCTTCCAAGCCCGTCAGTCATCTCTTCAAAAACCTCCCATCCTTTCCCTTTGAATTTTGAACACTCTTTGACCCGCTTGAAGCCTCCTAGACCCAGCTCCGGACTGGGTGTGGTGACAGCACACCCACCAGCTCTTCGGGGAGGCCTTCGACGAGTCGAAGGCGTCGTTCCACCACCTCCAGTGGGCTGCCGCCGTCGAGGTCCTATCTCGGGCATCCCCTGCCTTGAGGTCCTTTTTATTTGCTTTTCTTGCTTGTTTTTATCCCCCTTAGTCTTAGGATCGTATCCACACTTCCAATTCTCCCTTACGCCCATCCAATCGCAACCAACCACCCCTCGTCGGAGTTCACTCCGACGAGTTCCATCTCGTCGTTTCCGCATCCATCTGCGCCGCCAACTGCAAGGCATTTTGCCCTTGTGGTTTAACTTTTTTGTTGCCGGACCAAGGATCATCGAAGACCCGTTGGAGCGATTTTGAGGAAGCCCGGAGGTACCTAGAGTTCTCTACCTTTCCCGTCGTCGTGGGAGAGCTCCGGTGGCCCCATGTGCATCCTGAGGTATCTAGCGCATAGAGGGTCCTTGCAGGAGCTTCTCGGGCCACCTTCGTGCTTCGTTTCACGCCGGCGGAGGGCATACTCGTCGGAGGAAGCTCGCGGCAACGAGCTTCCCTCCCTGTTCTTCCAACGCCGCCCGTTGCCATTCGATCATCGAGAGGCCCCAGACAAAGCAGTAACCGTTGGATCGCGTTCGTGCCAGCCGTCCGATCGTCATGGGAACATCTAATCTCGGCCGTAGGATCGCGAACCGTCATCGGGCGACGACGCATCAACACGTGTATAAGTGAATCCCTATCCGCCGTCCGATCCAACCAGCGGGGGTATTTTGCGCTCAAACCCCCGCTATTTTGTTTATTTTATATTCGAACTTTAAACTTTCATATGCAGCTTGAAACTTTTTGTAATATTTATACTTAGCCCCTCGAACTTGTCTTATTTGCATTCTAGTCCTCCGCCAGCTCACCTCACGTGGCCATCCACGTGAGGTGTGCATTTTGTACGGAGGCTCCTGCGGCTTTTGTTGTTTAGTTTTAAACCAGGAAATTTTATATTCAGTATTATATTTTGTGGAACAATTGCAATGAGGCCCTTGTAGTTCTTGTTTATTACATATTTGCCCATGCTAGTGTGAATTTTCTTTTTGTTATTTCTATTTATTGCATGCATCTCTAAAACCCTAAAAAATCCACAAAAATCATCATAAACTCTTGCTGCATCCTAGTTTCACGGCATATTTTTATTTTTCATATATATATTGCATTTTAATATTTATAAAAAATTAAAAAACATGCAATTTTGCTACTTTTTGCATTAGAAAATCCATAAAAAATATAAAAGCACATCAGAAAAATCCCCCAAAAAATATATTTTACATATTTTAGTGTGTTTTAATTTCAGATCAAAAATCATTAAAAAATACAAAAGGAAACTCATAAAAATTATAAAACTCTAAAAAATTTCAAAAAAAAAACTTAAAATCCATAAAAATTCCTAAAAATATAAACTCTATTTTTGAATTTTCTTGGTTTATTCTCTTTTATTTAAAATTAATTTGAGGATTTTTGGACTCTGATTTCTATTTTTAACATTTTAATTTCGGCCAGCATCTTTATTCACTGTTTTCTTATATTTTGACTTCTAAAAATACTAAAAATATTCAGAAAAATTATTTCCAAAATCACAAAAACAATATAAAATCATAAAAAGGCCAAAAACAATTGATTTTCTGATTTTTGAATATTTTTTACATATTTTTATAAATCCCCCATCTTATCTTTTCTTATAGTGTATATATATTCCATTATTGAAAAAGAAAATATAAAAGTATAAAATAGAAAAAGAAAATATAAAATCAGAAAATTAAAAATCAAAATACAAAAATACAAAATTAAAAATTAAATTAAAAAAATTTAAAAAAATTAAAAACCCACAAAAAATTGCATATTTGTAGACACTTGATCACATATCACACACACACACACACAATTTGCTTGATCTATCCTGCCTGCTCCTATACACATTTCTTGTAGAGTTAAAATAAATTTGACTCCACACTTGTTTTTTCATTGCTTGATTTATATATTGTGGGTTCATTGTTGATTTTAGTTCGGATTTCTGAGTGGTCGACGCATCGACTGCGTTTCCGCCTTGTGTGGAACTTAAGACCACCGATTTCCTGCTAAATCAATGGTGAACCATTGGATCTTGTTTGATCCAACAGTTAAAAAGATTGTGGGGGAGAAAATGGGCTGCTGTGATAGAAGGAGGCCTGATGCAAAAATGGGAAAGGTTTATTTACCCGAAAAGAAGTCCAATTGGGCAAAGAACAACAGATCCATTGTGCACATCATAAATTTTATTTAGCCTAACTTAGCATATTTTTATATTATAATCTTTACTAAATTAAATAGGTTATGTATATGGTGGCTTGATGTAATCCGATTGTTCGTTTGAATAAGGATGCAATCTGTGTCGATGAATGTGTGGAGAAGGAGGCATGTGTAAATAGAAGACTAAAAAAATCAATAATATGTGACTAGTACACTTGATAATGAAGTGAATGAAAGGTACTCGTGATAAAGAATGTCAAAGGTTATTTGTTCTTTATAAGTTATACTTCTAATTATGTTTTGGATGTTAGTTGTAGTGACCTACGGGTACATGTTATCTATTCAAATAATTCGAGTACCCCTTAAATCATGTACTCTTTGAAATGAATCGGATCAACCCGATCCAATAAAATAGACTAGGACAGGTCACGTTGAATGAGTTGTGTATCCGTCCCATGAACATCCAAATGGGTAATCTGACTCCGGTGGAGTCAGGACAGCACTAGCAAAACACTTCTTGGATCCCCTTGGTTACCCCTCCACGCACGGACACGACCGGTTGAACGTGAACCCCAACATCCGAGCTTCCTCGAACGCGCGTCGGTGCGCTCCCAAACCGGCCGGCCCGCACCTTTCGATTGCTTCCGTACTGGAATCATCACCAGCATCGTTTCTTCGATGTTATTATATCAGGTCTCGCCACCACCGCACCACGGGAGACTCTCTTCCAAAGTCCCACTAGACACAACGCCTTCGTCCGTTCCCCCATATTTATTTCTCTCACGCCCCAGAGCTCCGTAGCTGCGAAACTCCCGCGAGGGGCGCAGCGATCTCGATCGCGACGGGGAGCAGATACCATCGTCTCCAGATCTGACGGCTCCCGACATGCCTCGGCCGCGGCCGGTCGCCGTCCTCGTCGCCCTCCTCTTCCTCGTCGCTGCGTCCTCGGCTCTCGAGGCCGATCACAAGGTACGCCTCGCCCGATCCGGTCTTATCCGATCGTCCGTTTCCTGTGAATTTGTGGGATTCCGCTTGGATGACATAGGGTTGGAAGGTCGGCGCTTGGGGATCGGGAGATGAGGGTTTTTAGAAGAAGGTTAGATATTGGAGTAGGTGTGATGGGAGATGTTTTTGATTTCTGGAGGAGGATGCGGGGGTGAGCTTCGGCAGGATCTGAATTGTGAGCATTGTGTTGTTTTTCTTTCAAAAAAAGCATCGTGGTGTTTTCGTGTAAAAGTTTGATCTTGTCTTGAATTGGTGATGTTGGGGCGCCGCACAGTCAAAATTTATTTCTCTGAAAGTGGACGTGCATAAGAGTAACATCTGGTTGACAAATTCGTAACATTCCGGTGTGAAGAAAGAATGCGTAAGGTTGGGTTGGGCGCGAATGGAATCTGAATTGGGAGCTTTGTGGGGTTCCTCGTGTAAATCTGTGATCTTGCTGTGGATGTGTAATGTTGGCAACTTGGCATGCCGCGCGTAGTCTACAAATTTCTGCTTCCGGAGCTGGGCTAGGATATGTGCGGTATCTTGCTAATAAAGTTGGAAAATTTTGCTAGTTCGTTGTTTCCCTTGTTGTCTTGGAATTGGGTTGCATATTTGCTTCGAGGAAATGTATGAAAACATAACAAAGAGTGGATTTTTAAAAGCCGGATGGCTCGGTGGAAAAAAGAATCTCATGGATCACTGTCAGAGTTGGAATTCTGCAAGATTAGACTAACACAAGGAATGTTCTCGTTAAAAGTCTTGCTTTTACAGGTCTTGTTTTTATAAAGGTCTCATGCAGCGAGGTTACAGGAACCTTATTTTAACTAAAAACCATATTCTTGGAGTATTTTTCTTCTCGTTTATCTTCTTTCACCACCACTGTAGATGTTATATCTATTTAGGCACTTCTTATGTCACTGTTGCACCCAACTTTGAAGATGCTGCAGATATAATGTATCTATCTCGTGATGGGTAATTTAATAACAATAATTTTAAGATTATAAACTTAAGATAATAAATGGGTTCTATTTTTCAAAATGACAGACTGTCAACCTTTGGAGTTTGCCTGTTTTGACTTGAATGAGATGTGGTTCTAAGCTTCTACATTATCGATCCATTCTTCAGCCTTGTATAATTTTTAACGGACTTTTTCATTGAGAGGTTTCTTGTTTCAATTTTTTGAGATAGAGGTGTTGAAGAAGCTAAACAATTCAGTTTTCCATAGCGACAATTGTGCTTTTGGGAAGAAATTTATCATTTTAAAGAAGTTTGATTTGTTTTCTATTAATAAGATGAACAAGTTGTGCTCTTTCAAAATAAAGATGAACAAGTTGTGCCATAATTAACCTCGAACTTAGCTTGGTCAATTTTAAATTTTATATTGATGATTATTGTGATACACCTTTAGCCTTGGCATTCCACCGAGTGATTTGTGCCCACTATTTTATTTCTACCTTAGGTTCACTGAAGCAATAAGAGACCAATGGAAATTTACATAGAAATCAAGTTACGTGATGTTGTAATGTGTATCCATGTTGTCCTTCCATTAAAAAAGGCACATGTTTGGTTGCCTAAAACTTTTGTAGTAAGTCTTAGTTACTTGTATGTGGATGTAAACAATTGGTGTGTACTTGAGCTTGTCCTTTTTGAATCTTGTTTTAAAAACAACGCGAACTTGCTGGAAATTGAGGCTTCTTAAGGATCTTAGTTCATGTTGGGTTTAACTGAGCTCGATCTTAGATTGAGATAGAACATCGAACCTACATTGGGCTCTTATTGGTTGGGTAAAAAGTACAAAGTCTCACATGAACTAATAGCTGGTACTATAGGTGTTCGATGCTATTACTTGTTCTAGGAGAGTAGACAGAGATTGGGGGAAGACTAAGGCAGGTTCGAATGTCTTTGACCTATTAGGTGCACTCCAATCGATGAGGACATTGCTTTACATGATATGCCTCCAAAAGAGGGTTGATTTACGTATTTTAACACCGCGCATATCGTTTGTGAAGTTTGGGAATCATGCATTAAAGAAATTACTTAAAATCTTACTTGAATGAATTTTAGTGGAGAAGAGAATGGGTATGGATCGTTTTCACAGGAGGCAATGGAGTTCGATCGAAAATTAATGTAACACTATTAGATATTTTTTAGGATATTTTGACATTTTCACAACAACAACAACAACAACAAAGCCTTTTCCCACAATTAAGTAGGGTCGGCTACATGGATTCTTCGCCTCCATTCAGATCTATCTTGGGTCATTCTCGGACTTATATCCAAAAAATTAAGATCCCTTCGTATAGTCTCTTTCCAACACTTCTTGGGCCGTCCTCGCCCTCTCTTAGCCGGCTCAACATCCCAACACTCGCATCTCCTAACGGGTGCATCAGTTGACCTTCTTTGCAAATGACCAAACCATCTTAAGCGGTTTTCTCGCATCTTATCCTCGGTCGGAGCTACACCAACTTTCTTTCTGATTGCATCATTCCGAATCCGATCTTTACGTGTATGTCCACACATCCATCTTAGCATTTTCATTTCTGCTACAACCATTCTCTGCACATGTCTATGGTTCACAGGCCAACATTCAGAACCATAAAGCATAGCAGGTCTCACGGATGCTTTGTAAAACTTTCCTTTAATTTTTAAAAGAATTTTCTTATCAATGATTCTAATATTTTGACATTTTCAAAGTAGAAAAAATGTTTTTCAATGTTTAAATCTATAATTGTAAATGGCATAAACTGAATGAAATAGATTAGAGAATAACAATGCGTGAATGAGCTACTATATAAAAAGCATACAAAACTTATATTGAAGGGGTAATTACCTAGAACTTAAATGCAAATGACTAAGTTGATTTTGAATTAATTTGATGCACATGGGCATGGGTGTAAATATTCAGACAATTGGGGCCAGAATGCGATTTTTGCAAAATCAATTTAATTAATTTTTATAGGGATTGTAATAAAAGTACAGGACCTAAATGCAATATATATATATCTAAATTAAATTTGAGTACAATAATTATTAAAACACGAGAGGTTCAGATGATTTATCCAAATTTAAATTAAAGGACTTGCACCTTATGTTATAGGAAGAAATTTGTGAATGAGTTCAACTAAATTGAAAAATAGAACAAAAAAATGCAAGAAGGTCATCTTGTTGAAAATGGGTGATTATAAATATTGCGAGCTTCTTACTTTTTTTTAGACCAAAAGAGGGGAGAATCACACTAAGGTGCCGACCCCAATATTATTAAAAAGTAGCAAAACAAAAAACATATTACAAATGACATTAGCCAAGACTCAAAGAGGCGCTTGTGGTGGACATTAACATTCTCACAATAAAAACGGTGGCAGAAAAAAGAACATCATTACGAGCCAACCAAATGGCCCACACAACTGCCATTGGGACGAGAACTTCTTTTCTTTGTCTACTGTGTGCTCCAACAAGAGAAGTCCAAAAGGAATTGAAAGAGTGGGAGCACAACCAGACCATCCCCACCTCAACCCAAATAAGAGAAGAAACCGAACAACAGAAGAAAAGGTGCTCCAGCGTCTCAATGGTACTCCCACACATGGGACGGCTATCTGCACTGTCATGGAAATCTTTGCACAATGACCTCAAGTCATGACACGTTTCCTTCTAAAAAGCCACATGAAGAAACCGTCCTCTCCGGGAGACCAAGCGACCAGACAAAATTGTAGTCCCGGATCAAATCATCTGAAAGTGCAGGGGGCGGTCTACAAATGGCACCGTATGCCATCCGAACTGAGAATGGACCGACCTTCCATATCCAGTGGTTAGGGCCAACGGAGGGCCTGCCAGCTTGACCAAGAGAATCCAACAGACGGGAACTCCTCTAAGCGCTGGTCAGAGAATGAAGTTCTGAAAGACGACATCTAGTTCCCGCTGATTCAACATTCAACAACCTGCACATCAGAATTTGCAGCCAAGGCAAACTTGCGAGGAAAATAGCAAGAAAGGGGGGGCCATCCCCCGTCTAATCATCCGCCTAGAATCTAAAAGAGCCACCATTTCCTACCATTGGACTGAATAGATCATGAAAGCGAGGCAGTATTTTCAAAATCCCCTTCCAGAAGGCTGTTTGATTAGGCCCCTGCCTTGCTAAAGGAACATCGTATAGCGTTGTATTACTTTACATCAGAAACTCCCATCCCTGCCCCACTTAAGCAAAAGTGCCTCATTGAGGGACTCCAAGCTCTTGATTCCAAGTCCACCACATCTCTTAGGCGATGTAATAGTCTCCCAATCCACCAAATGCATACCCTGCCCCTCCTGGCTAGATCTGCTCTAAAGGAAGTTTTGCATCACCCGCTCCATACGCCTCCGGATGCCCACTGGAAAGAGGCGGGAAGAAAAGAAAAACATCGAGATTGCAGAGAGAATCGCCTTAATCGTTCTTACTTGAGCTCCAAAACTTTGTGTTACTCATGTTTTTGTGGCAAGATGCTCTTCTAGTTCATGGACTAAACTTCCGCCTCAACCTTGCTCATGCCGATGAACCTCGATGCTTGGCGTACATGTAATAGGGAACCCGACATGGGCTAAGGTCAAAATTCAAACAAAATCAAAGGGATTTAAGGGAGAGTAGAGGGAATCTTGAGGTTTGAGACTGGCTTAAGGGACTATCTACGCTCGGAGCTCCTTAAGTCGGTAGTGTGTCACCTGCAAGGTTTGTGTTAGAGAATTTTTTTCTTCAATCGGTATGATCTCCCCCCTTTTGGCTCGAGATTTTCTCCCTTTATAGGCCTCGTGAAGTTGAGCTACCATGCCTACATATGAGGGGGTTTTTCAGAGCTTCGATCGTAGCTGTTCATGTGAATAATGGGTGTGGGGAACGACGTAGGGGAGTGGGGGTGCCAGAACATGGGTGGGTTGCAATTGAAAGGAGAGGGGAAGGGGGATCCATGTGTAAGATGGGTAGGGATCTAATAGGATTCACCTAAAAAAGGCGTTGGGGGGAACTGCCCTCCATGTCATATGTGGGGCTGACCTGGAGCCAATCGGGGCAGCTCAACTTGCGTGGATGGAGGAGGCATGCGTCCAATTGTGTGGATCCCATAAAGGTTGAAGGTATTGGCCTGATTATGGCTTTGGGAAAATTCGGCAGCAACTAGTGCTTCTACTATATACACACTTTTTTTAGTTTATGAATATTATATAAATTACACACACACACACAAACACACACATATATATATATAAACTAAATGGGAATAGAGAGTATGCACCAAGGTGCATGTAAGTTTACATGCACCGGTGCCACAAATGTCCACTTTTTTGGATTTTTTTGAAATGAATCCCTGGGGGATTTACTTAGAATGATAAGTGGAATACGCATTTCAAGTTTCATGTAAAATAAGCATATCTAACATGCCCATCTAGAAGGAGTTCATTTCATCAATTTCAAGAACGCTAACATTTGATGGTCTTGATGAATGGAATATAAGTCTCAAATTATGTTAAATTTGGAATGATAGCATGGTGATATATAGTGATGTAAATCCCCAAGGATTCATTAAAAAAAATCCAAAAAAGTGGACGTTTGTGGCACCGATGCATGTAAACTTACACGCACCTTGGTGCATACTCCCCATTCCCAAACTAAATATATATTTATATTATAAATCTTTAGATACATATTTGATTTTTTTGTATTTCATATGTTTTTATTTTCTTTCGATTTAATTTAATATATATATGTTGTTTTATTATATATTTGTTAATGAATATTTCTTTTACTTTATATTTATATTCATATTTATTTACATGTATTATAATTAAATATATATCTTTTAGTATTATACACTTACTATATATAATATATATGTGTGTGAATTATGGAGATATTCATATACATATGAATATATATGTATTTTTACTTTGTGTGTTCGTGCACATGTCTGGATAACAATATTTCATACTCCTACGTGTGTGAAAGAAGAATGTCTTTATAAGGCGGAAACTCAAGCTATATAATCAATCTATAGGAGACGAGGAAGTAGAGGAGTCGAACATAAGGACAGAGGGAAACAGAATGACGTTTTACTTGTAATTAAAAGTGTTAGAGTAAACGGTACTCTGATGTGTTATTCCATAGAACCCTCGGGTCTCTTATATAGAGAGAAAACCCTTGGGTAAATTACATAGACGTACATTATATAAATAGGAAATACGGAACAATACATCATAACATAATATAAACCTCTACACTCCCCCTCAAGATGGAGCATAGATATCAATCATGCTCAGCTTGGAAGAACATCTCTGGAAAGGTCCTCTGAGCAATGGCTTGGTAAATATATCAGCAGTCTGGTCCTCTGAACTGACATGAGAAGTGGAAATGAAGCCCTTCTGGATCATGTCTCTAGTATAGTGACAATCCACCTCGATGTGCTTTGTTCTCTCGTGAAAAGCTGGATTATTGGCAATAAACAATGCTGCCTGATTGTCACATTGGAGATTCATAGGAAAGGAGACATCTACATTCATATCTTCTAAGACTGCTCTAACCCACATCATCTCTGCGCTTGCTTGTGCCATGGCTCTGTACTCGGATTCAGCACTGGATCTCGCCACAACAGTCTGTTTCTTGTTTTTCCAAGAAACCAAAGAGCATCCTATGAAGATAGCAAATCCAGAAGTAGATTTACGATCCTTTGGACATCCTGCATAGTCTGCATCTGCACAAGCTGAAATAGACAGATCTGTATCTTTTCTGAATAGCAACCCTGTGCCTGGGGAAGACTTCAAATATCTCAATATCATATACAAGGCATCCATATGAATTTGCCTAGGTTGCTCCATAAATTGACTCACCCGGTTTATTGCAAAGGCAATATCCGGTCGAGTTATAGTAATGTATAAGAGCTTACCCACCATCTCTCTGTACCTCCTTTTGTCCACCTCTTCGGTATCATTGTCGTACAGCTTCATGCTTGGGTCCATAGGCGTGCTCGACGGTATGCATCCAGTCATTCCTGTTTCAACTAGCAAGTCTGTGACATATTTTCTTTGAGTCATTACCATTCCTTGTGCATTTCTTGCAAACTCTATTCCCAGAAAATATCGTATCGTGCCTAGATCCTTCGTAATAAACTGGCTTCCCAACAAGGATTTGGTTATCTCAATTCCCTGAGCATCATCTCCTGTAACCAAAATGTCATCAACATATATCATGATAACAACTGTACCTCTAGGGGTCTTCTGGATGAACAGTGAATGGTCCGCATTTGATCTCCTGAACCCCTGTCGTTCAATTAGCTGGGAAAGCTTCTGGAACCATGCCCGGGGACTCTGTTTGAGGCCATATATAGCCTTATGAAGTCTGCACTCCATATGAGTCTCCCCCTCAGCAGCAAACCTTGGTGGCTGCTGCATGTAGACTTCCTCCTGTAGGTCACCATGCAAGAACGCATTCTTGACATCAAGCTGAAAAATGGTCCAGTCACGTACCACAGCAACAGATAGGAGGATGCGAAGAGTGGAGTGTCGAGCCACTGGTGAAAAAGTATCCAAATAATCTACCCCATAAGTTTGGGTAAATCCACGTCCAACAAGTCTGGCCTTGTATTTGTCGAGACGTCCATTTGCATGATATTTCACCGTAAACACCCACTTGCAGCTCACCACGGAGGCACCTGGAGGAATGGGGACTAGAGACCAAGTCCCTCGAGACTGTAAGGCACGCATCTCCTCTTCCATAGCTAGACGCCAGCAATCAATCTTCATGGCTTCTTGATAGGTCCGTGGAATCTCAACCGACGAGACAACAACTGCAAATTTTTGGAAATCCCCATTGAGACGATGAAATGATACTTGAGATGCAAGAGGATATGAAGCACATTGTCTTCTCTGCTTCCTTTGAGCAATAGGCCGATCAAGATCATCTATCACTGTGGTGACTGGCGGATCCTCCTCCTGTAGTAAAGGCTCCTGCACTGGTGCATTATCTAACCCATCATTAATGATAACATCAGAACATACCTGAGGCGTGCTGGATGGTTGGCATGTAGCTTGAGCAGGGCCTGACCGCCTTGTATAGAACTTAGGAAATGGTACAGTTGGAGGAGGTGGTGGTGGTGGTGGTGGTGGTGTAGTGGAGTCGGATTGACCCAGGCTTGGAGGTGGAGGCACATAGACATTAGTATCCGTGGGTGTGAAGGAGACCAATCTGTCACCTGCAGGGGAGAAGTACATGACTGGTTCGAAAAATGTAACATCAGCACTCACATAGTACTTGTCATGAATGGGGTCATAGCAACGATATCCTTTCTGTGTCCTTGAGTAGCCCACGAAAACACACTTGATAGCCCTAGGAGAGAGCTTATCAAGTCCTGGAGATAACCGGTGGACAAACGCAACAGTGCCAAAGACCCGAGGTGTAAGTGTAAACAAATCCTTGTCAGGAAAGAGAACAGAGATAGGAGACTTTTCCCCAAGAGTAGTAGCAGGCATGCAGTTGACCAGATAGCATGCTGTAAGTATAGCATCTCCCCAAAAGGCTAATGGGGCACAACTCTGAATAAGTAATGTGCGAGCAATATCAAGAAAGTGTCGATGCTTCCGTTCGGCAACACCATTTTGTTGAGATGTGTATGCACATGTGGTTTGGTGGATAATGCCCTTAGAATAAAGAAAGCGAGCAAGGGAACGAGTGCAGAATTCCAATGCATTGTCAGTACGCACATACTTAACAGTAGATGAAAAAACATTTTGAACTTCATTGATAAGGTTTTGAATAACACTTCCTGCTTCGGATTTATTTTTAAGAAGAAAAGTCCAGGACTCGAGAAAAATCATCTACAACTAGATAGAACCTGTGCCCCTGATGATCTGGGACACGACTGAGACCCCAAATATCTATGTGAAATAACTCAAATGGGGAGCGACTGCTCCGACCCTGACGACTGGGGAAGCTGGACCGATGGTGCTTCCCTAACTGACACGCTTCACAACGAAATGACGAACTCGGAGAGATCTGAGGTAGGAGGTGACGCATTTTCTGTAGCGGCAGGTGACCAAACCGAAGATGCCAGGTATATGGAGATACAGAGCCCTGAGAATGTAGTGAGACGCCAACATAAGAGTTCCGTACTAGACGATAGAGGCCATTGTGCTAAGAACCACAACCAATCACCCTGCCCGTTAGTATGTCCTGAAAAATGACAGAAGATGGATCAAATATAGCACGACAACGCAAATCTTTTGTAATCTGACTAATTGATAATAGATTCATAGAGAATTCTGGTGCATGTAGAACATCCTGTAAGTGCATAGAGGGCAGCAAAGCCGTCTCCCCCTGACCGACGATAGGGGAATGAGTGCCATCAGCTATGAGTACAGAGCGACCAGGCTGAATGGCTCTATAGGACTGCAGGATATCTCTATCGCGACAGAGATGATGGGTGGCTCCAGAATCAACGATCCAACCTGTGAGATCATGGTTATGACAGGAGACTGAAGTACTACCTGAGGCACTGGCTGTAGCAGATGTACTAGCTGACGCCGAAGCTGCAACATCGGAAGTGTCAGCACCCTCTGAAGATGATTGTGGTATAATATCACGCAGCCGTGCCACTAGCTCCTCGAACCTGTAATCTGGAGTAGATGCTGGTGGACCCTGAATATGATCAACGACACGTGCAGAAGGAGGGAAGCCATGCTTGGAATAACATGTATCCTCCGAATGACCAGTGCGACGACAGAATGAGCACGTAGAGCGTATGCGACCTCCTCGGCCACGTCCACCACTTCCTCTACCACGAAATGACGACGAACTACCTCGTCCTCTAGAGACTGCCATTGCCGAGGGAGGTGGAGTCGTTGTATTTGATGGAACTGGTACACGACTGAGCCTCCTGTAGACTTCTTCCATCGGTGGAATGGTGGCATCGGCAAGGATCTGAGAGCGTGCTGCCTCGTACTCTGGATCAAGGGCAACAAGTAATACGCCTACCATAGTGGCGTTGCGGAACGTCTTCTGCTGTTCTGGCGTGACTGTAAGTGGGATGGTGCTATATAGCTTCTCGAACATTCCACGAAGAGACGTGTACAGAGAATGAAGAGGCCTCCCATTTTGCTTCGTGGTAAAAATATCATGCTGCAACTGCAGCATCTTCGTCTCGTTCCGCACCTGAGAGTATGTCGTGGCCAGAATATCCCACATCGCCTTGGCGGTGGGCTGATGGAGGACATCGTTTGCTATCTCCATCGTGAGCGTTCTTGACAGCCAAACTTTGGCATACGCGTCAGCAGCCTCCCATGAGGCATAGATCCCTGTCTTCTCCAGCGGTTCACCTTCGGTAAGAATATGCTTCTTACCACACGACTGCATAAGACTCTGGAACTGCATAGCCCAGAGTTCGTAGTTCGTCCCGTCCATTTTGACGATTGGTGCCGAACCTTTAAAGGCACCTATGGCGGGCATATCAACCTTCTGTTCTGACATATCACCGAGGAGGAAGACCTAGGGATGATAGACTAAAAGTGATGTCTACAAAGACCCGGTTGGATTCAAGTGCATATGTAGACGCTATGCACGTGAATCCATTGTTGTCGTGTCTCCGAGTGTAGAACTAACGCCGCACCGAAGCCCCTGTTGGGTGCTGGAAACGGACCGGCTGGTGCCTTGGTCGAATGTGGGGGCCTCGGCAAGAGGCTGATGGCGGCAGAACCTAGCGAGAACGCTAGGGATTAGGGTTGCGGAGGTCTGGCTGCGACGAGAAGGCACAGCTCGGGCGTTGGAGGCACAGCCTGGGCGGTGGAGGCGGGGCCTGCGGGGCCTGGTTGCTGGCGGCGGGGCCTGGGGAGGCCTGGGCGCTGGTGGCAGCGAGCGGGAGGGCGGGAGGCTGGGGCCCTGAGGCGGCGGCTGCCGAAGAAGAAGGGGGGGGGGCGGGTGGAGAGGAGAACCCTAGGCTAGGGTTTCGGCTCTGATACCATGTTAGAGTAAACAATACTCTGATGTGTTATTCCATAGAACCCTCGGGTCTCTTATATAGAGAGAAAACCCTTGGGTAAATTACATAGACGTACATTATATAGATAGGAAATACAGAACAGTACATCATAACATAATATAAACCTCTACAAAAAGTGTGCAATGAGCAAATCTAACTTTGATCAAAACATGATAACAAATGATTCTTTTTATATATTTTAGCTAAAAGAATAAAAATGAGGAAAACGACAACTAATTTAACACTAGGCATGCATTTAACATAGAGAAGCACTTAAACAATTTCTAACATGACACAAATATAAAATACAACATAAGCAAACACTAAAACAGGGAAACTAATAAGAACTCCCAAAAATAGCTCACGGCACGTGATTTGCTGGTTAACCAAGGCGGTCAGTCGACTAAAATACTGCCTAATTGGTTGAAAGGTCGCTTGACAGTGAAAGTGGAAGTGTAAGCAATCGAAATACACACCAATCAATTGATTCAGTTAAGATGAGGCCTTGAGTTGAATGACTTGGGAGGTTAGTCAAGTAAATGATTGTTGAGATACTGTTTGACCGAAGGAAATGTTCAGTCGATTATAAATGTCTCTGGAGCTATGATAAGGGATGATATTGTGTGTCTAAGACATGATTCCGCGTGTGCGGTTACTCCAACAAAGTAGAAGGTGAAGGCAAGGGTTTAAATATCGGTTTCGGATATCGTATCGATACCCTGTCGATACGAAATTTCGACGACATTTCGCCCATATCGACCACTATTTGTGAAGAAATGACTGGAAACTGCCCTCATATCGCCATTTCGATCGAGATTTTGGTACTTTGTTGAAACCAAAATTTTGCCGAAATTTCGTCGAAATTTCGCGAAATCTGAAACCATGGGTGAAGGGTACTTGAAAATTGATATAATTACAAATTAGAACGACACAGTGTAGAAGAAGAATGTAGGTGGAGGTGAGATTGAACTATTAATGTTGTACGAAGGCCATGCTGAGCGGAAAGTGGAGTCCGATGGTCGAACCCGAAGAGCGAGCTCGATTTGTCGCGGAAGCATGATGAAGGAGCATGTCGAATCTTCTCATGGTTAAAGAAGAGAGATGCAAATGACTGAAAAGCTTAGAACTTTGAAGCTAGAATGCTTCAAAAACTACAATAATGGAGTTAGGAGATGAGAAAGGTGATCGTGAGAGTCATCGGAAATCGGTGGCAAACAGAATTGACACAAGGGTTGGAAGCTCTCTCACTAAGCAAATCCATAATCTTGTAAGGGCTAAAATGGGGGTTAAAATCCTTATTCAAGGAATCTTTGAAGCCAATAGGGATCTTTAGAAGACTCTCCAAGGTGGATTAGAAGGCTAGGATGGCCTAGTTCAGGTTTCCGAAGGTGAACTACAAAAATGGACACCTGGGACTAGATGTGGTAGGTGGAAATTACCAGAATCGTGCAAGATTTGGTGTTAAAATGGCTGTTTGAAGATAAACCTCGATTTAAATTGCCACCAAAAAAACATTTGAATGAAAATTGGAGGATGTTCAACTCAAGGGAACTTCAGTTGATTGTTCGTATTGATTAATTGACTAAGTAGGTGGCAAGGTCGAGGATAGGATATGGGTTCTTAATCGACTAACCTCTGGGGTCAGTCGATTAGGTCGGTGTTTTAATCGATTTTCTGTAATGGTCAATTGACTAATCATGGGGAAAGAGGATATGGAAGTACAACAACAACAACAAAGCCTTTTTCCACAATTAAGTAGGGTCGGCTAAAGAGGATATGGAAGTATACTAATGAAAGTGTGTTGTGTTTTTGATGTTTTATAGTTTTTCTTATGTTTTTGGTGTTAGCAAGTGTTTATGTATTGTACCAAAGAGACTTGCATGTTAGTTGGGTGTATGAGTGGGATGATGTATGCATTTTAAGGATTATGCATTTTAAGGATTCTTTATCTTGATTTTAGTTATGTTACTATGATGAATACGAGATTCATCATGTATAGGTATGTATATGGGCATGCATATGTGTACAATTATGTGCATGAATATATACATCTATACATGTGTGATAATGTGATTTACTCTTAGTTTTATTCTTTCTCTCTCTCCTCTCTCTTTTCTTTCTCACTTACATAAAAATGAGAGGTTTATTAGTAATTTCAAAACGTTATTTAGCATTCAAATATCGAAATGTTGTGTATATGAAATAGGATTTGAACAGTGTTGTAAAAGTCGATCGACTAGCCTGACTACTCGGTCCTACTAGTCGAGTCGATGGGGCGGCTGTCTAACTATTGATTAATCGATTAATAGTCGCTCGATCGACTACTTAAGCAGATTAGTTGGTCGACTAGTCGACCAATTTTTTCTCGGAGATACCATATTTTTTATTTTTTATTTTTGAAGCAAACTTATTCTAATATGCTTAATTATTTAAATTCAATTACTTCTTTTATTTCATTTTGATGGTACAGAAAATCTACAAATCTATGTAAACATGTAAGACTATGTCCAAAAAATGATTTATATATTTGAAATAATAAAAATGTTCAAAAATCGACTAAATCTTGATTAATTTCGATTAGTCACGCGATTGCTGATTAATCCTTAGTCAGTAACCTGATGACCGAGTACCGACTATCAATTTTTGCAACCTTCGATTAAAACATGACTAATTGTTTGGTGAGTAGGGGCACTAGAATAATTCATGTATGTTATCATGATGACTTGGAAATTCATCAATGACTAGCACCAAAGCTATTAAGTAGATATGTGATAACAAGAGAATGAACTTGTAAAGCCTCCAAGACTAGATGTGACAATAATTATATATATTTTAAACAAGTTTAATATTCTTTCATGGTTCATATGATACGATCAATCGAAAATGTAAAACATTACTAATTAAAACTTGTATTAAAATTAACTTATAAATTGAACAATATATCGGTAGAGTAGGTCCTGCAAGTTATTCAAGATCATTGGATGTGGGAAGATGGATAGTTTTCGTTGAGAAAAGCATATGTGTTAATTAGGTAGATACTGCAAGAGGATGCGGTTACAATGGGATATTGCCATCCTTTGGATGTTGAGAAGAAACAGAATTGTGACTTCTACCTAGGGCGTACTCATCTCGTCTTTTGAAGTGGTGTGCCTCATACGTTGGAGAGAGAATCAGGACATTTCCTATTTCTTCTTCTAGTGCAAATTTGCTAACGAGAACTGGAGGTGCTCTGGTTTGTTCTAGGTAAACCGTCTTTGATGTGGAAGAATTTCGGCACAACTTTGGGGAAGCGATCTACATATTAAGGTTTGCGAGAGCAAGAGATCTTTTATGTTCTTCTGTATCATGCTGAATGCAATGGTGTTTCAAGATTAGTGGATCTATGCAGAAAATGTGGAAGAACATGCACTTTCCCCTTTTAAAGTTTTGGGCAATAATTTACCAAAAAATGTTTTAGGCAATAGTCTTGTAATTTTCTGATAAATTTGTGACTCATAAAATTTTGGCTTGGTTGAGCCTCTACCATGTGTGATCATCTTCTCTTTTCTCAAAAATAAATGCAAATATTTTATTCTATACTAAATTTAATTATTCAATTTTTTTACATTTATGTAAAAAAATGACATACTAACAATTACGACGTAGCATATTTTTTTTATAATAAGAATGCTAAAAAAATGATATGTAAAGATCATTAAATTACATATAATTAGATAGTGAAAAGAGTAACTATAATATTATATAGTAAATATGAAAAGAGTGACATATAATTTTCATTATGGAAAAATGAGGATGCTCATTAGGGGTGGCCAATGGCTGCCCCGCCCCATTTTCCGGGGAATTTTTGTGTTTTTCTTCAAAAATACCGCCATGTATTTTCATCACTATATCCCTCTAATATGCCATTCCAATTTCGTCAGAAACAGAGACTCCTATGCCCTTCCATCTAGAACAAGTAATTTTAACGGTCTTAGAATTGATGTAATCGACCTGTTCTAGATGGAGGGGCATATGAGTCTCCGCTTCTGACGAAATTGGAATGGTATATTAGAGGGATATAGTGATGAAAATACATGACGATTATTTTGGAAAAAAAAACAAAAATGCTTCAAAACCTTTTTATAATATTATACTAAAATTTCAATATCAATGTAAAAATTGTAGAAAAAAATAATGAACTAAAAATTATGACGTATCATATTTTTATAGTAAGAATGCTAAAAATGACATGCTAAGATCATTATACGATTAGAATAATGAAAAGAGCACCTATAATATTATAAAGTAAATGTGAAAAGAGTACGTCCATTAACTTTTTATGAAAAAAATGTGCAGCTCATTTACATGCATACTTATTGCGGCATCAAATTTTGCTGAAATTTGGTTGAATTTTCGATTTCAACATGTGATCGAAATTCGATTGAAATGGCCAAAATTTCCGCCTTTAGGGCTGCTGATAGAAGCGTTGTGACCGAAATTGCCAAAACTTTGATCGCGAAGTTTCGTTTCGGCTAGTCATCGATATGGTGACTGAAATGATATTTAAGACCTTGATACATATTCGCAAACACACATATAAGTTATACTTAATATTACTTATAATATATTATGCCATATTAGTTATATCTTATTATATAAGTTATATTGTTGACATTTATATAATTTAAAAAGTATAAAGCAGAAAGGATGTCATGCAATGACATGACTAGTGATGAGTCCAATGTGTATATATTAAATTTTATACCCATATTAGTTATATCGTATTATATATAAGTTACATTGCTGGCATTTTTATTTTAAAAGTAAATGTTATAACGGTGTCATACGGTGATATGACATGTGATGAGGCAATGGGCAATGCGATCAGACACCCTGCTTAGGATGGGCATGGGCTGTGCTTGGGCCGGGCCCTATAGGGCCCATGCCCACACCCATTAACAAATCAGGTTTTGGGCTAGGTTGAGGTCTACTTAAAATTTTTGATCGGACCAAGCCCAAGCCCGGCCCAATTTTATGGGTCGGGTTGTCCCATATATTCAATTAGAAATTTCACTAGGATGTTGCTGCTGCCACTTGCATGGTTTGGTGGTGGTAGTGCAGTGTGCCTACCACCCAAAAGATCAGGGTTCAAATCCTCCCTTGTGCGGGTGCGTTAGGTAGTCGACAATTAGCGTAAAAAATAGTCATCTTTGAACATGGATTTGAGCAAAATTCCATGTAAGCCAACCCTACTTTTAGTGGGGAAAAGGCTTCTGTTTTTATATTGGTTGCTGCCACCATCCTGCTTTCCTCCACCAGGATATTGAAAGCTTGGGACTGCATTCCTATGTTCACGTCGAAGTGGAAAAACAAAGATATACTGAGAAATGCAAACCGTAATGATATCATATGTACAGTAACAGTAGCTTGCATTATGATGACCATATTCTTGAAGTAAGATGTGTATTGGACGAACCGAATTGGCTTTAGGCTGAATATAGAAAATATGAGCAAATTGTTAAAGGGATATGAATATTACCGAATCAAGTGCTTTCTAGTTTCATGCCAGTGGATCTGTGAACCATCATATATCAAAGTCTACACACTCTAATACTAAATTCGTATGTATAAGAAGTTGCCCTTTTCACTGAACATTAACCACGAAGAAAGATCAAACAAAGTATCCATGACCTCTTCCTACATGCTGTACACTTTTTTTGAAAGAACAAGTTATACACAGAATATTATACGTCCACAGATATTAAAGGTTGTAGTTGGAAGATTAAAGAAAGAATATGTATTAGTTCACACGCATAAAATAAACGCTATCTTCTAAATATGACCCGTATTAGATCTTCTACGAGGCGGTGAAACCATGTAGGTAAAAACCTCCAAACTGCGTCTGATGAGGAAATGATCCAAATGACTTTGGGTTTGTGCTCAACCCCAAAAATAAGGCAAACATAAACATAACCAACAAAGCCACGTGAAGCAATATGAGGGGGAGCAATCATACGTGGTGTGTTGTTCATGTCTGGGTCTTGGAGGCGGACGAGTCACGAGGTGGCGAGGTGATCAGATGGTTAGGATGCTGCGGTGTCGGGGTGGCGTGGCCGCGTGCTGGAGACCGTAGAGAGTTAGGGTTGCTGATGGGTTTGGGGAACGAGGGGGGCGTGTTTTCGTGTAGGACAAGGACTGAAAGCGGGTGGGGTTGGGGTTGGGGCATTTCACATGTGGATATTGGCTCCCTGTCTAAGGTCCATGGTGGGTGGTTCGGGCCTCTATCAGGCTTTTGTTTGGGATGCACTCCGGTTGGGGTTTTGGGCCAAACGCCAAAGCCTTCTATTGAGCTAGGCAGGCTGCGTCGAATCAAGTCCGAGCTCGCCCAAAAAAAATTTGGGTCTATAAAATTTGGATCAAGCATATCTCGGTCTCCCGTTGGTTGGGAGCCTCTTCATTGTACTACCGGTGATCTACCCCCTTACCTATCTCAGTTTCCTGTTGGTCAGGGGCAGGCTGAAGGCAACTGACTGGAGGATGGTCCTTGATTGATTGGAGTCCAGGTTGGCTGGTCGGAAGGCTGTCACACTCTCTAAAAGTGGAAGCTAATTTTACTCAAGCACGTGCTCTCAACAATACCCATTTTCTTCTGTTCAACAAGACTTCTACGGAGTGGAGTTCGTAAGAGGTTGAAGGGCTTGATGAGAATGTTCTTTTGGTCAGACGAGAAACATGAGAAGAATGACTTTCATCTGGTTGATTGGTCCGTGATTACTACTCCTAAAAGGAATGGTGGGTTGGGGGCCCTGAAAGTGGAAAGCATGAATAAGGTTTTGATTTCAAAATGACTGATTAGATTGTGGGATGATTCAGATGATCTGATGTGCCATCTGCTGAGAAGGCTTTACAGAATTGGGGGATCCACCACTGCCTCTGCTATCCATCCGCCTTTCTCTTTGTGGCAAGGTATCAAGAAGATTATCCCTGATATGGCAGGGAAGATGCGACCCATTCTCAGTAATGGAGAGACTTCCCGTTTTTGGCTAGACGATTGGACGTGTGATGGTTCTTTGGGAGATTGGTTCCCACACTTGTTGATCATTGTTGATTCCAAGGGTGTTTCCATTCGCCATGTTTGGACTCACAACACGTGGTCTCTGTCCTTTGTGGCAGAATTTTCTGAACAACGATTGGAGGACTTCCTGCGCATGCAGACAGAGTTGGCATCTGTGTGACTGGCCCAAATGTGGGAAGGGACCACTTTATATGGACGGAAGGGAGTTTAGTTTGAAGAAGGCGTATTGGTAATATTTCATAAGAGGTGATGTGATGCAGCACGAGGATGTTTCAAATGACATGAAGATTGTGTGGGCTAACAAGATTTTCCAGGGAATCAAGATATCCATTTGGTTGGTGATTCATGGTCCATTCTTACAAAAGAGTGCTGGGATGGGATCCTGCGTGTGGGTGGTAGTTTGTGTGACAGATACAGTGCTGGTAATGAGGACATGGATCATCTAATTTTCAGTTGTGTGCACTTGGTTCAAGTTTGGCAGATGGCGACGATTCATGGCTCGGTGTGGAGGATAGCTCAAGCTTCTGGAGCTCCATTTGGACATATTGTGGCAACTCTCATGAGGATAGCTCCATGCCTTTTGCGATACTGTGGTCCATTTGATGTGCAAGGAATGAGCTCATTTTTCTTGTTCAATCTTTTTACTCACAGAATGTATTATAGCATTGCAAGGCTATTTGTTCTGCCTGGACCTCTGTATTTTAAAGACATGTTTTTAATTTAATTTTGCGGTGGGTTCCATCTTGGAACACCACCCTCTTTCGCATCAAAAATAAATAAATTTGGATCAAGCCCATCCTGACATTCATTTGGGATTGGGCTGGACCGTTCTGCCCAATGCTCATCCCTAACCCTTCCTCATTGAACCCTTCCACCTTACATGTGTGCAAGGTGGCTCTTGAAATCTTATATGGCCAATAGCTTGATAGTCCGAGGCAGCAACCTCAACAATACTGGTGTCATGTGTGAATACCAATATTATGTGAAAGCATGCTGGTGCAATTTGGTGATTAGTGCATAACAGGAGGCCATTCAGAGAAATGCTGAAGACAAATCAGTTGAAGGGGTGTTCACAGAGTGAAGACTGAAACACGTCAAAAAGGCCCAGTAGACAGAGAAAATAGGCAGAGCAAATAGGCATTCACAAATAACACCCTTGGATCGGGGCCTAGGTGGAAGAAAAGTAGACAGAGCAAATAGGCAGTCCACATGGAATCGAATCCCTTATTTCCCAGAAAAAAAGAGTGGTGCGAGGGATCAGATAGATCAGACCAAAGCTTTTATATACTAGTTGGAAGGCAGGAGGTCGGAGAGTTCTTGCCTTGTAGCACAGAGTTTCTAGCTCTTTGGTGCCGTCACAGTCGAGTTCATCAGGCTGGTTGTGAAACGACGGATAAAGGTCAACTATTTAGTAAATGTATAATCCATTGTTGATTTGAAGGGAATTGTATTTGTGAATGCCAAGCTTACACAATGAAGGTGCTTCAAGTTATCAAGCTGAGAAATACTGCCCGTGATGTCTACTTGTTAAAAGAACAAACACTGAACTCATGCTTGCTTAGTTAGCTCTATGAGCTATAGTTATCGAGCTTGAGCATTATCTATAGCCTCAGTTACCAGCTAGATAATATACTTTCAAAAAAAGAGAAAAGAACGTAGGGTGATCAGGGTTGCCTTTGCTGAGTTTTCTTGAAAGAAAAAGCTGCATTTTTAGATACATATTGGAATTAATGTCCCAGTTACATTGAATTTCACTGATTTCTTGAGCTCTTTGTGTACTGATGTCACATGGGAAGCCTTGATTTTCTTGTTACACGTTGAAATTAAGAACAAAACCTGTCTGTATTCGGAAGACTTTGGTTTTCTTCATTCTTAACCGAGTTTACTTTATAATCCAACTTGCGCAATACATCCTCCTGTTGGATGTTGTAAGGGCATCACCTTTGTTTGTAACTAAGAAATAACATGTAAAATGCCATGATATCCAGAATGTGCATTTACTGCTATTTTCTGTAAGAGAAAAAACCTCTTTTTCCCTAAACATTAATGTAAAATTCTATGATGATTATAATTATAAATATTAATTTGTTGTTTTTTTTGGAAAAGTAAATTGTTGAATTTTACATCGGAACAATTGCTACTCTTTCTTTGAGAAGAAAGCAAACTGTTGCTTTCTATGACAGACATTTGATGCCGATGCCACTTTGGCATCATTTCACAGATGGAGTATGTAAATATCTGTTAATTACTTTCTTTCGTGACATTATCTTCATTTCTTTTTTTTTCATGCAGTATCAAACGGAAGAGAGAGTTATTCTCTGGGTAAACAAGGTTGGCCCATATAATAATCCTCAAGAGACGTATAACTATTTTAGCCTTCCATTCTGCCATCCGTCTACAAACTTTATCCATAGATGGGGAGGACTTGGGGAGGTTTTGGGTGGAAATGAGCTCATTGACAGCCAGATCGAAATAAAATTCCAAAGTATGTAAACCTTTCTTTGCAACTATCTATATTTTTTGACATGGAGCAATATGGATCTAAAATTCATATGTGAGATTCAATGGAACAGAATCTGTTGAAAAAGGGTCCATTTGCAACCTTGAACTTGATGCAGCAAAGGTTAAGCAGTTCAGAGATGCCATAGAAAACTCATATTGGTTTGAATTCTTCATGGGTATGTGACTAAGTTTTGTTACTCTTACAAAGAAATATGAATTGTGATGCTTAAAGAACTTCTGTCATTTTTGTGGATTATATAATGTATTATTATTAGCTGCTATGCATTTAGATTCCTTTTGTCCATGTATTACTTTCATTGCATTTTTATCTTTTTCCTCCTTTTTATGTTGCATGGATGCTTGCTGCAGATGATCTGCCTTTATGGGGTATGTGATCTGATTACTCCCTTTTTTTATTTCTTTATTTTGGGCTTTTATTTATTATAGCATGTTGTATTATCAGGATTTGTTGGTGAAACTCGGACCGACAAAAACAATGAAAATAAGCACTATCTTTTTACACACAAGGACATTTTCGTCAAGTACAATGGCAATCAGGTTATTCATTTTTCTGTACCTATGCAACTTTTATTGGCATTGACACTTGTTTAGTTATATCTTGATCTTTTATTGTTGAAAAGTGAGTTATATCTTATTCATACTTGGAACAGATTATTCATGTCAACCTCACCCAGAGCAATCCAAAACCTCTGGAAGTTGGAAGGACACTTGATTTAACTTACTCCATCAAGTGGAGCCAGACAGACATTCCTTTTGCTCGACGTTTTGAGGTCTATTTGGATTATCCCTTTTTTGAGCATCAGGTAATTCTGATTTTCCATTAAGAAGTCCTCCTAATGTTAATAATCACTTGTTGTAATATGGTCGATTAACTACTCAATAGAATCAATCTAAGTATCTCCGTGAAGAGAACTTGGCTTAAATTTACCCGGATAAGTTCAGGGTCGAACTCAAGGACACGAGCAAATTATTTATCTAATTAGAGCTTAAACACCTACGTTAAGTGTAGTCTAATGCGTATCTAGGTTAAAGATGCGCAACAACATGTATGCATGATTCTTTTTGTGGTTTTAAATGCAAGTTGAGTACTTTATGCTACCGAATGAACAATAATGCAATACTAAACAAAAGTACACAAGTGAACAATACACAAAAAATATATTCCCCTTAGATTCTAATCAAGATATCAAATTAAAGAAATCAATAATTAGATATTTGATATAAGATCCAATTTCATTGATAATAAAGATGCACCTAGATATTCAACTCCTACATTATTTAATTCACACAAGACACTTAATCAAGAATTTAATACTCCTAAATCAGAGAACAATAAGTCTAATTCACATCTACATGAATTAAGCTTCACAAGAGATCTTTCATTGAACAAAATGGATAGAGATATGGATACAGATGCAACAGATAACAACTAAATCAAGTCATTCTACACAATACAATTCTTTGAATTTAAATTTAATAAATACCTATCCTTACGGAGAATTAATTATGCCATGTTAAAGAGAATCACAAGAACTTTAGAACGACACCAATTTTGCTTAATTTGGATTTATAAAACTTAAGATATTAATGGTTTAATACATGGATATAACTGCAAGAAAAACTTATAAAATAAAACACAAATCATTCAAACTAAGTCCAAAAAGAGTCCAAATGCAAATACATATAATCGACGGCCCTTATCTTGCAATTAACACAAGGCGGGGTTATTTCTGGAATAAGTCAGATCCCTAGTGCTGTTGTGCAATTTTTCCAGAAGATCACGAGCCACGCGCATGCAGCACCATGCTCAAGGCACCTTAGATCTGGGCCACGTGGGACTTGGTAGTGCCTTGGGATTGGTTCGGATGGACCTAAGGCCCCAGGTGTGGAACGACGGGTCGAGAATGCTCATGGATCATAGGATCGATCTGATCCTACCGTATATGTACTCCTTCATCGAGGCTACTCCGCCTCAGGTGGTGGTGCTCAGTGTTGCAGAAATCGACCGACTAGTCCGATTAGTCGACTCAGCGGGGTAGCCGAGTCGACTGGCCAAACTCGGTCACTAATCGATCAGACCCGATTACTCGACCGAGTAGTCGGCTTAGTCAACCGATTACTCGGCCGCTTTTTGCATAGAACTTTTTTTTGTTTTTCTAACTGGACCACTGAAAACCCGAATAACTGAATGCCCGATTATCCTCTAAAGGGAACTTACTGTTCGACAGTAAGCTCCCATACCCTAATTTCTACTTGACACCCAAACTCGACTGCACCCTCCAACTCCGCCTCCACCAAACCTAATCGTCGGATGGCATCTCCTCTGGCTTCGGCCGAAGGACCCCTCGCCTTGGAGTCGCCGACCTCGAGGGAGGTCAAAGCTCCTCTCTAAGCACTCCTTCGAGCTTCTCCAAAGCCGAACCTAGCCGCCCAGGTTTGGTTTTTTTTTATGAAAGTACCAAGTATTTCTCCCTGATTGTCATTTTTTCATAAGCTATTGTCTTTCTTGATGATTTGCAGTTAATCATATAATAGAAATTCGATTGTGTTTCTAGATCTAATGAATGAAACCATCAACACTTACTAAGGGATATATTTTCACTGCATATATAGTTGAGTGTAGTTTATAATTGTTATTGGAAAATTTCAGTGCTAAAAAGAAGTTAAATAGTCAAGTGAGATGTTGGGTAATATAGATAGGCCACACAATATCTCATGGTAATGTTGCATGGGGGTAATTTATTACAACCCTATGGTTTGTCATCATTATAAATTTTGAATTATCGTAACACCTATAGTTGTTGTCATTTAATGAAAGAAACCATCAACATTTAATTTCGTAAAAATGTTAAAATTGCTAAATATATGAATGTAAATGACAATATATGTATTAAAAATTAATTTATATATTTAAAATACTTAAAAAATTCAAAGCTGACTAATGCCCGACTAAAGCCGATTACTCTCTCGACTGCCGATTAATCCTTAGTCAGTGACCTTGCCAACCGAGTACCGACTGCCGACTTCTGCAACCTTGGTGGTGCTATGGTGGGGATCCAGCGAGCTCATTGCTCCTCCTCCAATGTCGCTCTCCTCAACCGAAGGTCGGGGAGAATGCCTAACACTCTGGCGAAGAAGATATAGCTTCGAGGAAGAGCTAAGGTCTTCTGGAATGACGGTCGAGGTAGGCTCGCAGGAGGCAGAGAACGGAGGACCGCCGAAATTTTGACCAATCAAGAAGTTCTTGGTACATGCATGGTCGGAGTCTATAATCGAATTAATTTGGGTGGTTTCTGGGATGAAATGGAGGGCTGGAGATAGTGATTAGAATGAAGACCTAATGGGTTCATCTCCTTCATGAGAAGATGAAAATGATCGAGGTGGGAAAAGCGATGGAGAAGCAAAGGGTGATGTTGAATGAGTCGGCGAAGATCAGGCAATGGATCGATTAGATGAGGAATATGATTTGTGTGTATGATGTGCGATAAATAGTAGAAGAAGAACAAAGGTGGCTACGAAGAAGTACCGGAGATGGAGATGAACACATAGGCGGTTTGGGGACATAGTTTCTACTACTCCCGATCTTCACTCGAAGCCTCGGCAAAGGGTTGAGCTTGAGCAGCACTCCAGATGGGGCTGCAAGAAGGCGAAGTCATCCTTGGACCTCGCCGGAATCTTACTCTTTCGTCGCTCTACTTAACTCTCACTCACTATCACTCAAGGGAGAAAGGATGCTCGGAGAAGACTCACATGAGGGGTGGATAGGGTGACAGTTGGTCGGAGAGGAGTTTTTATGTGGCGGATGAGGTTGTCGGAGGTGGTTTCAATCACCTCCAAACATGTCACGTGAAGAAGAGGGTGGAGCTGGAGGTTAGGCGAGGATGAGGGATGGAAAACATATAGACCGACCCGGAGAAGTGGGGGGAAGTTACCCCTGATGAAAGGTCACGTTGTTTGGAGAAGCTTGGGCGGAGGTTGACGATGGAGGTCCACCATTGGATTAGATGATCCAACGATTGCGATGAAGGCACAGTGGGAGGAGTTGGAACTACTTTATTAACTTGATCAAGCGACTATGGTTGAGGCGCACGTGGTTGAATCTAGGTCGTCTGATCAAATGATCAGACGACCTCACCGAGAGGCGGAGGCCAAAGAAGAGGTGGCTACGTGTCAGCTGAGGATTGGGCCACGTGGCCCATCGGAAAATTCTAAACTGAATAAAATCTTGTAAATTGAATAAAAATAATTAAAAGCTTCAAAATAAAAGATGTTCAACATGAAAGTTGTTTATCTCTTCAAGATATACAACTTTCATGTGGAACTCAAAGTTATAGTATATAATATATACATACATAATATTTTTGCAATTATTTTTAATAAATAAAAACACTTATTTTATTTCATTTATTAATTTTTGTTATTTTTATATAATGAATAATGTACAATAAAATATATACAATATTAAACTAATTTTTATGGAATTTTTAATGATAAGAAACACAAAATAAAGGAACCTTAAACACAAAGATTATGTATTTATGTACACTAATTAAAATTATTTATTTACAAGATGTTAGATGTTAAATTGAATTGATTAGTTGTTAAGTTAATTAATTCGTTGAAGATAGAAGGATAATTAGTAGAAATAAAGATGATGAATATGAGATTCATTATAGCGCTAATGTAAAGTGATTGTTTGATGATGGATTTCTTCCTTATGCTAATTTTTGAAAGAGTTTACATATGCTACTCTCGGAAGTTTAGGGAAACTTGCCCACTGTAGTTTTTGGGTCTTGTTAGATTTCAACATTTAAGAATGGAAATTATTCTGTACCTCTTGCATCGTGAGGGATTTTCTAAAAGCCCCTTGCTTACTGTTGATGATCCTAGGAAAGCTTTTGAATATTTATATTTCCGGCTATATAACTTTTTAACCTTTTGTGTTTGGTTACATTTTAAGGTGTTTTTGACGTGCAGATACATTGGTTCTCCATTTTCAATTCCTTTATGATGGTTATTTTCCTTACCGGGCTGGTGTCCATGATATTGATGAGAACTTTGAGAAATGACTACGCAAAATATGCTCGTGAGGATGATGATTTAGAGAATTTGGTGACTATCTATTTGCTTTGCTATCATTGTTGGTTTTTTTTGTATAGACATTTTATTAGGATGTAATTGACTTCTTTTTATTTACCTTACATGTCAGGAAAGAGATGTAAGCGAGGAGTCAGGATGGAAGCTTGTTCATGGGGATGTCTTTCGACCGCCTCGCAATATGGTGCTTCTTTCGGCAGTTGTTGGCATCGGTGCTCAGTTGACCGCTCTTGTTCTGCTTGTCATTATATTGGCCATCGTCGGAATGCTTTACATCGGGTATGATTTTTCTTTACAGTCACTTCACTTCAGAACATTTTTTTATATCTAGTGCATTATGATTATTCGGAGATAAAGATGTCATTCAGTTGTTTCTTTACAGTCCATCCACACACACATAATCACCATGGCTTACTTTTGTGAAATACATTCTTAGTTAAGAATTCGAGAGCTATATATTAGATGGTATGCTTTATAGCATTTATTATGTCAAGAAAAATAAGCAATTTATCTATTTTCTCTCTTTGACTTCTTTTGTGGCTCTCACGTATTTCGATTTTTCCCAAACGTATTGGCTACTGTATTCTCTTGATCCCTCTCCTTAATTATCTTAATCATACACCTCATGTATTATGTAAACAAACTAAAACTCTTTTCTCAACTGGAGATACAGCTCCTTCAACCTCTTCTTTGATCCACAAGGATGGGATGCTATAGTGAAACATCTACAACTAGTTTTATATTGCAAGCACATGCGGTGGTTCTTCTGTATGTATTCTGCTGGATTAATATCAGTGCTTATAAGGATATTGTTTCCACAATGTATGATGTTTAAGTCAACTGCAAGAAGTGTCTATCTATTGCAGAATAGAGGTCCTTGGAGCATCAATAAAATATTGGGGTGAACACCATTGAGTGTCTCCCCCTTTCTTGGCTTAAAAAAAAGAGGTCCTTGGAGCAACAACTTCGCGAGAACACACACTTTTTGTAATTACAAGTCCCATTCTAGCACCACCTTGGTTTAGTTGCCTAGTGGAAGTTATGGGCTGCTGCCTTTAATAAAATGCCATAAGGCGTATTTGTTCGTAGGGAAGTGAATGATTTCTCTGGCCATAGGGAAAGTGTTGGGAATGAATGTAAAGAAAACTTATTCCCTTTTTACCAATTTCAATATTTTTGTGCACTCATGTAATTGGAGGTTTAAATGCCTGAGAGAGTGGTTGAGGGTCTCGGGACGAAGCCATCGCCCCAAGGCTTCGCCGATCGACGCATGTGGCCGGCTGGGGGGGGGGCTTTCTTTCCGGGGCAGATGTTTGCAGTGCGGTGGCTGGATTCACTGCCTGGTGGACTGCTGGGATCCCATCAAGTGCTTCACGTGTGGGCAGAATGGTCGCCCTAGCTTCCGATGACCTCAGGACCGTCCACCTGGGAACATGAAGAAGGTCGAATCTGAGCACGGAGCCACAACCGAGGCGGCTGTTAGGAAAAATGAATCGTTGTTTATTCCTTGAACCCTAGGCTCTCTTATATAGAGGAGAGACCTATGACTAAATTACATAAGATAGACTATAGAACAGAAAAATAAGAAAATTGTACAAAGACATTAACATAACTCTATACTCCCCCTCAAGATGTAGCATAGATGTCAATCATGCTCAGTTTGGATGAGCATTTCTGAAAGGCCCTCTGAGCAAAGTCTTAGTGAAGATATCTGTTGTTTGGTCCCCAGAGCTGACATAAGAGGTAGAAATAAAGCCTTTCTGAATCATGTCCTTATTATAGTGGTAGTCCACTTCAATACTCTCTTGAAATGCAGGATTGTTTGCAACTTTGCAATGAACATGGCTGCCTAATTATCACATTGTAACTGCATACGAATATGTACATCTATATGTAAATATGTTAGTACTGCTCGGACCCACATCATTTATGTACTAGCTTGTGCCATAGCCCTATATTCAGAATCAGAGCTGGACCTAGCACCACATTTTGCGTCTTACTCTTCCAAGAGACGAGAGCGCTACCAACAAAAACCGAGAAGCCCGAAGTGGACTTTCTATCCTTATATAGAGGAGAGACTTATTGACAAACTACATAAGCTAGACAAGAGAACCGAAAAATAAGAAAACCGTACAAAGACACTAACATAACTCTACAACATCAAAGTCCGTTCTTGATGCAGCGTCGGACCCAAATATAGGGCCGAATTTTTAGTTAATTTTAGTGGTCAATTTTATTTACGTTTATTTAAATTATCGTATCTCTAATTAAATAAATGAGATCGTCTGTGATCTCTAACAATTAGTCGTAGATTTGATTTAAATTTGGTCGGTTAATTAGTTAGAGTCGGTTTAGGATAATTGGTTGTCTATTTAAATTAATTTCTATTTTTGTAATGTCATCCCTCCTATATAAAGGGATGACGGTCCGATGTTTTTGGGGAGTTCAGATTTATGAAAAGTTGAGAATTATTCTCTACCCCTCTCTCTCTCCTCTCTTCCCCTCGTGGTCTTCGCGCTTCTTCTCCCCCAACCCCTCGTTCCCGACGAGTTTCTCCTTCTCAACCCCTCTATTTTCTTCTACCAAAAATCCACCATAAAAAATTATTATTTTTCCCGCCGTCGCCGATTTCAATTCGGTTTCCATGCTCTGATACCAAATTGATGCAAAATTAAAATCGGCGTCGACGAAAATAATAATTTTTTTATGGTGGATTTTTGGTAGAAGAAAATAGAGGGGTTGAGAAGGAGAAACTCGTCGGGAACGAGGGGTTGGGGGAGAAGAAGCGCGAAGACCACGAGGGGAAGAGAGGAGAGAGAGAGGGGTAGAGAATAATTCTCAACTTTTCATAAATCTGAACTCCCCAAAAACATCGGACCCTCATCCCTTTATATAGGAGGGATGACATTACAAAAATAGAAATTAATTTAAATAGACAACCAATTATCCTAAACCGACTCTAACTAATTAACCGACCAAATTTAAAATCAAATCTACGACTAATTGTTAGAGATCACAGGCGATCTCATTTATTTAATTAGAGATACGATAATTTAAATAAACGTAAATAAAATTGACCACTAAAATTAACTAAAAATTCGGCCCTATATTTGGGTCCGACGCTGCATCAGTTCTCCTGGTGGGGGTCTGCAGAAGAAAGGGGTTCTATCTAGGGGACGTTATGGCGGATATTGAAGCGGCAATCGGCGGGGCTTTCATTGGGGATGTCATCTTGCTCGAAGAGGGTTTGGTGTGTGCGCGGGACCTCTTTGAGGTTGAGGCGAGGAGGCTGTTGGAGTTCTCTCATCGGGCGGTCAGGCGTCTCCATTGGAGAGCTCCGTTGTCGAGAGATATGATGTTGGATGGTCGGAGGTTTGAAAAGCGTGTTTGGATCAAGGTCTTGTCACTGCTTGGAAGAAGTGTGGAGGAGGTGTGAGCTGCGTTGGAGCCAGTTGTGCGGATCAAGGAGGTTATCTCGGATGGGCTTTGCAGCGGGAAATCTTCGGGGTGGTGGCAACGGGAACAGAGATATACCGCCCTCTGCCGCTATGGCTTGACGTCAACCGCTTCGGGGATTCTTTTTGTGTGGTGGTTTGCACAACTGATGTCGTGGGGGGTGGAGATGTCGGACGGAGGCGAAGCTTTATCGGGGAAGAAATTTCTGGAAGGGATAGGAATACCTTTCTGGGGATTTGAACCGTCGACTCCTTTTTTAGCAAAGGAAGGTATTGTATTCGAAAAGAACATGTGACGGGGGGCATGAGGCGCCGTTGAAGGGGGTGAAAGGATGTTTGTCCTTTGCGGATGTGGTTTCGAGCCGAGTTTCCTAGTCGGATCCGGATGAGGCTCATGCATTTGCGGATCAGGTTGGGGGAGTATGGATGGATCTTGGAAGTGGGTCGGGCAGGATTTCGAGTACCAATGCCGATCCTTTTCACTTCACGAACCCTTTCACCTTTGCGGATCAACTGGTTCATGTGGTTTTGTTCATGGATCCGATGTTGTTCGCGGATGCGGGAGGTGGGTTTTTGGCTGACCCGATGGTGCATCTGGTTGGGTCTTCGACGGACCGGATTGAGTAGCTGATGGTGGTTGAGAGGGATCCGCTTGCAAATGCGGATTTGGAAGCTTGCTCTTCTGCGGATCGGAGGGCGTAACCGACAGTGCATCGAGATCGGTAAGCGTCTTCGGGTCTGGACACATGGCGGAGCGATCACCCTGTGACTGATTTGCTGGGAGGGGGGAGCGTCGACTCAGGTACCGTGGCGAGTGAAGCGGTACTTGTGCCTCGAGCGGATCTATTCGTGATGGCAACGATTGCCAAAGCAAGTGATCAGGTCTCCGCTGGGGTGGATCCGTTTGTGTGTTCGGGGAGGACACGTGGAGAGGTCTTTCAGATGGAGCTCTGAAACAACGTGATGCAGCAATCAGGGCTTGGGCGACAATGCTGGGGTCGGGGCTCTTGGCGGAAGTCGTTTCATTGCAGGAGATTCTCGCTGATGCAACATCGGTGTAGTAGATGGTGGATGTTGATTCAGATGGTTTGGGTATTTCAGAGGGTCATTAGAAGGTGCTAAGGTGGTCCGTGGGTCGATTTGAACGGAATTACTCTCAGCGTGGGTTGAGGGAGCGGAGGAGGCAAATGATGGAAATCTACTGAAGTTATGCCGTTGAGCATTGTAGGGCGTTGTGTACCTCATGGCCAATGCGGTCTGATGTAATTCATTACCTTTACTTATGTATATACATACAGACACAATGTGGTGGGTCCCAGCTTGGAGGTCACCCCATTTTTCTCTAAAAGAAAACATATGTTGTGCATTGCTGAAAAGTGAAAAAGGTGTATTTGTGCATGTAAGGCACATTCATACACACTCTCCCACGCCCGCACATGAATGGACACATGCAGCACATAGGATGTGATAAACGTCCCCAACAACCCCGTTTTATCCCTTTTTTTCTTTGCATCCTCCAATCCATGTTCTCACCACCTCTGCCCCTAACTCACCCCCTTTCAAGTATCACTGCTTCTTTCCACTCCATATCATCTCTTCTTTCAAGTATGATCGCTTCTTTCTACTCCATGTCCATATCATCTCTTCTTTGCACCATATGCATATGATAGTGGTGCTTCCATATCTTACCCTTGTACCAATGAAGTCAAGAAGACACCATTTGAAAAATCATGTAGAGCAAGTGGCGACATTAGTTAATATGTAAGTTTTTTTAAGTTTAGGCATAATAGGCAATAAATGTTTTGAATAATATTGAAAAATTGATACTTTTGAGAGGAGTTTTCTTGTAGTTTCCTTCTATTTTTTCCTTATAGATTATATCCATATACAATTTTATCCTGGAGAAAGAACCACACAATGTACTCGTTTTTGGAAGGAGAATTTTTGAGTTGATTTTCTTATTATTGGCTTAGGAGAGATTTTCAGTGACATGAATGTGTCCTGTGACTCCTGTCTAGGTTTTGATTTGGTGCCAAAATATGAATTTGCTTTTTCTTGTGCAAACACAGAAGATTGTATCCATGTCCAAACTAGGTTTCTTTTGTTTAAGACACTGAATCCTTTAAATTCATCGTTTGGGCTGATTCTTCATATACCGTGATCATTTACAAATTTCAAAAAAGTTAACTGCAAGTTCTCATCATGAAGATGTTCGGCTTTCCTAAGATGAATTAAAAGAATTAGTTCCTCGGCATACATGGTTATTTCCTCTCAGATTTTCTAGTTGAGTTTTATGCATCTTGTTTCGCGTCCAAATATAATTGTGCTCACGTTGGAATGCATCTATTTCACTCGGCTGATGCAATTGGCAATAATGGGTGACAGCTATTAATTTCTTTATCTTTGATCGATGAAATATTCATGGTGACAAACAACATGGTGTCTGAATAACGATATGTATCACTAGCATCACCATTTGATATAATGAAAAAAAAATTATTATAGAAGTAAATACGTATGTTCCCTTTCAAAGGGTACATGTTCAAATAGGAACTGCATAAACTATCAAGAAGTTTCATTTAGAAATAGAGTCCGTAGATTTAGGCATTCCAACTTGATGTTTTGCTTTCACAATCCATGTTATACAATATGCTCCTATTTATACACCTAATAACAAAATATATTCCAATGTCAGCAATTAGCTATTGGAGAAAGTGAGAAGCCATGGCATGACTTCATGTGTTTAAATGGCATGACTTCATGTGTTTAAACAGATAAAGATTTTGACTTATATTGAATACCACCAATTGCTTCTGGAAATTATTTCAAGAATATCGACGTTAAAGTCCTTGAGGTGGAAAAACTTAAACCTGAAGGTAGAAATGAAAATGAAGTTTTTAGGAACTAATTAGATATCACTTTGGAATTTAGGCCTGCAATATAATATGTAGAAGTTATTTTCTACTTGGCTTTGTAAATGTCAAATGTAGGGAGTGAACCGTACAAATGCATATGACCGAGCATAGGTGAGATTTGCAGAGTTTTTTCTTTAAATTGACTGAAAGCAGATAATTGCCAAAACAAATGAGGGGTTGATGTTGAAGAAAAAGCTCAGTGGATAAATTAGGAGTGACCAGGGTAGGGGCTGGAGGGGTGACCGAGCTAAAGGATTTGGAAGAGCAGAGCACGAAGGAGCAAGATGATACAAGAAATGCAGTTGTTGGTAGTTTATGATAAAAGGATCCCAGTGCTTGGGGAGATGAATCGGCAAAGATCATTCTTAAGGTAAAGAGATTGTTGAGACGGCAAGCCTGTCTTTAGGCAAACCATTAGACAGTGCTTAACATAAGCAACTTGAATCCTAATTACTGCATCTGAGCAGCATAACATAACAAGAATTCTAATTCCTGCAGATGAGCAAGTAACAAGAATTTTAGTTTCTGCAGCTTGTAGCATATTCACTTTTACCATATATATGTGTCTTGAAATGCCAAGGGATGGCTACTGGAAATTAAGATTGGTACTTGTTTTCTAATTATTCAAATAGGAATATAAGCTAACAACTATGCCAGTGATGTGTAATGCCCTTCAGCATGAACACCAAGGTAGGAAATATCGATATAGTATCGGTCCGCCCGGAAAAGGATATACCGGGATATATCGTCGACATATAGACGATATCGGTGTAAGTGTCAGAAATGGCTCAAAAAAGTCATTGTTTTACCATTTTTTCATAAATTAAGATCATTCAAGATATTAAAACAACAAATAACCTACAAATACACACTTATATCACACATATCGGACATTTATACCCCATATATCGCACATATCTGTCATTTCGAACACTTCACTATTAATGTTGATTGTTGACTTATAGATATTGGAAATGGATTTAATCCAAGTTCTTATAACATTAAATAACTTGCATATACACTTAGAAGTCACATATAGATCATCTATGACCCTTATATCTCACATATCGGTCATATTGAACATATCGTTGTTAATGTTTGATCGGTGATTAATAAACATTGGAATTGGAATCAAAATAGTTAAGTTAAGCACATTTAGAACACCTTTTTTGTTCATGGAAGACAATGAATGACATTGAGTTCTTTGGTATAATGATTTATCTATTTACAAAAATAAATGAAAAATGTAAATAAATGCAATATTGTAAAAGAGAGTACCTAGTCATAAGGGGTTTAGAACCAAGAGTTCTGTCGAGGGTAAGATAGGAAATATCGATATTGTATCGGTCCATCCGGTCAAAAATGACATAAAAAGTGATTTTTTTCACGAATTAAGATCATCCTAGTTATTAAAAAAATTAATAACATACAAATACACATATAAGAATGAGGTGTATTTAGCACACTAATACACATTATATTATACAAATTGATGGCTGTTAATGTTGACAGCTGAGTTAACTGCTGACTGCTAAGGATGATATCATTGATATAGATATCGGCGAAATATCGTCGATATCGGTCGATATTCGGAAAATTTTGTACTGAAACCAATCAATTTCGAGCAATATGTCTCGATACGGGCACATATCGGCGATATCCGGTAAATGGATATCTGTGTTGGTATCAGTATGGACTCTCCACCGATACCGATATATCGGCGATATATTGCCGATATATCGTGATATGGCCTACCATGATGAACACACACCAATTCACGTAGAGGAGCTTACGCTACATGACTCAAGAAGATACAATTACCCATACAATTACACATATGGTCGTACATGACAATTATTTTCAATTTTTCAGCAGTTGTCATGTACATTTTGAGTCTGCAGAGCACCTATTGCTAATGGTTTGTCCCAGCCTAACTTGAGGTCTCTATGTCAACATCAGTCCTGAATAAACCATGAAAAAGGGCATCTATAAAACAGCTTGTGGATATCTTCATCGTTTGCTGACCACATAAGGAGCACAGTAAATTGGAGTTATGCACCCACTTACTGTTTTATGTTCTTCTCATTGATCTCTTCTTCCTTCATAGCTACATAAGAATCTTAACCTTCAGAGGCTTCCTAATCTTCTATAGAGTTCAGCAACCAGTAACAGGAGCTTTGGATCTGATGCAGACGAAGCTTCTATAGCCTTTGAAAGAAAAAACATAAGAAACAGAGAAAACACAAAAAAGAATAATAAGAAACTCATTTCTTTCACTTACCGTGCATTTTTGAAGGGGACATGGAGATAAGATGAGTTTTATTCCTTGAGTGGAAGTGAAGTGGAGAAAAGTGAGAGAAAGACCAATTATTCTTGGAAGTCAATGGTCAAACAGAAATCAATTCTCATTTTTATCACTTCAATTTCTGTATAGCACGAACATGGTCCTTACTGTTGCAATTCCAGCTGTTGCATTGCATTAATGCTAAGGTACAATATGCAGAATTGGAGCATTTTTGGGTATGGCTCTGTATAATGACAAATCAGTAATTTCCAACCTTCAATGCCCTACTCACCCTTACAAAAAAATCCTACTCATAAGCTAACCAACCTTTTTTATCTCAAGTGAGCTTGGTTGTCGTATGTAATCTCTTGTTAAAATTTATTACTCCACATTCCTTTTAGGTTCATTTAATGATAATATATGTTTTCCAAAAAAATATTGATTATACACAAACACAATCCATTGTGCATAGTTTTTATCTCAATTTTCTCTTCTAAAATGCCGGATTATAAAGATTCTCTTCTTGGGTACAAGCCATCTTGGTGGTAGATAGGCTTTTCTAAAATCTTTGCAGTAGATAGGCTTACCAGATTTATGTGGACTGCCTTCTTTTCCTGTAAAAATATTCAACATTATTTTGTCCTCGATTTGTTAACAACCATCCATTACACAGTTATTAAATTGTAAGCTTTGTGTTTTTTTTTCTCTTGTGACTAGACGAGGTGCAATTGTCACAACTTTCATTGTGTGCTATGCTCTCACTTCATTCATCTCGGGTTACGTTAGTGGCAGCCTTTACTCAAGAAATGGAGGTACGCCTGGTGCCTCATTGATTCTGTTGTTCCTATTACTATTTTTGACTGAGTGCTTCATGTTGATATGTTGTGTACCATGTCAGCTAATTTTCTGAAATGTATATACTGTTTTCTATTTTCACAACAACAAAGCCTTTTCACTCGGCAAGGAATGCTGTGTACCATGTCAGATATTGTTTTTTATTTTAGCGCCAAGAAACTGTAGACACCAACTTATTCCTTGAAAACATTTGGACGAAAATTTCCTTGTTTTCTCATATTTTGTCGCAGTTGACAGTTGTCAATAATTTATAACTATTCTTTTTTTTTATAACAGGTAAAAACTGGATAAAGTCGATGATCCTTACAGCATCCCTATTCCCATTTATGTGCTTTGGGATTGGCTTTGTCCTGAACACAATTGCAATTTTCTATGGATCATTAGCAGCCATCCCGTTTGGAACGATGGTTGTCGTATTTGTTATTTGGGCGTTCATCTCATTTCCCTTGGGACTACTTGGTACTGTTGTGGGCAGAAACTGGAGCGGTGCCCCTAACAATCCGTGCCGAGTGAAGACCATTCCTCGTCCAATCCCTGAGAAGAAATGGTATCTCACACCTTCTGTTGTCTCTTATGGGAGGACTTCTTCCCTTTGGAAGCATATTTATTGAGATGTATTTTGTCTTCACATCCTTCTGGAATTACAAGGTACCGTGCCTGAAATATTTATTTACTGATTCTTTTACAAAATTATATTTTGAGTTTAGATCTGCCGTGCTTCATTTCAAAGAGGAATGTTCTTCCTGAGCAGTAGCATTTTCCTTGCATTTTTTGTTGTTGAACCAAGCCAAACACGAATGTTTTAGTAATGTCTGATGTTGTCTATATGCATCTTTTTGCAATTTAAATACCATTTACAGCATTTTTAAGGTCATCTAATATGGCAATGTATCATTTGATGCCTGATGATATCTCATGACAGGTGTACTACGTTTATGGTTTCATGTTATTGGTGTTCATCATTCTTCTAATTGTCACCATCTGCGTCACAATTGTGGGCACTTATTTCTTGCTGAATGCTGAGAACTACCACTGGCAATGGACTTCATTTTTCTCTGCAGCCTCGACGGCTGTTTATGTGTACCTCTACTCCATCTACTATTACTATGTTAAGACCAAGATGTCAGGATTCTTCCAGACCAGCTTTTACTTCGGATACACATTGATGTTCTGCCTTGGATTAGGCATGCTCTGTGGTAAGTACTTTGACAAACAATGACCAGCAAATAGCATTTTACTGCTAATCCCAAGTCTAATTCACGACGGTTTTCCCTATTTCAGGCGCTGTTGGATACCTAGGCTCTACCTTGTTTGTGAGGAGAATTTATAGGAACATCAAGTGCGACTAGAGATCCACAAGCTGAGTTGGCTATGGAGTGCCTTAGTTTGACATGGTACCAGTGAGCAGGCTGAAATGGAAGGACAAGGCGGATGATCAGGTGCTGCATTGCAAGGCGTGGACAGTCTGTTTTTTGCTTTTGGTTTTTTGTTTTGGCGTACTCTTCTGGACTGCTAGAAGTCATTCAATTTTTCCAGCCTAGGTGAAGGGGTTAGTGTTATATTTCTTTGCTAGTTACTATACATACCGTACTCTGCCCATTTCCGAAAGTTATCGAGGACGAAACCTGAAGCCCAAAAAGGTTTCCCTATTAGAAGTGGATAAAAGCTCACTCATGCTGCGCTTTCTTCTATTTAGAAATGGTAATTAGTGGGATTTGAATCCCCATCATTCGATAGAAAGCTACACTGCTCCACTACCAGACCATTGAAGTGAGTTCCATGCTCTTCTTGTTCTCTTATGACTTTGAACTTATCTCCTTGGAGCGTTCTCGATTTGGGGGTAATTTTCATCTCTGCTATATCGGCTATTGCGATGTGAATTCAGAGGGTGCGAGTCCTTTACTATTATTTTTTTGTGAAAAATAATCTCACAACTTGGAACAATGCAACCTCAAGTCATGTAAGCATCCGCAATCCAACCGTGACGTATGCCGATGATACCTGAAAAATTCCCCTCACTTCAGGATACAACAATGGCAACGAGATTGCATCAGACCAAGCATGCCATGATGGTTTTAACAAAATCTACCCTTTATGGTAAATCTGAACAACGAAATAAAAAATGGGATAAACGGGGTAAGATCTCAAATAATGATGAGAGAATGCATAAAATTATGTTATATATAGTTAAAAATGAATCTACAACTATATTCGTATATGAAAAGGGGTATATAAATACATACACAAATATTTGCGAATATCAAATCATCTCCCTCATTATCTCCAGTCTCAAGCATCTAGGATAATGTTTAAGCTGTGCTTCTTGCTTCTCTATTGTGGAGATATGAGATAGGTGCTTTAGGTTGACAAAGATATAGTTACATGTATTTTTATTATTATTGCCTATGAAAAAAGTTGTTTGTACTCTAACATGCAATGTGAATTGGTTTGTATACTATCAAAGAGGAGTGTGAACCTAAGTGTTGTCAATTGTTCCTCAATCCTCTCCTTTACATGGAAGATCATACATTTTTTTGGGGTATCCACCCTTCCCTAAAAAGTCTATATAAGGAAGGCAAAAACTGGTTTGTCAATTTTAAAGGAGGAGTTTGATTTCTTTCTTCATGTTGACTTCAAATCGGTTACAAGTTCTATTGATAAGGAGCAAGATCCTTTCTATTACAATTTATCAATAAGATATATGACTCACATTGTTATTGTCATAAAATCTACACACTATATTATTACGGGTAAAATAGGGCTGCCCCTTGGGGGAGCTAACTTGATTCCTCCCACTTCGTTTTTCTTTATTTTTTTTGAAAAATGCTTCAGTGGATTTTCATAACTATATCTTTATATTATGTCATTCAAATGGAGCTAACTTGACTCCTCCCACTTCGTGTTTCTTTATTTTTTTTTGAAAAATGCTTCAGTGGATTTTCATAACTATATCTTTATATTATGTCATTCAAATTCCTTACGAAATAGAGACTCCTACATCTTCCATTCAGACAAGGTCGATTTCAACTATTCAATGACCATTAAAAAATGACTGTCTAATATGGAGAGATGGTGATAAATTTCCACCAAATATAGAGATATAGTGATGAAAATGGGTCGATTTCCGTTGATTCATTTTAAAAAAAATACGAAAATGAGACAGGGGAGTCAAATTAACTCTCCCAAGGGCAACCTCATTTCCCCTATTATTACACCCCCATATTAATATGAGTTCTATTGTGCATATGTTAATATGAGTTTCTACATGCATACGTTAATATTAGTTTCTACTATGCATATGTTAATATGAATTTATGTTGGACGTAGGCCATAATGTTTCTTGTTAATAAGAGTTTCTTTTATGCACTTGGTAATATGAATTCCTTGGTAATTTGAGTTACTCATGTGTATATATGAGGCTTGCTAATGTGAGTTTATCCTATGCATATGTTCAATTTCTTGGATATCTATGTGTGCACGCGCACTTGCGTGCGTGGTGGTGAGGAGGAGGCGTGCTTGCGTGAGAGAGAGAGGGTACGTGCGCGTGAGAGAGTGTGTGTGGGAGCATATGTCCATGTTTCTTATAATATGAGTTTTTGTTGTGCATATGTTCTTGTTTCTTCCTAATATGAGTTTCTTGCTAATGTTTGTTTAACATGTGCATATATGGTTTACTGATATAAGTTTAACCTATGTTATGTGGCTTATTAATAGGAGTTTCTCATGTGTAGAAACTCATGTTTACGCCAACATGAGTTTCTCCAATGCATTTGCTCGTGTTTCTTGCTAAGATCAGTTCCATGCTAATATGGCTTGTTGACATGACTTTCTCGTGTATATGTTCAATTTCTTGTTAATTATAAGTTTCTTTTGTGCATATGTTCATGTTTCTTGCTAATATTAGTTGATAATGGGCATAGGTTCACTTTATACGATCAAGTTTCTTGCTAGTGCGAGTTTCTTTTATCTGTATATGTTTCTTATATTCCTATGTTCATGTTATTGCTAATATAAGTTGCTCTTGTGCTTTTGTTCATGCTTCTTGTTAATATGAGTTGATGATGTGTATAGGTTCCCATAAATTTTTGATATGCATATGTCAACATTATTGCATGTACGTTCATGTTTTTGCTAATATGGCTTGTCGATATTATTTTCTCGTGTATATTTTCAATTTCTTGCTCATTATAAGTTTTGTATGTGCATATTTTCATGGTTCTTGATAAAACGAGTTATTGATGTGCATAGATTCACTTCATCTCCTATTGTGCATGCTTTAATATGAATTTCTACTATGCATATATTCATGTTTCTTGCTTGATATGAGTTTCTTGCTTGTATGATTTTGTTTCTAGTATGAGTATTTTTTTTGTGTGTATATGTTAATGTTTCTTGCTAATATGAGTTTCTTGTTGATATGAGTTTCTTCTATGAATGTGATTTGCATATATTCCTCTTTATGCTATGAGTTACATATTCTTCACATTTTTTTATATAAGTTCAAATACTTTAGGATATCGAGTGTAGCTAAACTAGAAATTAGTATGCATATAGTCTTATTCATACCACGTCTTCAATATTGAACTTGAGGAGGCAAACTTTCAGCTAGGTGACTATGAAGACTCCTAAGTACATATATATTTTCTTAGGATTTTTAGGTGTTTTATGTAGTTTTTACTTGTTTTTAAGGTTGTCTTTTGGTTATACCTACATATAGAAGTGTACATGTACTTTTGTGTTTTATAATAGATTTATATATTTTTTTTTCTATTTTAATAATTTTTAGCTTTATTTTATTTTTACTTTTACAAATTTTAATTGATAATTGAAAATAAAATTTTAAATTTCAATTCTATTTAAAGTATAAGTGGATTTTATTTTTGCAACAAGGTGTGATAAGTATAAAAACTAATAATGAAATTCTTTTTTGTGATTATAAAAATATTTTATAGTTTTTTTTATTTTACAAGATTTTACATAATTTTAAGTGATTTTTAATATATATACATTATTAAAATTGGGTTTAATTTGGAAATGTGGTTTTGATGCCTATATATGGCTAAGTGTAATGGATTTTTATAATGCTATTTTGAGTGATAGATTATCTAAATATCTAAGGATATAGATATCCTTTTAAGTTTTAAAAATTTTATGGTTTTGATAAGTTTTCAATGCTTTTTTGTTGTTTAAAGTGTAGTTGTATTTTTGTGATTTTTGGATATGTGATACCACATAATAGAATCTATATTACCAATTTTTTGGATTTTTTGTTGTTTCAGATTTTTAATAAATTTCTTAATGTTGGAAAAAACGATGACTTGATATTCATAGAACCTCTGGGCTCTCTTATATAGGAGAAAAATCCTTAGGTAATTACAAGATAGATACATGAAGAAATGAAAATACATAAATAACACAAAGGGTGAATAAAAATCTCAACACTCCCCCTAAAGTTGGAGCATATATGTCTATCATGCTCAGCTTGGAACGACATCTTTGGAAAGGGCCTCCAGTAAGTGCTTTGGTGAATATATCTGCAGTCTGATCTTCAGTAGAAACAAGAGGTAGATATGAGATCCTTCTGAATCATGTCTCTTGTATAGTGGCAATCTACTTCTATATGCTTTGTACGCTCATGGAATGCAGGATTATTTGCAATAAATAGTGATGTTTGATTATCACATAGAAGCTGCATATGAAGAGGTGCATCAACAACAAAATCAGCTAGAACTGACCTGACCCACATCATTTCTATGCATCCTTGAGCCATGGCCCTGTATTCGGACTCTGTAATAGATCTAGCAACTACAGTCTGCTTCTTACTTTTCCATGACACGAGTGATTTGCCAACAAATATAGCAAACCTAGAAGTTGACTTCATGTCCCTAGGACATCCTGCATAATCTGCGTCTGCACATGATGTGACGTCAAGAGACGTGCCTCTGTTGAATAAGAGATCGGTACTTGGTGAGGACTTCAGATATTCAAAATCATATAAACATCATCCATATGCACCTTCCTGGGCTGCTCCATGAACTGACTCACCTTGCTAACAACGAAGCATATATCTGGCCTGGTGATGGTAGCATGTAAGAGCTTCCCTACTAGTTCCTTGTATCTCCTCTTATCTATATCGTTAATATCATCATCATATAATCTCATGCTTGGATCCATAGGAGTAGTGGAAGGCTTGCACCCTGTCATACCTGTCTCTAATAGAAGATCAATAACAAACTTTGTTTGGGTCATCACAAGACCATGCTGGTTCCCGACGAATTCTAATCCAAGGAAGTATCTGAGATTGCTAAGATCTTTGATCACAAACTGCTGACCTAGGAATCCTTGGCTGCCTGAATGCCCTGCTTATCATCATCGGTGACAATAATATCATCAACATAGACAAGAATAGCAATTGTACCTCTCTGTGTCCTCTAAACAAAAAGTAAGTGATCTGCAGTGGACCGAACAAATCCCTGATGCTCTATCAACTTAGAGAGCTTATAGTACCAAGCTCTAGGACTCTGATTTAGGCCGCAAATCGCCTTGTGGAGCCTGTATACCTTCTGAGACTCCCCCCAGTAGCAAATCCTGGTGGTTGCTGCATATAAGCTTCCTCATGTAAATCTCCATATAGAAATGCATTCTTCACATGAAGCTGATAAAGAGTCCATTCACGTTAAACAACAACTGATAGGAGAATGCATAATGTTGAGTGTCTGACCATTGGAGTAAAGGTGTCCTGATAATCCACCCCATAAGTCTGGGTGAAACCACGTGCTACAAGTCTTGCCTTGTAGCGATCCATACTGCCATCTGCTCGCTGATTTACCGTAAATATCCATTTGCACCCCACTGCAGATGCACCTGGAGGGGTAGAAACAACACTCCAGGTACCACAAGACTGTAAAGCGGTCATGTCCTCTTCCATGGCAAGTCGCAAACTGCTATCTTGTATGGCCTCCTGATATTTTATGGTATAGTAATAGCCATGAGGCTCATAACAAACTTCTTGTATTCCTATGAAAGATGGTCCAAGGAAGCGTGCACAACTAAAGGGTCCTTAGCGCAGTTGCGTTGGGGCTTCCTCAAGGCAATAGGTACATCAAGGTCATCAACCCCTCTGTTCTCTGCTATCAGATTCCCCTGTGTAGTATCTCGTGGATCAAGCATATCACTAGTTCCATCAGTAGAAACAATGTGTTCATTACATACCTGAGGCGTGCTGGATGACTAGGAAGATGCAGGAGCAGAGGGGCGGGCATAGGACCCGTGAAAATAAAAAAGATGTAGGAATTGAGTCATGGTAGATGAAGGTGGAGGAGGAGGTGGTGGAGGAGGTGGAGGTGACTGAGACTCATCATAAGGACTTTTTGGTGGAGATATCGGTGGTGGAATAACGAAGATATCCTCACCAGAGTCAACATTAGACAACATGTCACCTGTAGGAGAGAAATACATAATAAACTCAAAAAATGTGACATCTGCACTCACATAATATTTTCTTTCAACGGGATCAAAACACCGATACGCTTTTTGGGTACGAGAATAGACAACGAACACACATCTGACAGCTCTAGGGGTTCGTTTGGTTGCAGGGTTGGGCAGGGTTGTGTTGGGTGGGCTGGGTGAATAATAAACTGTGAGGAGGGGGTACCCATGTGAATAGTACCCAACCCAACCCTGCCCAACCCTGCAACTAAACGAACCCTAGGAGATAGCTTGTCACGACCAGGAGTAAAATTGTGGAAAAACACCACAGATCAAAGACTTTGGGAGTAAGTGACAATAAGTCCTTCTCGGGAAACACAATCAAGAAAGGAACTTTTTCTCCAAGCATAGTGGACGGCATGCGGTTCACCAAGTAATAAGCAGTAAGAACCGCATCACTCTAGAAAGAATGAGGAGCTCGACTCTAATCAACAGAGTCCTTGTGACATCCAAAATATGATGGTGTTTGCATTCAACAATACCGTTTTGTTGTGAAGTGTAAGTACACGAAGTTTGATGAACAATACCAACAGATCTGAGGAAGTTCGATAACTGTAAAGTAGAAAACTCCAATGCATTATCAGTATGAATGAATTTCGCATTAACAGAAAAAATATTTTTAATCTCAATAAGGAAAGATTTGATAATAGGACCAGCTTCCGATTTATTATTCATCAGAAATACCCAAGATAATCTAGAATAATCATCTACAGCGACCATATAAAACCGATGTCCATGATGATCAGGAACGCGACTAGGACCCCATATATCAAAGTAAACCAACTCAAACAACTGACTACTGTGACGACTTTGATGACTTGGAAAAGAGGAACGATGGTGCTTCCCAAGCTGACACGCCTCACACTCCAGACTAGTACGAGTAGAGATCTACGGGAGGACATGACACAACTTCTGCAGAGTAAGGTGTCCAAAGCGAAGATGCCACATAAACGGGGAGACGGTCCAGAAGGGATAGTAGCAACCCCCTACACAAGGAGATTGGGCAAGTCTGTAGAGTCCCTTCTACTCACGGCCACATCCGATCACCCTTCTTGTGAGTATATCTTGAAACACAAGAGAAGAAGGATCAAATATGGCAGGACAATGTAAATCTTTTGTAATCTGGCTAATCAACAAAATATTCATCTGAAATGCTGGAGCATGTAAGACATTTTGCAGACGCATCGAGGGAGCTAGAACAATCTCCCCTGGTCCAACAATGGGTAGATGAACCCCATTGACAATAGCCAATGATCTACCCGGAGGGATAGATCTGTAAGAAGTAAACTGTGCTCGATCACCGCACATATGATGAGATGCTCCAGAGTCCATGATCCAATTAGACAAATCTGAACTACTTCTACTAGTAAGGGCGTAAGCAATACCTGACAAGCTCGAAGAGGCTCTAGCAATGTGTGTAGGGGTGTCTATCGAGTTCAACGAGCCGAGTTGGCCCCAACTCAGACTCGAACTCGATAAGAAACCTAAGGCTCGAACTCGGGCTCGATAAGGGTCGAGCCCTGGATCACCAACTCGAACTCGAACTCGTCGAGTTCGAGTTGACTCACGAGCCTCTTATCGAGCCACGAGTTTCTGAGCTGGCTCACGAGCCTCAAAATGAGCTGGCTCACGAGCCTCTTATCGAGTCATGAGTTTCTAAGCTGGCTCATGAGCCTCAAAATGAGTTGGCTCGTGAACCTCTTAACGAGTCATTGCTCCATTTTATACATTAAATTATGCAAATGAACCTCTTAACGAGTCATTAGGGTTAGGAAGTAGGAACCGTCAGTCTATAGTCTGGGAAAGTTTCAGTATATAGGTTTTCAACTTTTTACTAAGAGGGAAAACGAGTTATCGAGTCGAGTTTCTGAGTTGAACAACACCCAACTCGGACTCGACTCGATAAGCTAACGAGCCATAAAACCCAACTCGAGCTCGGGCTCATTAAGGTTTCGAGTCAGGCTCGTGAGCCCGTAACGAGCCGAGCCCGAGTTCAACTCATCGAGCTCGAGCTTTCCTGACAGCCCTAAATGTGTGCTACATATGAAGAACCTACATGCGAAGTAGTTGGAGTAGTCATCATTTCATGTAGCCTGGAAACAATATCATCAAAGCATACATCATGAGCCGTGCAGGTGCAGACGGAGTTCGGTCTGTTCAACAACTCGGGCGGAGGCTGGATACCCATGCTTCTTATAGCATGTCTCCTCAGAATGACCAGGGCGGTGGCAATATGAACATGGACCTCGCTATACAACCTGCTCCTCGACCACGTGGTCCTTGACCACGGAACTGCGAAGTATTTCCTCTGCCACGAGAGGCTGCCATAGCAGGAGTCTGAGCCTCGATAGTAGATGATGTAGTAATTTTGCTCAGTCTCTTGTAAACCTCATCCATTGGAGGTATCGTCTCTCCTGTAAGAAGTTGAGTACGTGCTGCATCTTACTCAGAGTCTACAGATGACAAAAATATTCCCGTCATAGTTGCATTGCGATATGATTGTTGTTGTTCAATGCTCGTAGTAATAGGCATAAAGCTAGCAGACGCTTAAACATGCCTCTAAGATATGAGAAGTGAGCATGAAGAGGTCGACCATTCTGCTTGGTCAAAAAAATATCAAACTGCAACTGTAAAATTTTGTTCTCATTCTTCGCTTGTCCATACGTGGCTGCTAAGATATACCACATAATCTTTGTTGTGGGTTGATTGACAATATCATTGGAAATATCCGTGGTGACGGTCCCGGAGAGCCAAATGCGAGTATAGGCATCATCTTGCTTCCAAGAAGCATTAGCCCCAGTCTTGTCCTCCGGCTACGGATCTGTCAGAATGTGCACTGCATCAGGATGTGAAACTGCATGGACCACAACTCGTAGTTGGCCCCATCCATCTTTACAATGGGAGTCGGGCCCTTGAAGGCACCGAACGAAAAGACATCACCCTTGTTCTCTATTATGGTAGCAAGAATGCCGGAATCCAGAACAAAAGTGAGGAGTTGACTTTTATAAATCAGTCTACACAATCACATACAGAGGATTAGTTGTATCTGTAGACTTATATAACCATCCTCATCTCTTGTTGCTTTAGGCTAAGTGCAACAGTTCACGTTGATGCACGCAGATGTACGGATGATGCTCGCAGGGGCACGCAGATGCACATGAAATAGAAAGAAATGCATGCATGATGCACACAAGATGCATGCATGACACACGCAGGATGCACACATGTGCGCAAGGCGGTACGTGGGGGATGTGTAGGGGTAGGCGCGGTTGCAGACACATGGGTAGCCGGGCATGCGCAAGGGCGGGGGGGAGGGGGGGACCCAAGGCGTAGGCCCAGACGTGGGCGTAGGCGCAGGGCCCAAGCGTGGGCATGGTGGGGCGGTGGCGCAGGGAAATGGGTTGCGGGGCACGAACGCGGTGGCACAGTGGGGCGGTATGTGCGGGGCGACGGGGTGCAGGGCGCGGTGGAGTGGTGGGGCGACAGACGACGGGCCGCGGGGAGGTCGGGCGCAGGGTGCGATGGCGCTGGCCATCGGGTGCGGGGGTTGGATAAGGGTGGAGCGCACTGGGGTGGGGGTACGCGGAGGAGGGAGGAGGGGGTGGCGGCGGGGGTGGGGGTGCACGTGGGGGGTAATGGTTAGGGTGAGATACAGGAACTCCGGTCTAGAACCGTTGTTCTGATACCATGTTGGTAAAAACGATGACTTGATATTCATCGAACCCCTGTGCTCTCTTATATATGAGAAGAACCCTTGGGTAAATTACAAGATAGGTACATGAAAAATATGAAAATACATAAATAACACAAAAGAGAATAATAATCTCAACACTTAATCGATTTTGATTTTTTTATTTTGATTTAGAATAATATGGAACACTAACATCTTTGGAAAAGAAATCATAGATAACTGACGTACATATAAGGAGAGTATTTTTATTTTTGAAAACAAATGTTAGATGTATGTTAAAAAAACAAATAAGTGAGTTTCAAAATAATTTCTATAGATCCCAAGACATGTTATTTTCCAGTGAAATTATGCAAGTGTTTAGTATCCTAAATACCTACATGAGGGCCAAAAATCAGAAACTAAGTCGACCTACAATTACTTCTAGCAAATTATTTAATTGAATCTACCAAAAAACTAAAAATATTTTTTACTCCTTTAACAAAAGGTTCAAGGAAAAAATTAAGTCCAAATAGTCTAAATTAAAATCAATCCAGGTACTAAATAACAATTAGAAAAAAAGACAAATGTATCACAAACAAGAACTGGAGGAGCCTATTTGTAACAATTAGCTGTAGGCCTATTTGTAATATGTAGCTATACTATGATATACGCGTGGGTTGGGGTGCAATTATTGCACCAATTAGCTCGTTGATGGATGGCTGCGATTAGAATGTAAGGCATCTGATGTAGGGATTAAGATGGTCGGATACGGATATAAATATTAATAGAATGATATTATTATCTATTTTAAAATACGGATATGAATACAAATATCAATATTGACGTGTATGAAAAATGTGTAATCATATCCTTAAAAATGAATATAAATACAAAGCAAATACGAATCGGATACGAATAGTAATAGAAATATTTTATAAATTAAGTAAAATTTATATGTTCATGATGGTTTACTCATAATAAATATACCAGATATATTTATTTAATAACAATTATATCAACAATGGTTAATGCAATTATAAAATATTGTTAAGCACAGTTATAAATAAATTACTATATTTATATACGAAAACGGATATATGAATACGAATGCGAATATTGACGAATGTCGAAATGATATCCGCATTTGCTTAAAAACGAATACGATGTCAAAATATGTATAAAATGGACACGATATCACATCGGAAATGAATATATTCTTATTCATTTTCATCCCCGATCTGATGTCTTCTTCCCCGATGGGTTGTAGTGGCGGAGCTTGAGCAGCGCTCCGACGAATCTAGGCCTCCTCCATCGATTTCTTTTGGATGCATCAGGCCTCCAACCACGCCATTCGATAACTCGCTGTGTTCGCCATGAAATGCTCTTGAAACTCCAATCGATTTGAATCACCAAGTACTTGAAAATAAGGCTTAAATGCTTAAAAAATGAAAACAAGGCTTAAATCAGCAGCATACCGTTCACAATGAAATGAATAGGAGCGAGGATATTGAAATCCATACAAAACCGCGGCTAGTCGACCACAAAGATCAGGAGGGCACACGAACAGATATTAATATGCACCACAACACAAAACTCCTTATTAATTATCCAAACCACTTAAATTCCTCCTCGTGACCCTCCCACAGGTAATTAAGATATCATTAAGAAGCCAGAAAACACAATAATCAAAGTACAAAAGCCAACACAGCAGCTGAGCATCGAAAGATGATCGATCACACACAAAGCCGTCGCCTTATCTCTTCTCTCTACTGGACGAGCTCTGACTCCTTGTGGGTCTCGATGACGACGTCGCCGGTGGGGTAGGCGTGGCAGGTGAGCACCCACCCAGCATCGATCTGGTCGTCGTCGAGGAAGCTCTGGTCAGACTGGTCCACGCTTCCGGACGTAACCTTCCCGGCACAGGAAGAGCAGGATCCGGCACGGCATGAGTAGGGCAGGTCGATTCCCTCCTCCTCGGCCTGGTCGAGGATGTAGACATCGTCAGGGCACTTGAACTCCACGGTGCCGGAGGGGGTGAGGAGCTTGACGTTGTAGGTGGCCATGGCGGTGATCCTGCCGCGGCCTGGCTTCACACCGAAGGCGACGCTGGCGTTGCCGGCGAGGGAGGGGAGGGGCCTTGCCGGCCGGGCGAAGGGGGTGGTGACGGTGGTGCTGGAGATGGAAGCCATTGGAGGAGAAGAGGAGATGGATGAGAGGGGAGTGTTGGAGTCTGGAGTGAGGGACAGGGGGGAGAAATAAGGGAGGGAGCGGGGATTCTATCTGGACACGTGGCGGCTGATGGTGGTGGGCTTTATCGCCTTATCATCCGCCGTGGGGAGAGGGAGTGGTTGCGATTGGGCGACGCGAGGCTGCCACGATCTTACGGTGGAGGAATACTGGCCGTTCGTTTGGAGTGGTGAGACACTGGTTGGGGGTGGGGAAGGGATTTTGTGGATTTTTCCTCCCGCACCACAGACCCAAAAAGAGACTTTTTTTTGTGGTTTTTGCCTTTCTTCGGCAAAAGAAATTGTGGCTGCTGGGAGAATATGTAATATGGAAGAAAAAAATTGGAGGGACATTTTCTCAGCCAGATAAATTTTGCTAGCTCTCTACTTTTTCTCGTTCCTAGAGGGGCTTTATTCTCAATATTTTGATGTTGGGATTCATTCATTCTCTCTATCTTGTTTTTTTTGCATGATTTTGGGTATTAAAGCATGAATCTTTTGGGATGCATGATTCCTAGGACTGCTAATTGAACTGAATCATTTGAATTCAATGAGGATTCGTTCGATAAAAATTCGAGAAAAAGTTTGATGTGAAATCAAATGAACTGAATTTTGAATTTAACTTGTGGATTCGATTCCCAAATGAATCGGATCTAAATTAACTTGGATTCGCTCGATAACAATTTAACTCGATACACACATATGATATAGTATAAAGCATTATATATATGTAAATAAATGTAGTATATATTGCAAAATCCCACAAATAATACACACTTTAATATAATAATATATTTTTTCATCATCTTATTTTAAATATCCCAATTTTAGGATGTCAATTGCATACGTCATATACTGTCTTTACTCCCCCAAATTCTCTCCCTCCTCGCCACTCATGAGAAAAAAACTCTAACATTTGCTTATGCTCTCCAACACTGTCGGCTCCAACCTCCCTCTCCTTCTATATCTCCAACGTTGCTGGCTCCAGCCTCCCGCTCCTACTCGCTCTCTCCAACGCCGCTGGCTCCAGCCTCCGCTCATGCTCGCTCTCTCCAATACCACCGGCTCCAGCCTCCCGCTCCTGCTCGCTCCCGCCGCCGACAACACCACCCTCTCAGTCGCCAACCCCATCACTAGCTCCCATTGTCCCCCGTCGTCAACAATGATGCCAATTCTAGACTCACCAACGTCGTCAGCATCTTTTCATCACCCCCGTAGCAACCCGTATTTCCACACACACGCCCCTTTTACCCTAAAATCTTAAGATTTAGGTTTTATCCAAACAATTTCTGTGTTTGCATCATCTGCAAACAAACACATACTAAATTTTTAGAAACCGTCCCGAGGTCACGTAGTTCAATTTTCTAACAATCTTTTCCTTAATCATACTCTTAATCCTCACATGATTATTTTTATGGCCATCACCTCCGCTTAATATTATTATCTAAAACATTATCGGTACTTTCTCTTCATGGCCATCACCTCCAATTTGTTCATCTTCACGAAAAAAGACTCCTCCTCTGATTCAGGTATAGGGGCTAATGACTTCAATTTCGAGTTCAAAAGAAAATCATCAGTCAGCAATGACATAGTAAAAAATTGATGGTTCAAGAAATTACATATAAAGGACAAGAAACATCCCAAATTTTCAGTCCCTTCCTTTTATAACAAAACTTGGAACTTTAGCTAGCGTACACACAGAAATTTTATAAAATAATTCTCCCATTTATCATAATATCCAGATCTTATTATAAGGACAACCAAGCATTTGAATACAAAATAATATCTTAGAGACAATTAAGGTCTGAATAGATTTCATGGACTCAGAGATTTGCCTAAATGGCTAAATGTGTAAAGATCATAGCTACAACTAAATTCCATTTCTCATCAATATTACAAGGGGACTAGGTTAGCAAGAAGGAAATATCATCATAATCTTTAATAAGCTCAATTGTGTCCCCATAAGAGTACATTGAAATGAGGTAAGCATGAATTGTTCATGCTTGATATAGAAAAAATGTTGCACATTAGAAAATTGAAGATCAGAACCATACCAACTGAGTTCTCAATCTGGTATGTAGATTTTTATACTCCTCAGATGTTGGATTCAGCTCCATAAATATGTTCACATCGTGCTTTTATATTTCCGATGGAATTTAGTTATTCTTTTTTCTCAGATATCATGGAGATAGGTCACAATGAGAGGGAAGATATGGAGGATTCCTCATAGAAACGTGGAACACAATCTTCTAGTTATTATTTTAGACAGGTATATCTATTAATATATATCTTGTATTTCTAGATTGGTATGGAATTTAAAATATAATTTTGACTATGGTTTTTTCATTTTATTTTTAGAAGCCTAATTCAAATATACCATCTTCTCAAGATAGTGTTCACGAGAGGATCATTGGACATGTTGATGTTATTAATGAAAAAGTGGAAGAAGAGGGTGAAGAAAGTGGAAAAATTGATTCGTAAAACAATTAATAAGATTGATAGAAAGAAAATATCAATGGTTTATTAATCATGTACCAAAGAGAATGAGAAAGTAGGTATAGTATTAGTTGAAAGATGGAAATGCATTAATTGAGTTTTCATCATATGTATAAAAAGAAAAGATCAATGATTTATCAAGATGTCAATAATTATTTTTTTCTTTATATATTCAATTCATCATAGGTACAAAAAGAGCAAATGAGGATGGCAAGAGACATATACGAATGACAAAAGTTATGTACTTTAATGCAATTTATATTATCTATTGAATTTTACCATCTATGTTAAAAGTTTTTTACTTATCTCAATTATTTTTGCAAATTAGTATTACAAAGTCTATTCAATTCTTTAAAACTTAGAATGTTATTTATATAATTTTTTTAGTTAAATTATTAAACAAAATTCTAATTTGATATAAAACGAATCGAATTTGAATATACAAAACTCCAAACAAATTGAGTTTGAATTTATATTATAAATTCGTTTAAAATTAGATTCGGATTCGAAAATTTTTATAATGAATTGAATTTGAATCTATGTGGATTCGATGTATTCTATTCGAATAGCACTCCTAATGATTCCATCATGCTCGACCTAAAGGAGAATGTGTAAGTCCTTGATTGGATATGGATCTCCAATCCTTGTTCCAACCACAAGTATGTGGCATTCTTCCATGGGTGATCATCGCAAACCATGCAGAGAGAGCATACCGATCTTACAAAGATTTCAATACAAGGTAAAGTTCCACAGCTAAATTCTTTCATGCCTATCCACCTTTTGTATTGTGAGCTTCACATTAAGGAACTTAAGCCACCCACACTGTGTAACACCTTACCCCATCAGGTCTAACCTCAATGGAGCAAGGGCACATCTCATTACCCTCAGAATTTTGGGCATCCAACAAAGCAAAATATACATGCAACACTACATTTTACATGACATGAAAGAAAATGAAAGACTAAAAATAGATCAAAAGTTTAGTTCCCACAACTATAATTAATTAAGATAGTCCTAAATACATATCAACGTAATGACAACAACAACAAAGCTTCTTCCCACATTAAGTGGGGTTGGCTACATGTATTCTTTATCTCCATTCAGTTCTATCTTGGGTCATTCTAGGGCTTAGATCTAAAAAACTAAGATCCTTTTGGATAGTCTTATTCCAACACTTCTTGAGCCTTCATCGTTCTTTCTTAGTTGGCTCAATATCCCAACACTCGCTTCTCCTAACCGGTGCATCACCCAACCTCCTTTGCAAATGACCAAACCACCTTAAGTGGTTTTCTCACATCTTATCCTCGATAGGAGCTACGCCCACTTCCTATCTGGTTGCATCATTCCGAATCCAATATTTATGTGTATGTCCACACATCTACGTTAGCATTGCCATATCTGCAACTGGCATTCTCCACACATGTCTATGGCTCCAAGCCAACATTCAGATCCATAGAACATATCAGGGTCTCACAGCTACTTTGTAAAACTTTCTTCTGATTGTTTATATAAATTTTCTTATCAGATAGAACATTAGAGACTCCTCTTCACTTTAGCCAACCCTCATTTATTCTATGAGAAACATCTCCATCAATTTCCCAATCATGTTGCAAATAAGATCCCAAGTATCTAAGAGAATCTTTCTTTCGAATGTAATCATCGCCAATCTTCACAGTTGGTCCGTCCCGATAGGAAGAACTGATCTCAACCTTTGGACCAAGTTCTGTGGGCCTATAGGACAGCCTACAAGAGACCATTGTGCACTTCACCGTTTAGAATGATCTATGACAAACCATGCCATTTGTCCATAGAGCTGATCCACAAATCCAAATGGGTAATTAAGCAGATTAATTGGAGTTGTCACTTAGGAAGCTTTTGTTGTGACTTGAACTTGAATGAGCTCATGAAATATGAAATCGGGCATATGACGATAAGTTTGATTTATAAGGACAAAGTGAAGAGATGGCATGACCGGCACATTAGGTGCATAGACTTGGTCCTGGGGTAAAAGGTATGGTTGTTCAATACCAGTTAAAGATGTTCACGGAAGCA